>OV277870.1:72750578-73213215 GCA_922989275.2 Gari tellinella
AATCGCATTCCTCAAACCAAAAGCTCATTCTTGGTATTGAATCTAAAGGCTTTCTCCAGATCAACCAATGCCACATGCAGAGGCTTGATTTCTACCTTTTACTTGTGCTATAGATGGTACACGGTGAAGAACGAATCGATAGTATCTCTACCCTTAACAACGCAAAACTACATGCATCAATGTTGATAATCTCACGCACAGAGGTATCTTTTTAATCGGTTCATCAACTTTATTTTCTGGTCCTTGAGCTTTACCACATGATAAGTGTCGCTCATACGAGCTTGTTATTCACTTTTTTATTGTTTATTGTTTGAGGATGTAATTTGCCTCCCTGTCCTCAGAGATCACACAATTACTGAAAATCGCATCAGTCAGTCGTCTTCAAATCTCAAAACCCTTGTTCTCCGAAGCTGCTTTAATCATCTCGGTTATCACTCCTGATAGGCCAGCGGCCTTGCAGTATATCATCATGTCAAGAGTTATGCACTTCTTATACAAGATGACCACTTTTGTAGTGACTGACTTTGACAGTAACTGTACCAACTTTCTGTTTACTTTGGTAATTTAGGAGTAAAGATGTGCAATTTTTTATATTTGAAATTATATGTGTGATGTCATTCTTTCTTATTCTAATCTATGGTTAAGCCAAAAGACTGTTCAGTCAAGTGTCTGTGTAGCCATGTACTCATTCAGCAATATTTCAAAGATATGATGATTCTTTGCAGCAGCAGTACTAGCTTAGAAACTCACATAATACATGTTAAAAGGCTTGATGAAAAGGAATACTGAACAAAGTTTTATACTGAAAGATACTGTACACAGTTATCTGGTTTCAAAAAGGTGCCACCACATCCTCAGGAGACTTGCATCCCAAGAAGAATTATTGGTATCCATTCTACCAATTTATTTCCCTGTTCCTAAGAAGCTCACATGTAATTAAACTATTTAACAAGAAAGGTGACATGTGGTGACATATGTCACAGTAATGCAAACACATAACTTTACTTTTGTATGATAATTTCAGCATTCTTTGCTTACAAAACAGTGAAATTTATATATTAAAGGTAGGTAATTGGGTTCTATGAACTAATTTATAATATTTGAGTTTTGACTTGACTAATTACTTTTCTGTTAATCTGAAATATTTCTTGCATTTTACATCGTTATGCAAGAACTATCTCAATGTACACTTAAGCTGTATGGTTTTTATGTATACTATATTCTGGTGACAGTCTCTTATAATTCATTTATGAATGAATTAATCGCGATCTTTTCACGCTTTATTATTAATTATTAACAATTATATTATCACGACGGGGAAAACATTGGAGCAAATCGTAGCCTTGTAAAGCAACGCACATACTTTGCATTTTATTCTACATAAAAAAGTACTTTGTCGGCCATTTTGGACGCCATTTTGAATTATAGATTATTTATTTCTATTTTGAACTTTAATTATGTCGCAAAAGATAAAATTGAGCAATAATTTGCTGAAAAATCTGTTAAAGCTTATTGAATCAAACCTAACAATTAGCCAGATATATGCCGGCGGCCATCTTGGACGCCATCTTGAATATCTTAAAATGCTCAAGGATGACCGGCGGTCATACATCGGATCCTTGATGCTGAGGGTCTATTCTACCAAAAACCACAAAAACATTTTCTATACAACTCCAAGCAAGGTTAAACGTGTCCGCGGCCGGACTAGGAGACAATTCAAATGAAATGTCACAAAGAATTCCAGATAAGAGGGGATAAAGCATACATTTTCAACATGTTTTCCTTTATATTCAAAACAAACCCTAAGGTGTCACTACTCATTAGAATCGTCTCAAAGAGACGATTCTAATGAGTAGTGACACCATAGAGTTTAGTACAGATATAAGGATTTTATTTTTTGAAATACTCCCCTTATCTGGAGCTTTACGGACATAACAAAGGGGGTTTGATGAGGTATAAAGAAGAAAACTGTAGGTACAGTAAAATCCTGTATAACAACTACTAAAACGAAGATGAATTGATTGTATAAAAGACAGGTGACAGCTAAAAGCAAGGTGACAGTAAAACAGAAAGCTCCCAAAGGAGCTTTCTGTTTTACTGTGACCTTGCTTGAAGCAGTCAGCTGTGGTCAACACCTAATAACCAAGACATTTTGTAGTAGTTAACCCATTACCCCTTAAAAACGCCTTTTTACGCCTCTATTTATTCCTCCACTGAAGAAAATAGTTCCAATTTTTACAGCCAAGAATATGTACCAGAAGAATTTTTTTCTATATCTTAGCAGATGGTAGCTTAAAGCAGGCTGAAAGTAAAGCAGAATGTGCCTTAATGCACATTCTGCTTTACTTTCAACCTGATTTAAGTGGTCACCTGTTTTCAAAGCTAGAAATAGGCTAAGAGGTAATGGGTTAAAGAGAGGTTTTACTGTTTTGAAGTTGACACCTTATTTTGTCTGCACCAACCCATATCATGACTTCTCATTTGATTTGTCGTTACAGGATGATTCAATTGAGTGGTCATAAAACAGGGTTTGCTGGAGATAATCGTAGACATTTTAATTAACTCTCCGTTATCTGAAAGATAGATCTAAGGAATATCTGTGATATTAATGTTTTGTTGTTGTAGATGGTTTCAATAAGTATAGCCTTTGTTTTGAACTAAGTACGTAGATAGATGCCATAGCTTTACACACTGTTGTAAAACATACAGAACATGTAACATTGTCACAGGAATATCTAGAAATAATAGGAGGAAAAACAGGGCACTGTTTCATGAAACTTCGTACAATAAAAACGGTAGTAAGTCAAAACTTAAAAATACATTTAATTTCTGATTTCTCTATCTTACCCCGTCTTGTGAAAAGACGATTCCAAAGAGATGTCACAAGACAGGATTAGATGGAGAAATTAATCATTATTGAGACATTTATAATCTGACTAGAAGACAACATTTATTGTACGAAGTTTTAGGAAACAGGCCCTAGTTCTTGAATGAAGCATACAAATACAGTTACAGAACCCTAGATGAGATGAGTGTTTCAAAGTCTAAAACCTTATGTCTCCTCCAAAGCCTATGGTGTTACCATGCATTAGAACCATCTCAAAGAGACAATTCTACTGAGTAGTCAGAGCATAGAGAAAGTCTTATCTCCATGTACTGTGCTAAAACATTCATGTTCACTGCAAACTGTTTGGAGCCAGATCAAACACAAAGAAACTGTTTGGAGCCAGATCAAACACAAAGAAACTCAGCATCTGATCTGTCTCTAAGCTGTTGGTCTGATTTTAACAGTATTTTTTTCCAAGAATTTGTCATTTCCTTCAATTTATTGCATTATATTTCATTCCATTTAATTGAGAAAAAAATAAGGTATTTCCACTGTGTATGTGATGATGTTCACCTGTAGTTTGTATGAAGTGCTCAGGATTTCTTAAGGGAATCTGTTTGCTCTATATTGAATGGCTGTGCTTACATTTTAGTTGATATTTATTGAGAAAGCTTTACTGTAGATGACAAACTAAATAAAACTATTTTATGAACATGATCGTGTTGATTTTTCTTTAGCTCCTGAGTGCCTGTCTCGTTGCAATTTATCAGAATTGTATGAAGTATATAATGTACTGAAAGACTCGATCTAATCATTAAATATGATACCGAATCATAAAGTGTTTTGTCAATATCCTGAAAGGTGGTTTTTTAACCCTATGACTTCATGACCTATTTCTTAAAGCAGGTTAAAAGTAAAGCAGAATGAGTATTCTGCTTTATTTAGCTACAATCTGGAAAGATGCTGAAAATGCATTTTGTGGTTTATGTTAGTGGTGCCTACATTAATTTGTTTGAGAGGGCGTGAAAAGGCATATTTATGCAGAAATAGGTTAAAGCAGAAGAAACCAGAGCTGTTTACAAGATTTCAAATCCAGTTGATGGAACACGTCTAAAATTATCTTGTGTATTTGCATATCAATGAGATATACTGGTTTATCTTGTGTTCAAGGGAAACTACTTATATATTTACATGGTATTAGCTACCTAGAAATAAAATTTGTCTCCCTTTGTCAGTTTGAAAGAATTCTCTATTTATGACAGGAAGGTAAGTTTTTTACTCATGCTGACTATTTCTTATATACAGATTTCAATAAGTATCAATAAAATAAGCTTATTAGCATGAGATTGGTAAAGGTTTTTTCCTTCAAAATAGGCACCACAAAATGCAAATATCCTAGAAATAAGTGGATGATTTTCAAAAGTTGGCTATCAGAAACATGTGGTAACGGTAGTCTAAACACAGTCGAGTTTTGAAATATCTTATAGCTTAAAGGTAAGTTAAAGTATTATAAACAAACATGACTTTAACCCATTACCCCATAAATACGCCTTTTACACCTCAAAATTATTCCTCCATCCAAGAAAATAGTTCTTATTTAAACAGTCATGAATAAGTATTGTAAGAAATATTGTCTTTATTCTAGAAGATGGTAACTTAAAGCAGGCTGAAAGTAAAGCAGAATGCGCCTTTTGCGCATTCTGCTTTACTTTCAACCTGCTTTAAGAGGTAACTTAACTTTAAAACTAGAAATAGTCTATGGGGTATTGGGTTAACATAGCTGGATATTATAAATCTAACTGAAATGAAAATAGCAAAGTAACAAGACAACAAATACTTTCTGAAATTTTATTTTTTCTCTCAATTTTGGTCATTATAGTTAATAATACATGTGGTTTTGGAAATTAAAAATTTGCTAAACTATAATTCAACAATATATAAAAAGCGTCTTTAACATTTGTAAACATGTATAGATGGCAATATATAAGATATTGTGTACTGCTGTAAACAAGTTATTGTGTACTGCTGTAAACAAGTGTTCAGTTGCCCTTCAAGGAAGACGCAGGGAGATCTATAAACCCTTCCACCTAATAGATACGCCTTTAACTTATTGCTCCACTGAAGAAAGAGGTTCCAGCTTTTACAGTTATAAAAAAAGTACCTTTAGGAGCTGTCAGATTTGGATCTGCACTGTGTTCATAAAGTCAATATACACTTATAGCAGAAGAAGGATGTACCCTTTCCGTCAAAGAAATAGATAAAGAGGGACAGAAATTACGTCCTGCTTCCTGACAGGTGATTACTTAATTCATAGTAAAAGTATAGCAAATTGGTGCTATAATGCCTGTTTTAATACTTAGGAAAATGGTATGTGGGAAAGGTGTTAGAATAGATAACAGCTTAAGTTCCTTAACACTGAAGAAAAGTAATGTAGAAAGCTTTGGGGCGTTCTACATATACATTACTTTTCATTTGTATTAAGCTGTTACCTATCTATTATAGACCTGCCCATGCATCTTTTTTGAGTGGTAACAAACACAGGGAGGATGGTACAGCAAATATAAATGTACCTAACAGGTGATACAGGGTTAATGTATCTAACAGATGGTAAATAACAATAACATAAGATTTCAACACCTGAAATCAACAACATGTAAATTTGGTGTCCTGATTAAAAACATATTTGTTCAGAGTTATAGCAGTGCAATTGTAGGTTTAGGCAATGCACTATGGTAGTCTTCAACAGCTAGTCACCAGTGCTCCAGATAAAAAAGAGAGTAAATTTAACAAATCCAACATTTTCTCATTCATTACAGCAGCAACTCCTATGGTGTCACTATTCATTAGATTTGTCTCGAAGAGATGATTTTTATGAGTAGTGACACATAAGGGTTTAATACAGAAATAAAGATTTTTAGATTTTGAAAAAACTCCCCTTATCTGGAGCCCTTATACAGTGGAGAATCTGTTATTCTTTCCCGTTTAAACGCAAACGTACGCAAACGCAAAACACTAAAACGTAGAAAAGAACAACTTTTGGACAATTCTGATATTTCATGTTTATCTTGGTGGCAAACAGTTTGGAGCCTGATCAGACGCCGGGTTACCCGGCGTCTGATCTGGCTCCAAACTGTTTGCACTGCAAATAATAGTTTAAGCGTAAACGCGTTTATTGGGAAAGAATAACAGATTCTCCACTGTATTATAGCTGATTACTGAAAACACGGTATACAGTTACACAGAACTGAACACTTTTACACATTTCCTGAAACAATGACCTCTTTACCTTCAGGAAGACAGTGTCACATACAATTCAATAGAAGCACCCTTTTCTGGCGATGTCCTTTTGAACATATAAATAAAGATCTATGGTCGAAACTTGTGTCATGGACCGTTGAATTCAAACCAAAATGCATGAGCAGTCTAATGTGGCAGCAGAATGAAAGTAAACTATGACCTCTCCTGAATGACCAGTTCTAGTGATTAATGAGCTTTAAATGTAAATGATTGGTTACTGCAGAACAAAAGTAATACAGACAGGGCTCCAGATAAGGGGGTACTTCAAAATCTAAAATCTTTATCTCTGCTTTATGCACTATGGTGTCGAGACGATTCTAATGAGTAGTAACACCATATGATTTGATGCTCAAATGGGTGAGAAAATGTTGGATTTGTTCAGTTTACTTCCACTTATCTAAGGCCCTGAATACAGAGAGTTCCAACAGGAGCTTTCATTATAACTTTTACCCTGTATTAAACTGCCACCTGTGTTAACTAGTCTATCTTTAGACTTTTATTAAGTGTATCTTAAGAGAGGATTTTTTTAATTGCACCAAGCTTATTTATCCTGCAGCCACCTGTCTTTACTGTTCCCATGCTTATTCAATAAACACAACTTTGACACTAGTATCACTGAAGTTTATAATTTCACTTCAATACCTTTAATATTACTGGTTAAATGTTGGTGCTGACCCCGTTTATTGGCCATATTAACTATAGAACATATTCAGCAGATATAAATTATCAATCAAAAAGTTCAAAGAGCCATTTCATAACATAATCTTCTCAACCTTCAAAAGCATGCTCTCATCACTTGCAGCAAAAGCTGAAAAAATGTCCAATTTCTTTAGCCATAAAGCATCTTAATATTTACAGATCAAATAATCTCGTTTTGTCAATCACAATCACTTCTTATCTTTTTTCCCTTTCTTTTGTTGTGTGGTAGAAAGGTCATATCTAAAGCCTTCTTTTCTTGCCGCTGACTCCCGTTTCTTGACTGCTTTCATTACCCGCCTCTGTAATTCACTCCTCGTAAGAGGCCTGGCTTCATCCTCACTGGCTTCTGATCCCTCGCTATCATAATCATCCCTGTAAGTATAACATATTTGCATTAATCTTTTCTTATACAGAAGCATATTATAGCTTTTTCTTTCAGATATTGGTGAAAAGACTTAATTAACTATAACAGCCATAACAAGAGATGTCCCAGAGACAACAAAACTTGCCACCTCAATGGACGTAGGAGTTATAAGCATGTTTTAAACCTAAATGCAGATTTCGAAACCTAAGCACAGACCTTGCTGAATGAGTTCAGGGTCAAGGTCACTAGGGTCAAACTTTTTGTGTGGATGGTCAGGTTTCTTCCATTATACACATGCATACCAAATAAGAAAGAAATATCTCAATAGACATAAGAGTTAAACTCCTATGTCCACTGTTAAATTGTTTTCATATCAGAAATTTTCGAAACCTACTTGCAGATTTGGAACCTAAATGTTGGCCACAAGTTCGAGGTCAAAGAAATTGGGTCAAACCTTTTGTTTGCATAAAAATGTATTGTCCATATACACATGCATACCAAACATTATGGCAAAATCTTAAGGGAAATAGAAATTATATGCATTTCCTTAAAATTGTTTATGCCGTTCATAAGCATAAGCTTGTCTTGTACTTTGTGCAGGCAAGCTTAAAACATCATTAACTGTTTTAAAAGTGAAATACATGTAGATCATTTGAAAACTTCAGTATTGAAATCATTAACAGACTGAAATCATTCTTAACCCTTAGCCCGCCAAATAAATTGTCGTCTGCTATATTTCTCGTCTGCTTCAAGTTTCACATAGCTTCAAAGTTGCTCAAAATTGCTGAAAACGTTGTCCGAGTGTCAAACAGCTTGGATCCGGATGAGACGCCGAGTTACTCGGCGTCTCATCCGGATCCAAGCTGTTTGCATATGGAGCTATAGTCGTGAGTGGCAGGCTAAGGGTTAACAGACATTCATAGATGTCAGGTAATTGGGATTGAAATTGAAAGGCAACACAAAGGTGAACAAATATTCTAACAAGGGGCTTCAGATAAGAGGAGTAAACTAATTTTGTCCAACATGTTCTCCTTAATGTCTGCACCAACCTTACGATGTGACTAATCATTTCAATCGGTAATAAGGTCTGGAGCAAGCATAAGAATTTAACGTTTCAAAATATTCCCCTTATCTTGGCCCCTTTTTAAACATCAACATTGTTTTGTGAGCATCTTGAGTCAAGCTTTTAACTCTATAACAATTACACATTTAAAATTGACACTAACATTGCATACAGTGGAGAATCTGTTATTCTTTCCCGATAAACGCGTTTACGCTAAAACCATGTTTTCCTTTACAAACAGTTTGGAGCCAGATCAGACGCCGGGTAACCCAGTGTCTGATCAGGCTCCAAACTGTTTGCCACCAATATAAACATGAGTTATCAGAATTGTCCCAAAATTGTTCTTTTCTACGTGTTAGTAATTTGCGTTTCGTTTCGTTTGCGTTTAAACGGGAAAGAATAACAGATTCTCCACTGTAAACAAAACTGAATCAGAAATCAAGAAAATATAACTGAAACTCGGTAGTTCAAACACACTTAAGTAGAACTTACCTGTTTTCCAAAGTTAAAATGTGCCTTAGCCGTGTTTTAACTTTGCAATACAGGTATGTTTGACTTAAGCTAGATCGAGTTATCAAAATTCAACAAAATCAGTACAAATGATTTTGACTTAAGTGAATTTAAAGTATCAAGTTTCAACTGCAATTGTAAAACTTCAAGCTGAATGATCTTCTAAGGACATGTGTGATTGAACGATAAACCAACAAAGACGGTCAAACTTGTGTTGAACAACTATTAACCTTCCATCAACTATGTAAGATTTGATTGGAAACTGTAAACAGCTTGCATCTATATCAGCTCCTACATGAGCTGTCTCCTTTACTTTTTGTCCTGCATTAACTCATTCTCTCCTGAAACTTTTAATGAACAATTCCTGTTTCTATTTAAGCCTAATTCATTTATCACTAAAAAGGGTTGTTTCTGAAAAATCAAAAACCATGTAGACCCTTATTAGAGAACTCCTGCAAGAGACCTCTGATCTGGTTAAACACTTTTTGCATAGAACAAGTGTACTCTATACAGGTATACTTGTCGCTAGAGTATAATGTGTTCAGCATTTAAATGCTCTAAGAGATATACAAGCTATTTCACAGACAGGTTGTGTATCACAGGTTTGACTGTAGTGTTGGGGGCAGTACACTAAACTGTATTTAAAATCACAATTTGGTGGTGAACTGTACAACATCATGATTACCTAGTGTTCATATCTCTGCAAGTAAAACCAATCAAACATCAATGAAATTCACTGGTATGACAATTTACCATTGCAAAATTTAGTGTGAAACCAGATTTACCATTAATTCTGAAACTTCAAATTCTAGATTCCAATTAAGTCTAGTTCATTTTCACTAATTAAAGGTTTTTTAACATTGTAATGTAAAATGGCACACAGTGTAGACCCTGATCAGAGGGCTCCTTCAGGGGCCCTCTCATCAAGGTCTACACTGTCTGCATATAGGACAAGTGTAATCATCACAGGTACACTATATGTAAAGGATATGTCCAATTGTTGCTAATGCTCAATGGACTGAAGACACTTTCCCATAAAGGAATGCCATTTTGAGCTTTTACCTATTCCTGGAAGAAATGTTTTTTCAAACCTATATCTATTGATCAGTAGAAATATCTTTATACATATCAATCTATTTCTCATGGAAAAGCCTTTTCATGCTTCTTATAATGTTTTGATATTAAGAAAATTCCCTCATCCTGACAGTTGAATGCTTTCAGAATTCAGTATTCTAGTGAATGTCAAACAGTGTAGATCCCAAACATATGCCATATATCTTGACACGGCAAAAGGTCTGGGTCTACATTGTCTGCAATGCATCAAGTATGATTGTTTCATGACATGGTTCTTATGTATGTATATTTAATAAAAGTTAACTTACCCTACAGCTGGTGGATTTACAGGGATCTGGGACAGAGGTGCAGTTGGACCCTCGCCAAGGAGACTTGGCCCCTTCTCATGTCTATCAAGCTCCTGTAACAAACAAAACCATCATGACAATAGCAAAAATACAGTCAACATGAGCACCACAAAAGGGGTATATATGCCCTATTTCCTCAGACTTTAGATGAGAATACTTTTTTGATAATGAACAAGAAAGTACTGAAGTTTCATGTGAATACCTTAGACAGTTATTGAGAAATCTCATTAAAAAATGGTCTAAGTCAAATCAAGGGAACTAAATCTGCAAAAACCATCACAGGATTAGCTCTAGTATTGTAACGAATTACTCTTTTGGTAGTGAACAAGTATTCAAAGCCTAAGGCAATAACTCTAAAATGACAAGCTCAGGGTTACTTGCCTTTATGCAAAGATCTGCCCTTTTGATACTTAACGAGTATTTCAAGTTTCAAATGGATACTGAGAAATATTGTATAACAAAAAAACTAATCGAAAAAACTTAACCATTGCTGACAAAAACGACACATTGTTGCTTAGTTGTTACCCCAATCTGAACAGCTTGTCCATTTCCTGGCTTCAAGTCCTGGTTCAGGAACTTTTATTAATTTATATTATACATAATATCTTGTTGTTTTACCAAGAAAAAATATGTACCACTGATGAAGACTCGGTGAGAGTCGAAACCGTTTGGTTAATAAAATTTGTAAACCCGATCTGCCTTGGTCGTTGGTTCTGCTCCTCTATTATTCTATTGCAAGAAAAAATATGTATGCTTTAGCTAAGTTGAGATTATAGTCTCATAATTTAAGAATAGAATCAGGGCGTTATGGCGAAGGCAGAACTGACAGGGAGGAAAGATATTGTGTTTTTTGTTACAATCATGACGTAGAGGATGAGTATCATTTTGTTTTAGTGTGTAGTCTTTATGTTGAATTAAGAAAAAAGTATATAAAACGCTATTTTTACCAAAGGCCAATTGCTTATAAATATGTAGAATTGATGAAATCAAATAATTCAAAAACTTTACTCAATCTATCAAGGTTTGTTTATGAAGCGCTTGAGATGCGGAAGGCTGCATTAAACTACCTTAATTGATTTGACACTAGTTTTTCTGATCTTTTCATATCTTTATTAGTTAATGTATCTAGAGGTTCAACCTCAGTTTCATTTCTAAATAATATTAGAACCATAATAAATACATTTCATTACGAGCACGTTTGCACTTGCGTGTATGTGTTTTGTGTTAGTACGTGCGTGCGGGTGCGTGTATGTGTGTATGTATGTGGGTTTGCGAGTGTGCGTGTTTGAGTGACCACTATATGAAAATCTGAATATATGTTGTACATAACGAGGAATTTGTAAGTTCAAGTTACTGAATAAAGAAGTATCTATCTATCTATCTAATATCTACAGTCTAACCTCTCTAAAATTGCCACTAAAATAAATGCTAATTAGATATGTAAAAGACAGGTGACAGCTTAAAGCAAGGAGCTTTCTGTTTAACTATCACCTTGCTATAAGCAGTCACCTGTAAACCTGTCATAAACCAATTTTTTCCCACAATTTAGTGGCCGTTATAGAGAGGTTTTACTGCACTCACCTTTGATCCAACATAGGCCTGGACTGCCAACAATTCATTAGTTCTCTGTTCAATGATACCCAGGTACTGTATCATATTGCTGTCTGTGACACCTGACGCCGCCCCCAACATGTCATCAATGGCTGATCTGTCACAGTTGATCTTGTTGAATAATGATTCAATTCCTGTTCAATAGAAAAAAAGTATAAGCTCCATAGCCATCAGGGAAAACGACTATATTTAACGAAATATTGCATGCTAACTTTTACGCTCATTCACCTCTGAAACAAAATAACGGATAATTTCAAATTTCAACAAAATCTAGGCCATTTGACTAAATGTATTTAAGATTATTTTTAAGAATAAATCGTAAAATGACAATCAGTGCAGATCCTGATCAGAGGGCTCCTTTGAAACCTGCTAATCTGGGTATTCACATTTTGTATATATGACATACAAGCACTCTTCGCAGAAAACTATTTGTTCAGGACGAGTATACCCATTGCTAGGGTTAAATGGGTTATGGCAGGGGGGTACTCAAAGCATGCAGAAAGAAAAAAAAAAGCTCCAACAAGAGCTTTTATCTTTACTTTTATCTTGCTTTTAATTACCTCCATTAGTGATTCTTCCTTTGAGCGAATTCATAAGGGTAGGGTAAAGATGTCTTATGCAGAGAAAGGGGTACAGACATCCTATGTGGCTTATGAAGAGGTAGGGTTAAAATCACACAGTAAAATTGTTTGAGTTAAATAACAATCCAACAAGCAGCTCCTAACATGCAATCAATAACTGATCTCTATTGTTAGCAAAGGAAACATTGTTTCCTGCACATTAAAGATAAACTCATTGAACCCTAGCAACAAGTATACATATAGGATGTGATATACAGTGTTCCCTCCCTACAATGGCCCTCCCCACAATGACTCCCTCCTTACAACGACCCTTGTCGCAGTTCCCTACACAGAAGAATTATGTCCAACAAATTCACGGCTGCATTGTCGTCTGCTAAAAATGGTTGTCTGCTGTTTTTCTCAAAGTTACATTATGGACATTTTGACAGAAAAAAGACTTAAGTTAATAATGAGTGACAAACAGCTTGAATCCAGATCAGACGCCGCTTTACACGGCGTCTGATCTGTATTCAAGCTGTTTGCAAATGTAAGCCAATTTCCCTCCCTGTAGCGACTCCCTCCGAACAACACACACATTTTTGTCTCCCACTGGGTGTCGTAGAGAGGGGACGCTGTACATATATTGATTTTGCTATAGTACAGCAGGGCTCCAGATAAGGGGAGTATTTCAAAAATTAAAATCTTTATTTCTGCTTTAAACCCTATGGTGTCACTACTCATTAGAATCGTCTCGAAGAGACGATTCTAATGAGTAGTAACACCATAGGATTTGGTGTGAAATAAGTGAGAAAATGTTGGTTTTGTTCAGTTTACTCCCTGTTATCTGGAGCTCTGGTACAGTATTCTCCCTGTCTGAAGGTATATGCTTAAAATGCTTTACCTCTTCGTAACTGATCGAGGATCTTTGAAATTTCTGTATGTTTCTTTTCACACTCATCTGCCTCCTTTGATGTATCTGTCTGTTTCTCCTCCAGTTCTTTAAGAATCTTCTTTCTCATATCTTCAAGCTCTATTCCTTGTAGCTTGAACTTCTTTATCTCATTCTTAATCTGTAATACAACAAACACAAATACCGTGCCTTTAACCCATTACCCCATAAAAACGCATTTTTACGCCTTTAATCAATTCCTTTACTGATGAAAATAGTTCAAATTTATACTGTCACAAATAAATATCATAAGAAATATTTTCTATAGTCTAGCAGATAATAGCTTAAAGCAGGCTGAAAGTAAAGCAGAATGTGCCTTATGGCACATTCTGCTTTACTTTAAACCTGCTTTAAGTGGTCAACTGTCTTCAAAACTAGAAACAGGCTAAGGGGTAATGGGTTAACCCATTACTCAATAGATATGCATTGTAAGGCATTTATATAATATTTTGACTGATAAAAATAGTTTCTTTTTATACAGTTATAGTGTGCAACATAAATATTTCCTATATCCTAGCAGGAGGTAGCTTAAAAAGGCTGAAAGTAAAGCAGAATGCACCTTAAGGTGCATTCTGCTTTACTTTCAACATGCTTTAAGTGATCACCTTATTTCAATACTAAAAACAGGCTATGATGTCTAGAGTTTAACTTTATTCTATTACAGCCACTAAAGTAAAGCAAAATGTTCCATTTGACGCTTTCTGGTTTTTTTCTTCAAATTGCTTTAAGGAGCCACCTCCCTCAACTCTGACCATGACCACAGTGAAACCTTGTAACCTTTGCAAACAGTTTGGATCCTGTTGAGATCAGAATCCATACTATTTAACACTCTGATGACCCTGTTTTGAAATGAAATTCAGAAAAAATCTGTTTTTTTAATAGTTGCAGACAGAAAAATTACCCAGCACGCAAAGAGTTAAAGGGTGCAATCTAAACCTCATTTAGGGGTTTGTAAGAGCGTTGTTACTGTAAGGGTAAAGTATAGAAAAAACAAGATGAACCTACCTCTTGTATTTCATCATTCAGCTGCTCTATATCATTATTCAGCTCATTCACATAGTTAAACAGGGCGAAATTCTTATCCTCAACCTCAATGAACCTGCAATATTTAATTTTCATATGTTGTAAGACAAGTGTAAAAATCATTTACAGTTAAACTGTCTCAAATAGAACGAGTTGTAGAAATATAAATTAGTCTATACATGTATATCTGAAAATGACCTTTCTTTTCCCATTGCTACAACAGAAACCATTCAAAAGAAAGCTGTAGATGTGATATGTACTTCAACTACTAAAACAGGGCTCCAGATAAGGGGAGTATTTCAGAAAGTAAAATAATTAATTCTGCATTAGACCCAATTGTGTCACTACTCATTAGAATCTTCTCTTCGAGTAGTAACACCATAGGATTTGGTGGTGAAATGAGTGAGAAGAGGTTGGATTTGTTCAGTTTACTTCCTCTTATCTGGAGCCCTGCTACAATCTTTATGTCTTTACCGAACCCATTGATGGGACTATTCATTAGAATTGTCACTTTGCAACAGTTCTAGTGAGTAGTCACATAATAGGGTTTGGTAAAGCCAGAAAACAGAAAATGTGGGAAAAGCAGATTTTAAGCAAAGGCCTTTCAAAATGTAAACAAAGTTTTGAAAGGCTCATTTATCCATGAAAAAAAAGGATAAATCAAGTTGTTACACAGAAAATGTATAATTAATATATTAGGATAGGGCCTAATTTCAGTCAAAATAACCAATGATAACACATTAAAATTATGTCTCAAGCAATACTAAGGAAAGCTTTCATTCCAATGCTTTTTCATTATATCGATGTATTGTTCTTGTGTAAAATATCTGAAACAACATATGTTTTAACCCTTTGAACCCTAGTCCCGCATATTGGCGTCCTTTTGCAAACAGTACATGTGAATAGTACACTTGTCCTATGCAAACAGTAAAGACCCAGATCAGAGGGCTCCTAAGAGCCTTCTGATCAGGGTCTTCACTGTTTGTAATAATGCCAAAAATGGACAAAAGCAACCCTTAAAAGCCAGAAATGTACTCGACTAATAAAATAGAAACTGGAATTGTCCATTTAAAGTTTCAGGGAGGAAAGAGTAAACCAATGCTAACTTGTCCACACACCAGACAGTAATCCACCTACCTTCTGACCAGCTCGTCTAGGTCTTCACAGCCCGTCATTTCCTTAATTCTTTCAAATGCAGCCTCATAAGTTTCAACAGAGTCTTCCGCGCTCTCCTTCTTACGCTCAGTCTCCATGGCCTCTGTTAAATTACAATACATGTGTAAATAGACAAGTTAAAGACAAAGTCAAGAGAGAGAATTTACAGTCAACAGATACATCCGAACTGAAGTCAACAGAATTAACCAATTACCCGATGCCTGTTTCTAGTTTTGAAGAAATGTGACCATTTAAAAACAGGTTGGAAGTAAAGCAGAATGCACCTTAAGATAACTTTCAGTCTGTTTTAAGCCACAATCTGCTAGGATATAGAAAATATATTATATCATTCTTATTTATGACTTTATAAAGTGGAACTATTTTCTTTACTGGAGGAATAAATTAGAGGCACAAAAAGGCATATTTATGCGGGACAGGGTTAACCCTTTCCTCAATGGAAGTGCTTTTCAAGTTTGAACTCATTTACTGATTCCTCAAATACTCATAAAAAACCATTAGGATATCTTTACCTTGTTTCTAGTCACGGATGATATTATATACAGGTGGGAGTTTAACCCATTATCCCATAAATACGCCTTTTGATATATTCCTCCACTGAAGAAAATAGTCACATTTTATAAAGTATTGAATGTGGAATATAGTCAATATATTCTATATCCTAGCTGGGGGTAGCTTAAAGCAGGTTGAAAGTAAAGCAGAGTGTGCCTTAAGACTTTAAGTGGTAACATATCTTCAAAACTAGAAATAGGCTATGGGGTAATTGGTTAATACCTTTTCTTTGTCTCCAAGCAACCAACTGTGGGTCTTCTTGTCTCTCCTGTCCCTTAATACCCATGAAGTTCTTAAGGCACTTGTCATGGTCAATGATACGTAACAGCTCCTTCATCTCTGCGTTGTGTTGCTGGAGATCCTTGTCTGCCTTCTCCTTGAGAATGATCATCTTCTGTTGAGCGTCATCTCTGTGACAAGCCAAATAAAATTCAGAATATTCACAGATCAACATATAGTCAGACCTGTGTTAACCCATTACCTCATAGCCTTTTCTTCTAGTTTTGATGTCAGTTGACCCCTTAAAGCAAGTTGAAAGTAAAGCAGATTGCACCTTAAGGTGCATTCTGTTTTATTTTCAGCTTCCTTTAAGCTACCATCTGATAGGATATAGTATTTTTTATTTTGCATATTCATGATCGTATCAATTGAAAGTATTTTCTTCAGTGGAGGAATAAATTAGAGGTGTAAAAAGGCATATTTGTGGAGTAATGAGTTAAGTGACCACTGAATAAAGATGCATGGTCATCTTTAAAAACAGGTGACAGCTTAACTCTTTCCTCCCTGAAACTTTAAATGGAAAATTCTAGTTTCCATTTTAGTCTGGTCCATTTCTGACTTTTAAAGGTTGTTTTTGTCAATGTTTTGAAATATGACAAACAGTGAAGACCCTGATCAGAGGGCTCCTTTCGGAGCCCTCTGATCTGGGTCTTCACTGTTTGCACAGGACAAGTGTATGTTTCACATGTACACTGTTTGAAAACAACGTCAATATGCGGGACTAGGGTTCAAAGGGTTAATGCAAGGAAAAGTCATGCAGATGGCTCCTATAGAATTTTGTCCTGCATTAAGCGACCACATGTCATGAATATTACAAATAGATCATGGTTTTTTTGGTCGCTTAACCCTTTACCCCATAGCCTATTTCTAGTTTTGAAGATAAGTGACCACTTAAAGCAGGTTGAAAGTAAAACAGAATGTGCCTTAACTCTTTGAACCCTAGTCCCGCATATAGGCGTGCTTTTCAAACAGTGTACATGTGAATAGTACACTTGTCCTATGCAAACAGTGAAGACCCTGATCAGAGGGCTCCAAAAGGAGCCCTCTGATCAGGATCTTCACTGTTTGTCACAATGCCAAACATTGACAAAAACAACCCTTAAAAGTCAGAAATGGACCAGACTAAAATGGAAACTAGAATTTTCCATTTAAAGTTTCAGGGAGGAAAGAGTTAAGCCACATGCTGCTTTACTTTCAACCTACTTTAAGCTGCCATAAGCTAGATTATAGAAAATATTTCTTGACATCCATATTTAAAACTATTAGAAATAGTGTAATAAGTGTATGCAGTAAAGGGTTGAATAAAGTTATTACCCAAAACATTTTAACTGCCATTTTTATATTCCAATGAGCATGTAAGTTATATGTCTCAGAAATGTGGCAGCTTAACTCTTTGAACCCTAGTCCCGCATATAGGCGTCCTTTTCAAACAGTGTACATGTGAATAGTACACATGTCCTATGCAAACAGTGAAGACCCAGATCAGAGGGCTCCGAAAGGAGCCCTCTGATCAGGGTCTTCACTGTTTGTCACAATGCCAAACAATAACAAAAACAACCCTTAAAAGTCAGAAATGGACTAGACTAAAATGGAAACTGGAATTGTCCATTTAAAGTTTCAGGGAGGAAAGAGTTAATGCAGAACGAAAGTAAAAATATACCAGGGCTGCAGACAAGTATTTTCAAAAGCTAGAACCTTTTTATTTCTGCATTAAAACCTATGGTGTCACTACTCATTAAAATTGTCTCTTTGAGATGATTCTAATGAGGAGTTACACCATAAGATTTTGTGCTGAAATAAGTGAGAAAATACTGAATTTGTTCAGTTTACTCCCTCTTATCTGAAGCCCTGTATACATCCAAACACCTGCATTCAACATTGTATGCTTATTTACTAAATGTTCAAAAGTTAGTATTAACCCTTAGCCCGCCAAATAAATTGTCGTCCGCTATATTTCTCGTCTGCTTCAAGTTTCAAAGGGCTTCAAAGTTGATCAAAATTGCTGAAAATGTTGTCCGAGTGTCAAACAGCTTGGATCTGGATGAGACGCCGAGTTACTCGGCGTCTCATCCGGATCCAGGCTGTTTGCATATGGAGCTATAATCGTGGGTGGCAGGCTAGGGGTTAATTGCTTTCCTAGTAAATTGGACTTTAATGATTAGTCGCAACATGCAGATTTAAAACTCACCTAGCATCATAAGCCTGAGTTGATTCCTCGATAGACTGACCCTTCTGTTTCCTTAGTGATGTGAGTTCCTTGTCTAGTTTCTTGTACAGTTGATCAAATCTTTGTCTTTCTACTCGCAGACTCTCAATCTCGTCCCTCATTCTACCATTCTCTGAGAGAATTGTGTTAAATTTCCGCTTGGACTAAATATATGAAAAAAAGGTATACTATAAAACACTAAATAACGTATCACTTTTTTTGTTAAATTATCACTCAAATACAGATAGACTAGCAGTCTTAATTAATGTAAAACAAAAGCATAGAGAAAGCTCCTATATTAGCTGTATGCTTAACCCGTTCCCCCATAAATACACCCTTTTACACCTATAATTTATTCCTCCCCTGGAAAAAATAATTCCCTTTTATACAGTCATGATTATGTATCATAAGAAATATATTTTATATCCTAGCAGATAATAGCTTAAAGCAGGCTGAAAGTAAAGCAGAATGTGCCTTAAGGCGCATTCTACTTTACTTTCTGTTGCAACCTGCTTTTAGTGGTATACTTTTGATGTGCTATACTGGGGTAATGGGTTTACTAATTAACCAGAGTAGCTTGCCAAGAGATTTCTATATTTCTTGATACAATTCTTCTGTAGTGACAAATTGACTTTTTTTGCAAATAAATCACAATAACAAGAGGGCCATGGCCCTAAATTCGCTCACCTGAGGACATTGAAGTTTGTACCTAAGTTGACTGGGCAAGACAACATTTTAATATAGCTATAAATGGAGTTATCTTCCGGACAAGAAAACATGACAAAAGTGAATTTTGTTGCCAAGCTTATGACCCTTATCCATGACACATCCTCTTATCAAGCTATTTCCATTTCCGGTAAATGATAATTATTTCACTAGCGTCAGCAGAACTGGAGTTATTTTCCTGACAATAAAATATGACAAAGGGGAAAACAAAATATTGCTGCCCTTATGCACTAGGCATTTTCTCTCATCAGTTTCTTTCCATACATAAAATTTCATTACAATAGCATCATTAGACCTGGAGTTGTCTTCTTGACAAGAAAATATGACAAAGGGAAATAACTAAAAAAAACAATGATGTCAGAGTTATGGCCTTTGCAAATGGCACTTCCTCTCATTAGGCTCTTTCCAAATAGGCAATTTCATTTTACCCATTACCCCATAGCCTGCTTCTAGTTTTGAAAATAGGTGGCCACCTAAAGCAGGTTGAAAGTAAAGCAGAATGGGTCTTAATGCACACTTTGCTTTACTTTCAAACTGCTTTAAGCTACCATCTACTAGGATATAGAAACTTATTTCACATCTTACATTTTCATGACTGTTTAACCCTTTCCCCCATAGAAGCGCCTTTTAGCACATTCAGTTTATTCTTGCTCTAAAGAAAATAGTTCCAATTTATACATTCATAAATATGTATAATACAAAATATTTTCTATATTCTAGTAGATGATAGCTTAAAGCAGGCTGAAAGTAAAGCAGAATGCGCTTAAAGCGCATTCTGCTTTACTTTCAACCTGTTTTAAGTTGACACCTACATTCAATACTAGAGATATGCTATGGGGGAAAGGGTTAAAGGGGAATTATTTTCTTAAGTGGAGGAATAAATCAAAGGCCTAAAAATGCACATTTATGGGGTAATGGGTTAACAAATGTCTGAACAAACGACTGAACCATTTCTAAACTTTAGCAGACAACATGTTCAGTTCTGTTGGCCTGATCACTGAGGTCAAATATTATGTAAGAGAACTGTAGCAGCAGCAGTCTGGGAGCTTACCCTTACCAGACTGAAATGATGTCTGCTAAATACCTTCTGTGTGTAAAAAATGTACATTTTTATTTTTTAGAAAATGTTAAGTTGGTAAATGAGTGGCAAATAGTTTGGATCCAGATTAGATGCAGCATTATGTTGCATCTGATCTGGATCCAAACTGTTTGCAAATATTGGTTATTTGCCCATAGTATATTAAGGGTAACTCAGGTAAATACAGTTCTGCCTAAATCAAAAATACTGTATAACCTGCCTAGAGCAGCACTTAAACTGTGCAGGGTGGTGTCAAATGTGACCCTAGGGATTTCATTTTAACAAACTATAGAGAGATCCACCAGGAGATTCTACTGTACAAATATCAAAGCTTAGGGCCTAGTAGTTTTGGGCAAGAAGATTTTTTAAAGATTTTTGCTTTTTTGCTTTTTCAAGCAGAGTTTGTGCTTTTTTTCATTTTTTTTTAACAACTTCTGTAGAGAAGCATCCAAGGAACATCATGAGCAGTTTGAACTCTCCCTACAATCGGCGGGTTTCAGAGGAGATGTCGTTTGAAGTAAAAGTGAATGGACAGACGGACAGACGGACAGACGGACAGACGGACAGACGGACAGACGTACTACGGACGGTGAGCGGTCACAATAGCTCACCTTGAGCCTTTGGCTCAGGTGAGCTAAAAACAGAATACTATTGTGCAAAGGTCATTAAAATTTAACCCTTAGCCCGCCAAATAAATTGTCGTCTGCTATATTTCTCGTCTGCTTCAAGTTTCAAAGTGCTTCAAAGTTGCTCAAAATTGCTGAAAATGTTGTCCGAGTGTCAAACAGCTTGGATCCGGATGAGACGCCGAGTTACTCGGCGTCTCATCCGGATCCAAGCTGTTTGCATATGGAGCTATAGTCGTGAGTGGCAGGCTAAGGGTTAATAGTTGACAAAAACTGAATCCAAAAGGTTATAAGTGAGTTGAGTACAAATGCCAAATAAGAAGTTTCTATCACATGTATAGTTTAAAAAATGTGGCCAGTTAAAATTCTGCAATTTTGACCTCTAAAAAAATGACCTTGACCTTTGTTTGACATGATCCAACTTGTACTGAGCTCAAGAGGTTTTCAAGTTGAGTACACATGCCAAATGCGAAGTCTCTATGAGTTTTTATGAATATTTTGTGTGCAACCATACCTGGTCTAGTCTGTTCTCAAGGGTTCTCATGGTTTTCTGGGTCTGTACTGTGTGCTGGGAACTCATGTGAACTCCGCCCATGTTACGATGCTGATGTTTGATCTTTTTTTCCCACTCACGGATCTTAGCATCTAACTCATCACATTTCTTTTTCTCTTCTTCAATCTCTTTATCATAATCCCCTGTGATGAACAAATACAGTGTAGAAAACTTAACCTACATCCTGACATGTGACTTCTAAAAGCAGACAGAAAATTATAAAGTACAGTAAAACCTCTCTATTACGACCACAAAATTGTGTTAAGTATTATGCTTTTATGACAGGTGACTGCTTAAAGCAAGATGACAGTTAAACAGAAAGCTCCTTTAGGAGCTTTCTGTTTTACTTTCACCTTACTTTAAGCTGTCACCTGTATTTTATACAATCAATTTGTCTTCTTTTTAGTGGTCGTAATAGAGAGGTTTTACTGTATGAGCTGTATAAGAGATTTCCATTTTAAAAGCTTTCTGTTATTCTTTCAGTCTATATTTAAGCTGCCAACTGTCTTGAATACTGTAAAAAAGTCATGAGGGAAACGGTTGATAAATTTAAGCCCAGCATCTACAAACATAGACAAATATTTCTGTAACAAACAGTGTAGATCCTGATGAGATGCCATGTTACGCTGTGTTTCATCAGGATCTACACTCTTTTCTATTTCATATGAAATGTTGTGCTGTATGAACAGACACTGAATTGTCTTTAGATCACTTTTGTATATCTAGAACGAAATATTCCAACAAGAACACAGGGACTCAGAATTCATTGCAATATACATTATACAGGCATCAATGTATGGGTTAACCCATTACCCCATAGCTTGTTTCTAGTTTTGAAGACATGTAACCACTTAAAGCAGATTAAAAGTAAAGCAGAATGTGCCTTAGGGCACATTCTGCTTTACTTTCAGCCTGCTTTAAGCTACCATCTACTAGGATAGAAAATTTTCTTATGATATATATTTATGACTGTATAAAGTGGAGCTATTATCTTTTGTTGCGGGATATATGAAAGGCATAAAAGGGTGAATTTATGGGGGAATGGGTTAATGAATCCAAACCCCATGAGGCCAACCATGTGTCAAAAACAAAAACAATTTGCTGTACAACTATGCTCACCTTTCGCATCAGCTAGTGTCTCCAGAACATCTGTGTTGTCTTCATCTCTAACCTGGTTACTACGACTCTCTGCCAGTCTCAGTTCTTTCAGGAGTTCTTGTTTTTCTGATTCAAGTACGCAAACCTCAGTCCTGATAAGAATTTAGACTATTATCATATAGAGCTCTCTCTGTCTATTGGAGAATTAGTAAAGAAGCAGGCTCTTGTAGGAGCATTCTCTTTGCTTTTGTTGTACATTAAGAGTGCTTTAAGACTGCTTAGAGTTTGTCTGTATAAAATGGAATTTGAGTGGTAATTCATTCCATTCATGTTTCTAGTTTGTAACACAGGTGAACACTTAAAGCAGATTAAAAGTAAAGCAGAATTATTGGCACATAAAGGTACAATTTAATTGCTTTAGGCTACAAATTCATTACTGTTTAAAGTTTAACACATAGTTTCTTCAGTGGAGGAATAAATCAAAGGTGTATTTATGGGGAATGGGTTAAGTCACAGGTACTTGACACATACTTTATTATCTATTAACCCCCCCCCCCCCTTTTTTTTTTTTTACTATACTTCTATTATAGATACAAGGTAAACAGCGCAATTCAACACCTAGTCTTTACTATCGACTTAAACTGATGCTAAAATAGACTCGATCGCCGATATTCTCTTATGGTATCCTCGGGAAATGATTAATTTATCAATATCTACTTTTTATTTCATCAAATTCCATCAAATAACGCCACAGTATGTGAATTATAACGAAAATAAGCATCAAAAAGTTTTCTGTCGTTTTCATGGTACATAGCAACGAATGTACATGTAGGGGTGATCTGTTATTTGTCCACAATAAACGGCCTATGCCACTGGAACTTTCACCAAATATTATAAATCATCTTTAAATGAAATATTATCAGTTTTATATAATTTACATAGAATGCAAAATTAAAAGAAACTTTACCTGTTTAATTTTGACCAATGAGATCGCTCCGTTCATTCAATTCATTCCGGTATTCAAAATGGCATTCACAATGAAATGAGTCTTTCACTTGTCAATTTCATGCCAAATTACATGTATATTTCATATAGCTGATAGTGAAGAGGGTCATGTTCCGACACAAACGCGTTTGCTCTAATGAAATTAGGTGAAAGTTCCAGCCGTAAAGGCCGTTAAATGTGCAAACCGACTAGATTACCCCTTATTTTGGGCAATAAATTCTGTACCAAGAGAACGACATAAAACTTTTTGATGCAAATTTTCGCTATAATTCACGTACTGTGGCGTTATTTGACGGAATTTGATGAAATAAAAAGTAGATATTGATAAATTAATCCTTTCCCGGGGATACCACAAGAGAATATCGGCGATCGAATCTATTTTAGCATCAGTTTAAGTGGATAGTAAAGACTAGGTGTCGAATTGCGCTGTTTACCTTGTATCTATAATAGAAGTATTATAAGTAAAAAAAAAATTTTTTTTTTTTTTTTTAAGGGGGGGGGGGGGGGGGGGGTGTTAATAGATAATAAAGTATGTGTCAAGTACCTGTGGGTTAAGTCAAGTCCAGTTTTCCATAAAATAGCATTAAAATGAAGAGAAAATAGCAATCCCTTGATAAATGATTTATTGGAATGTAGACTTTTACTCTTTTCTTTGGTTAGATGCAGGTATTTTGAACTTACTTCTGTTTTCTGATAACATTTTGCGATTCTTCTGTGTATGCAGCTCTGTCACCCTCCATGATGCGAAACTGTCGCTGCAGCTTTATGAGCTCCTGCTCCTGAATCCCCTCCTCCCCATCACTGTTGTCCGACCGTGGAGACCTTGCACGCGGCATTTTTTATCTTGAGATATTGTTACCCTGAAACAGATAATTATGCTTAACCCATTACCCCATAGCCTGATGCTAGTTTTGAAAATAGGTGACCACTTAAAGCAGGTTGAAAGTAAAGCAGAATGCGCCTTAAGGCTCATTCTGCTTTACTTTCAGCCTGATTTAAGCTACCATCTACTAGACAAGAGGGCCATGGCCCACAAGTCGCTCACCTGAGAACATTGTACCTAAGCTGACTGGGCAAGACAATATTGTGATATATATAGCTATAAAAAGAGTTTTAAAGGTTTTCCTATATAAGTCTATATAAAACTGATAAGCCCCGGGGCAGGGCCAATTTTGACACGGTGTCATAATTTGAACAATCTTGGTAGAGGACTATAAGGTTAAGCTACATTTCAATTACAAATGATCTGGGCCTTACAGTTTCAGAAGAAGATTTTCAAAGGTTTTCCTATGAAAAACTGATAAGCCCCAGGGCAAGGCCAGTTTTGGCCCAGGGATCATAATTTGATCAATCTTGGGAGAGGACCATAAGGCAAAGCTATATATCAATGCTGAAAGATCTGGGCCTTAAAATTTCAGAGAAGAAGATTTTTAAAGATTTTCCTATATAACTCTATGTAAAACTGATGAGCCCCGGGGCAGGGCCAATTTTTACCCTAGGGTCATAATTTGAACAATCTAGGTAGAGGACCATAAGGCAAAGCTACATGTCAAATATTAATGATGTAGGCCATACAGTTTCAGAGAAGAAGATTTTCAAAGGTTTTCCAAGAAAAACTGACAAGCCCCAGGGCGGAGCCATTTTTGGCCCAGGGTCATAATTTGAACAATCTAGGTAGAGGACCATAAGTCAAAGCTAAATGTCAAAGCTGGAAAATCTGGGCCTTACAGTTTCAGAGAAGAAGATTTTTAAAGATTTTCCTATATAACTCTATGTAAAACTGATAAGCCCCGGGGCAAGCCAATTTTGTCCCTGGGGTCATAATTTGAACAAGCTAGGTAGAGGACCATAAGGCAAAGCTACATGTCAAATATTTATGATCTAGGCCATACAGTTTCAGAGGAGAAGATTTTCAAAGATTTTCCTATATAACTCCATGTAAAACTGATAAGCCCCGGGGCGGGGCCAATTTTGACCTGGGGGTCATAATTTGAACAATCTAGGTAGAGGACCATAAGGGAAAGCTACATGTCAATATTAATGATCTAGGCCATACAGTTTCAGAGGAGAAGATTTTCAAAGATTTTCCTATATAACTCCATGTAAAACTGATAAGCCCCAGGGCGGGGCCAATTTTGACCTGGGGGTCATAATTTGAACAATCTAGGTAGAGGACCATAAGGCAAAGCTACATGTCAAATATTAATGATCTAGGCCATACAGTTTCAGAGAAGAAGATTTTTAAAGATTTTCCTATATAACTCTATGCAAAACTGATAAGCCCCGGGGCAGGGCCAATTTTGACCCGGGGGTCATAATTTGAACAAGCTATTTAGAGGACCATAAGGGAAAGCTACATGTCAAATATTAATGATCTAGGCCATACAGTTTCAGAGGAGAAGATTTTCAAAGATTTTCCTAAGAAAAACTGATAAGCCCAAGGGCGGGGCCATTTTTGGCTCCAGGGTCAAAATTTTAACAATCTTGGTAGAAGATCATTAGGTTATGATACATACCAAATATGAAAGGTCTGGGCCTTTTGGTTTCTGAGAAGAAGATTTTTAAAGATTTTCTTATGCATTAAAAGTTGTCTATACGGTCATGTTAGAAAATAAAGTCCCAAAGCAAGGGGAATAACTCTAGCCAAAAACTTTGAACAAGATTTCGTTCCCCCTTGTCACTGATGCTTCTGATAAAGTTTGGTTGAAATCGGGTCAGTGGTTTCTGAGGAGATGTTGTTTGAAAATGTGGATGGACGACGGACGTCGGACGACGGACGAAGAGCGGTCACAATAGCTCATCCTGAGCCAAAGGCTCAGGTGAGCTAAAAAAAGAAAATATTTCCTACGATGCATATTTATGATTGTATAAATTTTAACTATTTTCTTCAATGAAGGAATAAATTAGAGGCATAAAAAGGCGTATTTATGGGGTAATGGGTTAATATACACTTGAACTTAAATATTTCTTTCTCAGCAGTGGAACTTATGACAATGAGAACTGACTTTTACACAGGGCTCCAGATAAGAGGGAGTAAGATAAAAAAAAATCTTATATATTTTCTCACTCATGTCAGCACCTAATCCTATGGTGTTACTACTCATAAGAATTGTCTCTAATGGACCATTCTAGTAACACCATAGTATTTAATGCAGAAATCAATATTTTAGTTTTGAAATACTGCCCCAATTATAAGTGGAGCCCTGTTAAAGTCAAACATATATTATCCATTCTTCAAATTTAAAACTGGAACTTTAATCCGTATGTAATCCGTATGTACTAGAGGTGGGTACCGCGGAAAATAAAAAACCATGGTTTACCACGGTTTTTAGATAAATACCACGGTATGTACCACGGTTAACCGCCATTTAAACCTACTATCAAATAGACAGGGTGCGATATGGCCGTAGCTCCTAGAGCTGGGTACTGAATGTTCACCCTCAAGCAATAAAAATATCAACGAGTAACAGCCCACAAACAGTTGTAATTATCAAACTGTTTCTGAAATACAACTTTAAAACATCAGCAAACCCAACGATTTACGTTGAACACCCATCACCATGAATGAATGAATTTGTCATTCTATCTATAGATAATGCCGGACTTCACTTTCATTTATTATCGGCATGGGGGGTTTCTTTCTTCATCACATGCATGAACACAAATGACAACGTAATAAGAACGCATGCAAAATAAACAAAAGATTGATTGTCAATTTTATTTAACCTTGTTTTATGGCGAAACCAGACGTCAATCTATCAAAAGTCTGCTTTGGCTGTCATTCAATTGTTTGTTATTTTCCGAACAATGAATGAATCAACAGTACGACAAATACGATTGGTCAAATGTCCGGCTGTTTACTGTAGGTAGTGCAATATAACCAATCAGCAAGCGTTTCTCATAGGCAACCTGTTCCGAAAGAGAATGCGCAAGCTTGTGACAGATGTGAAGGTGATACCAGGAGAGGAGGTTGCTCTGCAACATCAGCTTCTGGTATGTGATATGCGGATAGCCATGCCACCAAAGACCAAACGCAAGTTCTCACCTCGTCTTAAAGTGTGGAAGCTCAAGGATCCTGAGACGTGCACGTGCTTCCAAGAAGTCTTTCAACAGCACATGCTCTCAGCTGAAAGTGAAGCAGTCCCAACCGCTGAGGAAGTCTGGGATAAGCTCAAGACAGGCCTGTTGAGGACAACGGAAGAGGTATGTGGCACTACACGTCCTCACCGATGGCGGCGTGAAACTTGGTGGTGGGGTAGTGAAGTGGAAGAAGCTATTGCAGCTAAGAGGCAGGCTTTCAAGGCATGGAAGGCTGGCAAGGACACCAAAGAGACATACTACAGGGCCAAGCACATTGCCAGACGCGCAGTGCACCATGCACGCCAGGATGCAGACAAGGTGGTCTACAAGAATATCGACCCCAAGTCATCAGAAGTATTCCGACTTGCCAACCAGATGAGGAGAGAGAATGTGGATGTCGTAGGTGACAAGCCAATCAGAAATGATGCAGGGGAGATGATGCTGACTGAAGAGGCAAAACAAAAGGCGTGGCTTGAACACTACAAGAGACTCCTCAATGTTGAGTTTGAGTGGGACCCTGAACACCTGACTTTTGAACCACCTTTTGAAGGTCCATCCATACTGATCACCATTGATATGGTTACAAAGGCCATCTCCAAGATGAAGACTGGCAAAGCAGCTGGACCATCAGGTGTAGTGGTTGAGATGTTTAGAGCAGCAGGTGATACAGGTGCTACCATGATCCGTGACCTCGCTATGGCAATCATCCGTGATGGCAAGATTCCAGCTGACTGGGAGCAGAGCTTCATCATTTGTCTTTACAAGGGAAAGGGTGATGCTCTGGACCGAGGAAACTACAGAGGGCTAAAGCTGACGGAACAGGCCATGAAAGTCATAGAGAGGATTGTGGACAGCCTCATAAGACAGGTGGTGTCAATCGATGAATCGCAGTTTGGATTTGTCCCAGGCAGAGGTTCAACAGATGCAATCTTTGTCATCCGCCAATTGCAGGAGAAATACCTCGCGGTGAACAAGCGGCTCTACATGGCTTTTGTGGACTTAGAGAAGGCATTTGACCGGGTCCCTCGGCAAGTGATTTGGTGGGCATTGAGAAAGCTTGGTGTCCAGGAGTGGATCGTAAAGCTCATTCAGGGGATGTATGAGAATGTGCGTAGTCGTGTTAGGGTTGGAGAGAGTCTCAGTGAAGAGTTTGAGGTGAAGGTTGGTGTACACCAGGGCTCTGTGCTCAGCCCTCTGCTCTTCATCATCGTACTTGAGGCTCTGTCACGTGAGTTCCGGGCTGGAGTACCTTGGGAGGACCTCTACGCTGATGATCTTGTCATTATTGCAGACTCCTTAGACGAGTGTGTCAGAAGGCTACAAATTTGGAAGGATGGCATGGAGCAGAAGGGATTGAGGGTAAATACCAGGAAGACCAAGATCATGATCTGTGGTACAGGCCTGGACCTCCTGCAGAGCTCGGGCGACTTCCCATGCGCCATCTGCCGCACTGGTGTGGGCAGCAACAGCATCTATTGCAACGGCTGCAAACACTGGGTGCATAAGAAATGTAGTGGCCTCAAGCGTCTGACAGAATATCCCGAATACAGGTGCACTAGATGCCAAGGAACTGCTCGACCCATCGACGGAAGGCCACAGAATGAGGTTCAGGTCGGACATGACAAGCTAGAAGTGGTATCATCCTTCTGCTACCTGGGGGATATGCTCTCTGCAGCCGGTGGATGTGAACTTGCAACAACCACGCGTGTGAAACCGCCTGGAAGAAGTTCAAGGAGCTGCTACCAGTTCTGTCAACCCGCCATCTCTCCTACAAGACCCGCGGTCGTGTTTACAGCTCATGTGTGAGGAACGCAATGCTACATGCAAGTGAGACTTGGCCCTTGACAAGTCCAAACCTCCAGCGTTTACGTCGCAACGACAGAGCCATGATCAGACAGATCTGCAATGTGAAGCCAGAGGATGTGGCTACTGTTACGTCAGATCAGCTGTTAACACAACTTGGCCTTGATGACCTGGACATCATTCTGAGAGAGAAAAGACTCCGCTGGTTCGGACACGTTGAACGCTCCAGTGGCGCAATTAAGACAGTCTGCACCATACAGATTGAGGGAAGACGTGGTCCAGGGCGACCCAAGATGACATGGAAGACTTTAGCAGAGAGAGATAGACGAGAGTGGAAACTTTCTGTAGTTGACCCCTGTGACAGGGATGTGTGGAGATCCAGTGTGAGATCTGCTGTGCGTGCAGTTAGCCAGCTGCCTGGAAGGGGGCCCACCGATGTGGACGACACTCCCACTCCTGCACGTTAATATAAATACCGATGATGATGATGAACCTCATTCGGTGTGAATCGGATGTTATCGTTGTAAAAAAGTAAGTAATCTCCTCTATTATTCAATCGAAGCTTCGAAGCTCGGTCAATAACAACCACTTCAGATACGATTTAAAATGATCATTTCAGTTGACAGTCGGTTTATAATGATAAAAATAGCCTGTATAAAATAATTGAAGCCTAATTAGGAATTAAAACTTTACGAGAATAGGATTTTTTGTTGACAATATCACATTGAGAATTGGTCCATTGACATGACCCGGGATAACGTCAGAATAAGATCTGAATCGGGACGAAAGTATCCTCCGAGTCTAACAAGAATAAACACTTCTAAAATTTAATGTATTTATCAAGCTAAGGCTTTAGTTTCATCTTAAATGATTTTAATCATACTAATTTTATTATTTGACCGTTTTTTATTCATTAAAAAACATCTATAAAATTACAAGTAAAAACCGGTCTTCTCGGAAAAAACCATGGTTCGTCCCAGCAGGCACACCAACGTTGAATCAACGTTGAATCAACGTTGAACTTCAACGTTGAAACAACGTACGATTTATATTTGATTTTGAAAGTTGTGTTGACGTTGAACCTCAACGTTGATTCAACGTTGATAATGGTTGAAGTTTCAACGTTGAAATGACGTTGATTCAACGTCAAAACAACATTGTTTCGAGTGGGCTGTCCGTTTTTGTGTGCGTTGTTTTCTCCAGATATTGTTTTATTTTCAAATGCTCCCTTCAACTTAGGTTTTAGGAGCTCTACTCTACTAATAGTAGAGTAGACAACGCATGGGCGTTGGAAGATATTCGATTACAGCTTATCAAATATGGTTGCTTCATTTATTAGTACGCTGAGTAGTATAATTAAACATTTTTACATTGTATTGGTTTGCTTTTCTTGCTTTTTGTATTTTATTCATTTTAATTGTAAACTTGAATGTAAAGTTCAGTGCTTACTATTAAGAACTTAGAACTTATTTCTTTTGCATCTAAACTATGAAGTATCAAAATAATATTTAAGTTGAAGTTGTTATGATTATTTATTAAGAAATAATAATTTTTACCTACGTCCATTATCTGACAATGTTGATTCAACGTTGATTCAACTTTGGCAGTAGATTTTTCAATTGAATTTATTTTTTTACGATAAATCATAGTTTACGTGATGAGACATAACCACTGCAATATAATTTATCAGAATTTTCATTTTCATCGATTTGTTTTTTCCCACGACCGTTTTCAACGTTGATTCAACGTTGGCAATAAATTCGGTATCGACCCATAGTCGTCCAAGGGTGAAAAAGGGTTGATCAACGTTGCGACGGAAAATCAACTGCTGGGCGACCATTATCAACGTTGATTCAACGTTGATTCAACGTTGTCATTAGATTTTCTAAATTGAATTTATTTTAACGATAAATCATAGTCGACGTGGTTAGACATTAATACGGTGGCACTGAGGTGACATACAAACTTTTTTTTTTTTTTTTTTTTTTTTTTACTTTTTATCTCGTGCGCACGACTTAATTTGAAGGAAAAAAAAAAAAAAAAAAAATCTTTGCCTTTTTATCTCGTGCGCACGACTTAATTTGAGAAAAAAAAAAAAAAAAAAAAAAACTTTGCTTTTTATCTCGTGCGCACGACTTAATTTAAAAAAAAAAAAAAAAAAAAAAAAAACTTTGCTTTTTATCTCGTGCGCACGACTTAATTTGAAAAAAAAAAAAAAAAAAAAAAAAAATTCACTTTTTATCTCGTGCGCACGACTTAATTTGAAAAAAAAAAAAAAAAAAAAAAAAAAATCTTTCAAATTTATCTCGTGCGCACGAGATAAAAAGCGATTTTTTTTTTTTTTTTTTTTTTTTTTTTCAAAATTAAGTCGTGCGAACGAGATAAAAAGCAAAGTTTTTTTTTTTTTTTTTTTTTTTTTTCAAATTAAGTCGTGCGCACGAGATAAAAGGTGATTTTTTTTTTTTTTTTTTTTTTTTTTTTAAAAATTAAGTCGGGGGAACGAGATAAAAAACAAATTTTTTTTTTTTTTTTTTTTTTTCTCAAATTAAGTCGTGCGCACGAGATAAAAAGTCAAAGATTTTTTTTTTTTTTTTTTTCCCTTCAAATTAAGTCGTGCGCACGAGATAAAAAGTAAAAAAAAAAAAAAAAAAAAAAAAAGTTTGCATGTCACCTCAGTGCCACCGTACATTAAACACTGCGATATAATTAATCAGAAATTTCAATTTCAGTATTTTTTAATTTTTTATCTACAACCATTATAAACGTTGATTCAACGTTGATTCAACGTTGGCTGTAAATTGGCTACCGATGGATGGTCGTCCATGGTTGAAATCAGGTTGATCAACCTTACGAAAATCAACGTTGATTCAACGTTGAAACAACGTTGTGTGCCTGCTGGGGTACCACGGCCATTTCGTACCGTGGTTTACCGGTACACCGGTTAAACCGCACACCTCTAGTATGTACACATGTGGTTTAACGTAAGTCCAATTTCTTCGCCACACTACATCCTGTGGAGCAAGTATTGAAGACTCCTCTGCATAAATAACTATTAACTGTTTAGTAACTCCGATATGAACTCCTTATGAACTCCTTTAAACCTTTACCTTATAGAAGCGCCTTTTAGCGCATTTGATTTATTCATCCACACAAGAAAATAGTTCCAATTTATATAGTCATAAACACGTTCCAACAGAAATATTTTCTATATCCTGATAGATGATAGCTTAAAGCAGGCTGAAAGTAAAGCAGAATGCGCCCTCAGGCGCATTCTGCTTTACTTTCAACCTGCTTTAAGTGGTCACTTCTTTTCAAAACTAGAATCAGGCTATGGGGTAAAGGGTTAATGTATCGTTGGTGGCCCTGTTTGGGTGCAGGACCTATTTCGGTACACTTTACCTCAATAATGCTATCTTCTTTTTGAAAAGCTCGATGACGTCAATACTTTTTGCAATCAACAAAGTAAACGTAAATACCTATCAGGGGCGTAGCCAGCGATACGCACGTGCGTAACATCAGTTTGAAAAATGAAAAATCAAACATGGCCAAAAATGGCATAAAAACCGAAGGCTCAAAAGGGGGGTTAGACCTTAAAGTCTAAAATGAAGATTTCAAACACACTTCAGAGCTCACCATTTCAGTTCTAATTTCCAGTTTTCTCCCCGGGGGAGAACCCCCGGACCCCCCTCCAGCATTGATCAATTTCAAGTTTTAGAAAACCAATAACTTAGTAACTACAAAGATGACAACTCAAACCTACGGTGCTACATGTAATCTGCTACATGTACCTCTCGTGCGTCTAAACATTGAATCAAATAGTTATATAATGTTATGTCTTATATAACGAACCTTTGAAGAAAATTGTATGGATCACATACATGTAGTTCGTATTTAGTGCCCAAAATCCCCCACCAAAAAATTTTCATAGTTCATAATTATACATGTGGATCGTACGTACAATGTATACCTAAATCGTCTAAAAGTCGAAAGTTCTTGGAAATATATAGGTTTAAGTCACAGTGATCGTATTCAGTGTCCAAAATCCCTACAAACACACTTCAGAACTCACCATTTCAGTTCTTATTTCGATTTTTTCTCCCGTGGGATGACCCCCGGACCCCACTTTCATCGGTCAAGTTCAAGTTTCAGAAAATAAAGAACTTAGTTACTAGAAAGTTGGCAGCCTGAAAAACTTCTACAGTGTTTCGTGTACTTCTCGTGAGTCTTAAAGTCAAATAGTTCTAGCAGTGGAAAAATTAGTCACAAAATAAGGTTGTGTCTAATAAAACAGAGCCTTCAAAGCAATTGTATGGTTCACGTTGATCGTATTCAGTGTCCCTATTCCCTCCAAAAACACTTCAGAGCTCACCATTTCAGTTCTTGTTTCCATTTTTCTCCCCGGGGGAGGACCCCCGGACCCCCACTTGCATTTTTCAAGTTCGAGTTTTGGAAACTCAGGATCTTAACAACTACAAATTTAAATCAGCATCATGAGAAAAAAATACGGTGCTTCATGCACCTAGCGGAAAAATGTTAATCACTAAATTTATTGTTATGTTATAACGGAGCTTTGAACACAATTGTATGGTTCACGTTGATCGTATTCAGTGCTCCAGATCCCTCTAAACACACTTCAGAGCTCACCATTTCAGTTCTTATTTCCATTTTTCTCCCGGGGGAGGACCCCGAACCCCCACTTGCATTTTTCAAGTTCGAGTTTCGGAAACTCAGGATCTCAACAACTACAAATTTAAGTCAACATCATTAAAGACTACAGTTCTTCTTGTATATACCACTCGTGCGGCTAAAAGTCAAATTATTTTAGCAGAAAAAAACGCTAATCACAAAATTTAATTATATGTTGGACACATTTGTATAGTTCTCATAGATCGTATTCAGTGCTCCAAATCCCTCTAAACACACTTCAGAGCTCACCATTTTACTTCTAATTTACTTTTTTCTCCCGGGGGAGGCCCCCAGGACCCCCAGCAGCGGGAGTGGGTACCCCCTCCCGCACCCTCCCCCTGATGTGCGTAACATTCGTTCAAGCCTGGCTACGCCGCTGCCTATCAATCCTGTCCAGAAAGGTCCCAAATAAAAATTTTGATATAGCATAATAATTTGAACCAATTTACTTAATATGTCCGTTTTCACTCCAAAAAACTTCATCAAAAAATCCCTTTTTACAATCAAATTTTAGGAAAACAATTTTGTAGCGATGTGCACTTTTTGTCATCTGCTTCATTGATGTCACGTGACATAAGTGGTCTCGTCCATTTTTACTGTACGCTTACAAAAGTATGTTTTTGTTTGATAATGGAGACTGTTTAATTTATGGTACATTATTTTTCGAATGGCTTGATATTGAGAATTTTTTATATTTATTTAAGCGACTCTTTGAATAAAAAAAGATGACCAAAATGGTTTTCATAGACTTTTATGATTTGTGATCACCGTGATCAGTTTGAATATCAATTGTACCAGGGTTCCAGATAAGGGGGAGTAAACTTCAAACAAATCCAGCATTTTCTCACTTATTTCATCACTATTAAATCCTATTGTGTTACAACTCATTAGAATCGTCTCTTCGAGACGATTCTAATGAGTAGTGACACCATAGGGTTTAAAACAGAAATAAAGATTTTAACTTTTGAAATTCTCCCCTTATCTGGAACCTTGTGCACCAAAACTGCAATGGTCCATGCATGAAAGGGTACTGTAATCAGGACGAGTTTAGGGAGAACAATTTATAGGTGGCTGTCTAGCTCAGTTGGTAGAGCAAAAGAAGAGTAATCTGAAAGTCCGGGATTGGAGCCTCAGTCAGGCTGCATTATTTTCTCCCCTGTGACTAAATATTTTCATCCAAAATCCCAAATTCTGTATCTGTATCAATACGTCGTAGAATCCTAAAAGGCTTTTACACGATGGGTAAGAAGAGTCGCTAAATTATCGGCGATAATCTCGTAGGGCTGTTTTGAAAGCCTCTACGGAATCAGCAAGCACTGTGCTGTCTGGCAGTTTGTTCCATTGTATCACTGTGTCTACAAAGAATGAATGTTTATATTGATGTGTCTTGCTATTTGGTACTGTGAGCCCTCTTGTATTGTTGCATACTTGATTTTCTATTATATTTGATTATACCTGTGACGTCAGGTCTTGAATGGGCTGGGTAGCCCGTGTTGACCAATTCATATCCGATTTAGCCTCTTCTTGCGCAGTGAATTAAAAACTGTATTTAAATTTATTGTCTCTGTCCCTCCAGGCACTATTCAGTTCACTCTTAAAACTATTTACAGTGTTACGATTGACACAAGCCTCAGGAAGAGCATTCCAGGAATTTGTTGAGCGTGGAAGAAAACTGTTCATAGTCCCTTTGTAGTTGTATTGACTTTTCACTATTCTTTTGTTGTGACCCCGGGTTATTGAATCTTTCACCACTTTCATATTTTTCAAGTGTACCTCGTCAAACTTTCCCATTATCTTAAATAGCTCGATCATATCCGCTCTTTCCCTTCTATATATCAAAGTGGGTAGCCCAAGTTCTTTTTATCTGTCTTCGTATGAAAGTTGCTCCAGACCTTTGACAATACGTGTTGCTCTTCTTTGCACTTGTTCAATTGCTGTTATATCCTTTTTCATCCATGGTGACCATATAACTGTAGCATATTCCAATGTAGGTCTTATAAGTGTTTTGTATAACATCAGGAACATGGTTTTGTTCATAAATTCAAAAGATCTTCTGACTAGTCCAAGACGCTGGTTTGCTTTTTTAACTATATTAGAAATATGTATATTAAATTTCAGCTTGTCATCAAATGTCACTCCAATATCTTTCTCATTTTCAACTTAATTGTTCTATATCAATACGGCTGTTTCCAGATTTCATTGTATATTTATGTCTTTCATTATTACGTCCCAGGTGTATAGACTTACACTTTGCTGCGTTAAATTTTAACTGCCACTTTTCTGACCACGTTACTTAGCGTTGTTTTCCGACACAGGTCCTGGTTGGTCCTCTTTGTCAGACTCTTTTTCTTGGCTTGCACTGGTGCTTCCGGTTCCTGCATTACTTGTGCAAACTAAATCACTTTTATAATTATAAAAGACCTCTTGATTTTCCCAAAATTTGTCTAGCCTATTTTTGAAAGTGTTTACATTTTTAGCTGAGATGACATGTTCTGGGAGGCTATTCCAGATGTTTGCTACTCTCACTGTAAAACTATATTTTCTTACATCTAACCTAGGTCTTTGTGAGAAGAGTAATTTTGAGTTACCCCTACCCCAATCTCTCAATGCGTTATCCTTTCTCATTTTTAGAAAACCTGCCACTTCGGGATCGTATACCTGACTTATTATTTTGTACGTTTCTATCATATCCCCTCTGTATCTACGATATTTTAAGGTTGGAAGTTTGAGTTTTTTAAGTCTATCCTCATAGGTTAACTCGCTAAAATTTGGGAGTTGTTTTGTGGCTCTACGTTGGACGCCTTCTATTTGTACATTGAATCTTTCTTTATGTGGATTCCATACCGAGCTAGCATAGTCTAGATGAGATCTGACAAGGGTTTATAAAGTTGTAGGAAATTGTTTTGATCTAAATTGTAGAAGGTTCTTCTTATAATTGCTGCCATTGAATTTTTCACAGATGTGATGTTCAAAACTTAACTTATTATCAACTATGACTCCTATGTCTTTTTCTTGGGTTATACGATCCAGTTCATTGTTCATTAATTTATATGTAAAACTGCTTGGTGGTTCGTGTTTCCCTACATGTAGGAACTTGCATTTCTCTGGATGGAATTTGAGGAGCCATTTATTACTCCAGTTTGTGAGGCTTTCCAGGTCCTCCTGTAGTATCTCTCTATCTTTATCTTCCTTAATTTCCTTATAAATTTTAGTGTCGTCTGCAAATAGGAATACTGTCGAGTTGACTAGGTCGAGTAAGTCGTTTATGAATATGACAAACAGTACGGGACCAATGACGGACCCTTGGGGTATACCTGATGTGACTTTTTGCCAGTTAGAGGTTTGATCATTTATTGTGACCTGTTGTCTTCTGTCAGTTAAGAAGTCTTCAATCCACTTGATGACATCTTCATTGACTTTGTATGCTTCTAGTTTTTTAGCAGTCTATTATGGGGGACAGTATCAAACGCCTTTTGATAGTCCATATATATACAGTCAATTCCCTCACCTCGGTCTAAGGCCTCAGTCCATTCGTCCAGCACCTTAATTAATTGTAGGGAAGTTGATCTTCCGGATATAAAGCCATACTGCTTATCAGTAAATAGTTTGTTTATCCTAAAGTGATCTATAAGGTGGTCCCTAACTAGCCTTTCCATTACTTTACCTATAACAGAAGTTAGGCTTACCGGTCGATAGTTACTGGCCAGTGATTTATTTCCCTTTTTGTAAATAGCAGTGATTCTTGCATCTTTCCATTCTTTTGGAACTTTTTTCTCTGATAGAGATTTATTGAATATCATATTGAGTGGTATCATTAATTTGTGCCTTAGTTCTCTAATAAATTTAGGATGTAATTCATCCATACCTGGCGATTTGTTTGGATTTAGGGCTGTAAGTGCTTTCAGAATTTCATGTTCTGTTATTCTTAATGCTGGGTGATAATACTGATTTCCTCTCTAAATGTGGTATATTTTCTTCTGGTTCTTTGGTAAAAACTGTACTGAAGTATTTTCCTAGTATTTCTGCCTTAGATTGATCATCTTCGACGTTTTGAGATTTTGGATCAAGCGGATCAATGCACATGTTACTAAATCCCTTGTTTAATTTTGCTTTTGGAGTTTATGTATTGCCAAATCTTTTTTGGATTTGATTTAGCTTCTACTGCTATATTATCTTCATATGCTTTCCTAGCTCTCCTCACTAGCTTTGTAACTTTATTTCTCATACTATTATACTTTTTCCTCACTGCCAGATCCTTAGTTTTTACAAATTTTCTGGATAGAGCGTTTTTTTATTTAATCAATTCTATTGTTTTTTTGTCTAGCGGAACTCTATTTGTTTTATTTGAAACTGTACGTATTGGTTCATGTTTATCTTCAATTTCTCTAATTTTTTCTCTAAATTTTCCCCACATTGCATTGACATCGTTTTTACTTTCGCCCAGTATTCCTCCCCAGTTGACCTGGCTCATTTCTTCCCTTAGTAAGTTATAATTAACCTTGTTATAGTTTTTCCTACTTTTCTTGATGTTTCTCATAACTGTACTACAAATATATTTAAATGTGATAACACAGTGATCACTTTTCCCAAGTGGGCTCTGGTGTTCAATGTCTTCTAATGCAAACTCGTCAGTTGTTATTAACAGATCGAGTAAGTTGGGCTCATCATTTCCCCTCCATCTAGTGGGTTTGTTAATGTGTTGAAATAGGAATTTATCCTGAATAAGATCCACAAATTTTTGTTCAGATGAGTTCTCTTTATTTGCTATTTGAAGGTCCCAGTCTATGTTTGGATAATTGAAATCTCCCATTATCAATAAGTGTTTGGATTTCATTTCTGTAGCAAAATCAATGAGTTCCCTTAATTTCTTGTTTTTTTCTTCAGTATGATCACTTGGTGATCTGTAAATCAGCCCTACAAGTAATGTGTCCTTGCTATTTGTTTTAATTTTGACAAAAAGATTTTCTTCAAACTCAACAGCCATGGAAACTTCTTCTGCCTTGAGGGTGTTATGAATATATAAAATCATGCCTCTACCTGTTTCACTAGTTAAATTTGAGTAAAACATTTCATATTCATTTATCCAGTTTGTGTTGAATTCTGCTGGGTTTAGTTTGATAAATTATCTAAGTCCTCTTGTAGTATGTCACAGTCACTATCGTTATTTATTGGGGTGTAGATCTTCGTGTCATCTGCAAAAAGTTTCACAGTGGACTTCACAACATCCGGCAAGTCATTAATAAAGATCAAAAATAGTATTGGTCCAAGAACGGACCCTTGAGGGATACCGCTCTGTACTTTCACTTTATCTGATTTAACATTTCCAATCCTAAAGGCGTCACCTTTACAGACAAACTCCAGTTTGGCACCCACATCAGCAAAATATCCAGTAAAGCAAGCAGCACTCTTGGTTTCTTAAGAAGGAACCTGAAACATTGCCCTGCCCAATGCAGAAAGACCGCATACCTCACACTAGTTCGATCTACACTAGAGTACAGTTCCACCGTGTGGGATCCATATCTACAGAAAGATAAAGACACACTTGAGCAGGTACAGCGAAAAGCGGCTCGATTCATAACGGGGGACTACACCTCTCGGGTGCAGGGCTGTGTAACAAAAATGCTCAAACAACTTGAAATCCAACCACTCCAAGACCGAAGAAAGTTGGCTCGACTAACATTCTTCTTCAAGCTGACTGAGGGGCTGGTGCCAGCTATGCCGATAGATACCTATCTAACCCCTATTCATGGTAGGCGACTTATTAAACCTAGAACATTTGAAGATTGTGTGAGTCAAAACATTGTAACAAACCATGCTATAAACCACCAAAAGTGCTTCATGACATTTCAGTGTAAAAGTGCTAATCTTAAAAACTCATTCTTCCCAAAAACAGTTATTGAGTGGAACAATCTACCAGGGGAAGATGTGTGCGCAAATACAGTGCAGAGCACTTAAAGACAGCTTTGAAGTACGACTAGTGTACTTCCAACGCTCTCTCTTCCGCTGCGCATATGCCTAAAAAGCTCTGCAGTGTATATATCCAGATCCAGATCCAGATACTGCCTGAACTCTGTCACTTAAAGACTCTTTTACCCATTTTAGAACATTTCCTCTTATTCCATAGCTGTGCATCTTATTGATTAATCTCTGGTGAGGTACTGTGTCAAACGCTTTCTGGAAGTCTAGATATATAGCGTCAACACATCCTCTTGATGAATATTATTTGTACTGAAATCTTTAAATCTGGTTGCTTTGATGTTTCTTCTTGGTTTTGCCGGTTTTGTGAAAGTGGATGTTGGTAGGGTTGGTACCAGACCTTCTACCACCTTATACATTAGTATCAGTCTGAGGCTTAGTCTCCTGTCTTCAAGAGTCTCCAGTTCCAACTGTTCTCTCATTCTTGTGATTGCCCCGTCTCTCTGTCCTTGTAGTTCTTCTTTAAGCAGTCTTCTGCCTAAAGGCAAATAATCAAATGACTTTTTTGATTGTCGCTCTGAAATGCTTACCAAAAAGTATCAGTCTCTCGCCATGAATTATTTTATACAGACAGTACAGAAAAAGACTAGAATCTAGCCTGGAGGGAACATATCGACAGAGCTTCCATAAAAGCCAACAATATGCTGGGTTTCCTCAAAAGAAACCTCTACAGGGCTACAGAGGAGACTAAGACAAATGCTTATAAAGCTATTGTTAGGCCTCATCTGGAGTACTGTAGTTCAGTTTGGAGCCCCTTTCAAAAAGACATGATCCACCAGATTGAAATGGTACAGCGCCGTGCTGCCCGCTTCGTCACCAATAGGTATCGAAATACAAGCAGCGCAACAGACATGCTAGACTACCTAGAGTGGGAATCTTTAGAATCCAGACGAGGAAAGGCCCAAATTACCATGCTGTATAAGATCGTGAATCAACTAGTGGATATCTCATCATCAGACTATCTGTCGGAAGTTTCCTCCAGGACAAGAGCAACTCACAACCTGCGATTCCACCAATACTCAACATCTACCGAGTACTTCAGACATAGTTTCTTCCCAGGAGTCATACCCATGTGGAACAAACTCCCAGCTAGAATAGCTGAGGCTCCCTCTTTGGCATCCATGAAGAGGGAAATGTCAACCCAGCCCTTCTAAGGGGAACTAAAATACAGCAATGTGGAAATAAGGAGCTAAGACTGTGCTCATATTACCACCCCAAAACGTCGGACGACTTAGACTCCTTTGAAACATCAATTCAAAGGGCAAACAATGGACATGCCCAAATGCTGATTGGGGGTGACTTCAACCTACCTGGATGGGACTGGAAAGAAAAGTGCCTAAAACCAAAAACGCAAAACATAAAAAATCATTACCATCTTTCTGATATACTTGATGACCAAGGTCTGGCCCAAATGGTACAAGAACCAACAAGAAACAACTCAACTCTTGACCTCTTCATAACAAATCTCCCTAACAAAGTCCAGAAGGTAGAAACAATACCAGGAATATCAGACCACGACATAGTCTACCTAGAATTTGAAACTGATAATAGCAAAATTACACAAAAAACAAGAAAGATAAAATTATACAAAAAGGCAAATTGGAAAAGCATGGCCAGGGATATGAAAGAACTAGGCCAAAAAATTAAATTAGATAATGAGGCAGGAAAAGATGTAGAGTCCCTGTGGACCACCTTCAAAGCCGGACTACAAGATAGCTCAAACAAACACATTCCATCAAAAACAGCAAAAGCAAAAGACAAACTACCGTGGATTACACGAGACATTAAAACAATAATCAGAAAGAGAGACAGGGCATTCAAAAAGAAAAAGAAAACGAATAACCATGTAGATATAAAGAAATATAAGGAACTTAAACACTTAGTCCAAAGGAAATCCAGGCAGGCTTATTGGACATATATAAACGGCATCCTCACAACTGAAGAGAAGGAAGAAGAACGCACCACAAGCAAACGATTTTGGACCTACATAAAACACAAGAAGAATGACAAAAGCGGAGTTGCCCCCCTTAAGAAGAATGGAATACTTGAAACAGACCCAAAAAACAAAGCAAATATATTAAACCAACAATTCAAATCAGTTTTCTCAGATCCAGACCAGATAACCTCACAAACATTCAAAAGTGAAAAATATATGTCTGAAGATGACATCTTTCCTGAGGCAGACGAAATAATTATAACTGAAAAGGGAGTATTAAAATTGCTAATGAACATTAACCCTCACAAAGCAGGGGGCCCCGACGAAATAAAGCCGCTAGTGCTCAAAGAATTAGCAAAGGAAATCTCCCCAATTCTAACGACGATCTTCCAAAAATCTCTTCAGTCAGGCGAGGTCCCATCAGATTGGAAAAAGGCACGTATCACGCCAGCCTTCAAAAAAGGACAGAAATACCAAGCTGAGAATTATCGACCCATCTCGCTAACCTGTGTATGTTGCAAATTAATGGAGCATATCATCACCAGTCACATAATGAAACACGCAGAAGCAAATAAGATTCTATACCCACTACAACATGGATTTCGCAGCAAAAGGTCCTGCGAAACCCAACTTGTAGAGTGTATCGATGACCTCTCTAAAAATCTTGAAGATGGAAAACAAACTGATTTATTAATACTTGATTTCTCAAAAGCATTTGACAAAGTTTCCCATACTCTCCTTCTCCACAAGTTAAGCCACTATGGCATTAAAGGCACAACCCTATCATGGATTAAGGCTTTTCTAACAGGTAGGACTCAGGTCGTTGCGGTTGAAGGCGAGGAATCGGACACGGAGTCTGTTGACTCCGGTGTACCACAAGGCTCGGTCCTTGGACCGAGTCTGTTCCTCTTCTACATAAATGACCTGCCGCAAGGCCTCCACTCTACCGTGCGGCTTTTTGCAGACGACACGATATCATATCTAACTGTTAGTTCAAAGAGTGACTGTCATACCTTACAGGAAGACCTGGACAGGTTAGCGGAATGGGAAGACAAGTGGAAAATGGAGTTCCATCCCAATAAATGCTCAGTATTGTCCGTATCAAAGAAGAGAAAGACCATTAGCCATAACTATAAATTGCATGGAATCTCGCTTTCTCGAGAAAAGGCCACAAAATACCTTGGTTGCACTATCACAGACGACTTGGACTGGGGGGAACATATCAACAACATCGCAAATAAAGCGAATAGGACACTTGGCTTTCTACATAGAAATTTACACATCTCCTCTCAAAATATTAAAGAAAAAGCATATCTTACTTTAGTGCGACCCCAATTAGAATACGCAAGCACTGTTTGGGACCCTTATAAGAAAAAACATATAGATAAATTAGATAAGATACAAAGACGCGGTGCAAGATATGTCATGGGAAAACATAGAAATAGATCTAGTGTGGGGGAGATGCTAAACAAACTTCAGTGGAAAGACTTAAAAATTAGGCGAAAAGAAGCCAGACTGTCCTTGTATTATAAAATTGTGAATAACCTCGTAGAAATAAACCCAGCAAAATATTTAGATAAACCTACAAGAAACACTAGATATGCACAACCTCACAGCTATGCAGTGCACATAGCCAGAACAGATTCCAGGAAATGGTCATTCTTTAACCAGACAACTAAAGAATGGAACAAACTTCCACCTATTATCGCAGAAGCCCAGTCCCTTGAGATATTCAAATCTCAGGTGACCAAGCAAATCTGACACAAACCCTTCAAAAATTTCAATGGGAAGGGGGGTTATCATGCGTACAAAACTGGCAGAGTATTCGGCAAGTCGAAGGCGGCCAGTATATGGAAGAAGAAGAACTCCCATCCCAACTAAAGCACCTCAGTATTTGGAGTGAGCTGTGCCGGCGGGACCTTGTGTCCTGGTAGCGCCACGCAAGCCGGATTGGTCTCTCTGGTGGGGTGTTTTAGTTAGATGAGCTCTCCTTTTCTACCTTTTAACTTTTGCAGGCCGTTTTCTTGACCACACTTTTTCTACCTTTACTATTTTCGCTTTGTTTTTCTTTCTCTTCTTAGCGCACCGTCATAGTATAGTCAAGGTTGACTGTTTGACGTACAATGTAGATGTAGATGTAGACTGAATTAGTCAAACACCCATTTCTGTCTGCCCTGTCTACTGAAAATTTATCAAATGACAACCAACTTGGCAGTGTGGATTTTCCTTTCATTCTACATTATTTAACTGTGTTAAATATGTGTAACATGAAATCATAAAAATTAAAAGCATACTTTGTAGTAAATTTGTTAGAAAGAAACTGATAAAAACCTCAATATTTGTAGAGTTTTCTTTACCTCTGTTCACTGTTTACGATGTCTCGCACCTGTTTCAATTTTGCCTTTCGTTGCGAGGGAACATCAACTTCCGCTTCAGGGAGACAACTCTGTCTTACACGAAAAATTGAGTAACTTCCCTTCAACATAAATCCGCGCAAGCGCATTGCATTTTCCCTTTGGTGACTTGGAAGGTTACTGATTTGGTAAGATAAAGGCTAAATTTTTACTATTTTTTCGCAATTTAAAATTCTGATAGTAAGTTAAAGCTTTCCATTAAGCAGAAAATGATCGTTTGATTGTGTTGTCATATGAAATTTTGTTTCCTAATGATATTTTGCAAGGGTTTTGAACACAGAATTGAACGCTGGAGCGGAAACTGGTCGGAAAACTTGGAAGTAAATCTATGCTTTGTTTTGATGTCAATACGGTCGCTTACTCGCTTTTATATGCAAATTTTTAAAAGTTTATCAATTTCATTTCTTATTTGATTTTATGGTAATTCTCAACACTTCTTAAAACTCAATCACGAGCATGTTGTATGAGCCGCCAAGGCGACCTTGAAAGTCGCGTAGGTCAAGGTCACTTTGCCGACTAATGACTTTGTGCACATTCGACAAGAACAGAGCACTTGGCAAGGTGAGTTGTATTCACTGGACGTGATTTACATTAAGTTTATTTTGCACATTATTCTTAACTGGTTTTATATCTTATTTATTAGTGTTTTGACTTCAATTTTAAACAGAAAGGATGCTGTTTAGTGTTTATTTATGTGATTTCCTGCATTTGAATTGAAAATGAGTTCAGTTGGATTATCTACCCGTAGCAAAATCATAGATATTTCTTTTGGATTACAATGATAATCAGAGGTGCAGAGGATACACAGATTGTCGAAGAGGATATTATGGTTATATAAGATGACCAAAACATTATGATTGAGTTGTTTTTTTTAAATCGGATAGATCTATCCTCTATTTCATTCAGTTATTATGATCCCCATGGGGGGGGGGGGGGGGGGGGGGGGAGCCATATAGTTGTCGCTTTGTCCGTCCGTCCCTCACGCTTTTTTGTCTGGAGCATTTCTCTTAAACGGTTCAACGTAGCTTGATGAAACTTGATACAGTGATAGAGAACGACAAAAGGTGGTGCAGTACAAAAGAACCGTAACTCTGTCATCTCCCAATATTGAATTATCTGCCCTTTTCTCAATAAAAATCAATTTTGTCTGAAGCTTTTGTCCAGAGCATATCTCTGGTCTGTTACTCCCTACGTGGATTAATTTTGTTACAGTGATTGAGGATGACATTAGAAAGTGCAGTGCACAAGAACCGACGGTCCGTAACTCTGTCATCTCCCAATTTGAATTATCTTCCCTTTTTCTCATAAAATAAATCACTTTTGTCCGTAGCATATCTGTTACACTGTAAGTTGATGAAACTTGTTACAGTGATAAAGGATGACAGAAGGAAGTGCAGTACACAGGAATGGTAAATCTGTCATCTCCCAATAATGAATTATGTCCTTTTTCCTAAAAAAAATAATTTTGTCCGGAGCATATCTGTTACACTGTAAGTTGATGAAACTTGTTACAGTGATAAAGGATAATTTTGTCCGGAGCATATCTCTGGACTGTTACACTGTAAGTTCATGAAACTTGATACAGTGATAGATGATGACAAAAGAATGTGCAGTACACAAGAACCATGACTGTCATCTCCTAATATTGAGTTCAGGGCTCCAGATAAGCCCGCATACTCAGTGAAATACGCGAACGTTTTGACCGTGTACGCGTTAATTTCAAAATATTGAAGTACTGTGTACGCGAGAATTCCCGGGGACATGTGTATCAATTCAAAAGCCGAGTTTTTGTCATACCGAGATTTGCAAATAAGTCAAATGTTATTGATTGGCGGTCTCGTAATGAAGCTTCGTTTCATCGTATGGTAATTGTTTACTTGCGCACCGTTAGAAAAGGGAGGTTACTGCACACCCATATACATCTATATCTTCATTGATATATGGAACCACAATCAAATCCAAGTTCTCCGAAAAGTGTTTTGGTTGAAAACCTCGCAACAAAATGTCAAAATCTTAGCATGGAAGAGTCAGAAAAACGATAGATGTTGAAAACCGTCTGTTGTGCGCTATCTGATTTAAAAGGAACTAACACCTAATGAAACTTGTGGTATGTTGAACGATTATATAAACTCGAACATTGTTTCATCCGCAGAGAAAAACCCCCGCATAAGCGGCTAAAATGTAAGATTCTTGAAAATCGTAATTTACATACATGTATCTTCTACTTCTACTTTATTATTCCCTAAGTACTGTCAATATCTGACAATGACAGTGAGGTCGGGGACAGTGTTAAAAAAAGTAAAACATAATGATAAACAATGCAGAGCTAAAAGGTCAATTATAAACAGGTTAAAAAGTTTTTAAACAGGGGTTAAACAAGTTTAAAAACAACTTATGCAGTTAGCATAAGTTAGGGGTTGTGAGATCTGAGGCTGGCAGTGAAGCTTGTGAGACTGTCACTGACTGGCCTTAGTGCTGTGTGGTAGATTATTCCAAAGTCTGATGGTACGTGGAAAGAGTTTGAGTGATACTGTGTCCTAGTAGAGAAAGGTATGACAAAGTTGAGATTTCTTGATGGATGGAGATGTATGGTCTACAACTATTAGGTTATTTGAAATTTTGTATAGCATTATTACTGAGGCATTGTTTCTCCTTTCTTCAAAAGTTGAAAATTTAACCCGCGATCTGCCGATGAATTGAAAATCCATGTGTACTGATTGAAAAATCTGGGGACTGATTGTTTTCAAAATTGATCAGTACTGTACTGATTAGAAGAAAAATTATCTGGAGCCCTGGAGTTATCTCCCTTTTTCTATTTAAAAAATCAAAATTTGTCCATCTGGAGCATATAGCTCCTGAGCATTGCATTGTAATTGATGAAACTTGGTACAGTGATACGGGATGAAAGAGGGATTGCTGTACTCTAAGAACCATAACTCTCTCCCATCTCCAAATATTGAATTATCTCCCTTTTCTTATAAAAACAAATTTTCTGAAGCACTGTAACTTGATGAAACTTGTTTATGTTTTAGAGAATGACAAAAAGAAGTGAAGTACACAATAATTTTAACTCTGTCATCTCCAAATATTGAATTGTTGACCTTTTTATTCAAATTTCATATTTTGTCTGAAGCATATCCTGAACGTTACATCATAAGTTGATGATACTTGATACTGTGTTCACTTACTAAACTTACTATACCTTGGGGTTTTTCCTTGTGGGGAGAATCCATCGTTGGGAACGATATTCTTGTTTAACCAAAAAGGCAGTATCTACAGTTAGTCTTACAGACCCTTAACTGTAGCACACCCTTATAGGAGTCCGGGGACCGAGGAGTTCTCTAGTTTTACGAATATTCAACTCACTAGAAATCTAGTCACATTATATGTTTGTCAGCATTTGTCTGCAAATGCTTTGCAGATTAATTTGAAGCCAATGAAGGCAGTCTGAAATAATATTTTTCTTTCAAACCCTTGGACCTCTGTGGCCGAGCGATCTATTATAGTAGCTGTGACTTGCATAGATCCTCAGTTCTCACCACTTTGAATTCCTATTCCCGTCTTGGCACTTCCGATTTAAAGCTCACCCGAGCGGAAGGCTCAAGAGGAGCTATTAAGAACGCCCACTGTCTCTCATCGGGTGGGTGTGTGGCGTTTGTTGACCTTTAGCATTTGTATACCCCCTAAACGAGTATGGCCTGTACGGGGGTATATAGGAATCTGTCCGTCTGTTCGTCTGTCCATCCTTGTAAGCTCAACTCCTCCTACAACATTTATCGAATTCGGAAAAAAAAACTTTACATGTTGATTGAGCACCATAGAAAATGTGCTTGAAGAAATGTATTTCCTTTGAAGTTTCCACTGTTTCTATGGGAAGATAGTGCAAAGGGAAGATAATTTTACTTAATGTTTCATGCAGTATAGGTTATAAGCACTCGTAAGCGCCACTCCTCCTTCACCTTCACAAAACTTCACAGGTAAGAGGTTGATAGCGTATGGTCTGCAGATGTGCATAATTTTTTATATAATATATACAGGGCTCCAGATAATTTTGCTTCTAATCAGTACAGTACTGATCATTTTTGAAAACAATCAGTCCCCAGATTTTTTAATCAGTACACATGGATTTTCAATTCATCGGCAGATCACGGGTTAAATGGCCAACTTTAGAAGAAAGGAAAAATAATACCTCAGTAATTATGCTATAACAAGTTTCAAATAACCTAATAGTTGTAGACCATACATCTCCATCCATCAAGAAATCTCAATTGTGTCATACCTTTCTCTACTAGGACACAGTAAGACTCAAACCCATTCTTTCCACGTACCAACATACTTTGGAATAAACTACCACACAGTACTAAGGCCAGCAACAGTCTCACAAGCTTCACGGTCAGCCTCATATCTCACAACCCCTAACTGCATAAGTTGTTTTTAAAAATGTTTAACCTCTGTTTATAATTGATCTTTCAGCTCTACATTGTTTATCACTATGTTTTACTTTTTTAACACTGTCCCTGACCTCCCCTTCATTGTCAGAAATTGACAGTAGGGAGTAATAACATAGAAGTAGAAGATATAATGTTAGATTCTTGAAAATCGTAATTTACCTAGCCGCTTATGCGAGTTTTTTCTCCGCTGATGAAACAACGTTCGAATTGATATTGTTCAACAAACTAGGTAGTACCACAAGTTTCAGTAGCTGTTAGTTTCTTTTAAATAAGATAGCTGACAACCGACGGTTTTCAACTTTCTAATTGTTTTTCTGACTCTTCCATGCTAAGATTGACATTTTGTTGCGAGGTTTTCAGCCAAAACACTTTTCGGAAAACTTGGATTTTATTGTCCATATATCAATGCTGTAGCGCGTTCAAGTACCGTATCAGCGAACAGTAACGTTTACCGATGCAAACAACCCATATAGTACGACATCTAACGTTCTTCAATACTCTTCAATAATAACTCATTGCGCCCCCATGTTTATTAACTTTTCAAGGGTACGAACGATTTGTGTACGAATCTATATAACACAAGCAAAAGTGCACTAATCAACTGAAATACATCAAATTTACCGCATATAAAAATAAGATTTAGCTGCTCAGATGTAAGCTGCTTTGTTTGATGCATTAAGTATCGGAAAATGTTGGTTTATTGATGATAAATTAAATCGGGACTGTTCGCTGGTTTTATCAAATTCATTTGGTAGCCATTTTGTTTTCCTTGTTGGGGATGGCGAACTACCTCTGAGGCCGTTCGTGTCGTTCGCAATCGGTAACGGTTGTTACCATTTTCCGTTGCAATCGATTGCATCGATACGGTACTTGAACGCGCTACAGATATAGATGTATATGCGAGTGCGTAGTAACCTCCCTTTGCTAACCGTGCTCAAGTAACAAATTACCATACGATAAAACGAAGCTTCATTACGAGACCGCAAATCAATAAAATTTGACATGTCGCAGTTGACTATCTGCAAATATCGGTATGATAATAACTTGGCTTTTGAATTGATACACACTTCCCCGAGAATTTCTCGCGTACACAGTACTTCAATATTTTGAAATTAACGCGTACACGGTCAAGACGTTCGCGTATTTCACTGAGTACGCGGGCTTATCTGGAGCCCTGTATATATATATATTCCGCCATCTTCAAGGGGAAATTATTCAATTTTACTTAATAACAGTAACTTAATGTTTCCTGCAATACTGGTTATAAGCACTCGTAGCGCACACCTCCTACTACACGTTTCATTGGATTTGACCAAAACTTCACAGGTTGATAGTGTATCATCTATAGATATGCATGACAAAATATTTTTATGTTCCGCCATTTCTAAGGGGAGATAATTCAAAGGGCAGATAATTTTACTTAATGTTTCATGCATTTCCTATGGGAGATAACTGAACTCTAAGTGCAACTCCTCCTTCACTGTTTATCTGATTTTAACAAATTTCACAGATTGATACAGTACCATAAATTCAACCATTTACTAAAGGAGTTGATTCCAAGGAGAAATAATGGTTTTGCATAAGTGAAGCAGGGTTATTGAAGTTAGCAACCAGGCGACATTGAAGTCTAGTTCAAACATCTTTGAAACCACTGGCCTAAATTCAACCAAACTTCATCAGAGGCATTTACTCCCTCTTATCTGGAGCCCTTAATTGGCTGAAATTGCTACGCAAGGTTGGTAAAATAGTGCCACTAATAAACTCTCTTATATACTTTCAGTACTGCTTGTTTGTTTCTACATAGCCGGCATCATGGTTAAACTTGGTATCAATGGGTAAGTAGTACTGTATAAATGGTAATGTTTGCAAAGTGGAAATGTTTGCGAATTTCCCGAATTCACAAAATCCTCAAACAATTCCACCAGCGATATTTTCAATGACCATAGTGCATTATTTTACCTCAGCACCATATCAATGATTTTCCCTTACGCCGTTTCAGATTTACTTATTGAACCAACTGAATATCGCAACATCTTCTCTGAAACCACTGACCCGATTTCAACCAAACTTTGTCAGAAGCATCAGTGACAAGGGGGAACGAAATCTTGTTCAAAGATTTTGGCTAGAGTTATTCCCCTTGCTGTGGGACCAGGTTTTCTAACATGACCGTATAGACAACTTTTAATGCATAAGCAAATCTTAAAAAATCTTATTCTCAGAAACCCAAAGGCCCAGACCTTTGATATTTGGTATGTATCATGACCTAATGATTTTCTAGCAAGATTGTTCAAATTTTGACCCTGGGGCCAAAAATGGCCCCGCCCTGGGGCTTATCAGTTTTTCTTAGGAAAACCTTAAAAAATCTTCTCAGAAACTGTATGGCCTAGATCATTAATATTTGACATATAGCTTTGCCTTATGGTCCTCTACCAAGATTGTTCAAATTATGACCCCCGGGTCAAAAATAGCCCTTCCCTGGGGCTTATCAGTTTTTCTTAGGAAAACCTTTAAAAATCTTCTCAGAAACCGTATGGCCTAGATCATTAATATTTGACATGCAGCTTTGCCTTATGGTCCTCTACCAAGATTGTTCAAATAATGACCCCTGGGTCAAAAATGGCCCCGCCCCGGGGCTTATCAGTTTTACATAGAATTATATCTTCTATAATATAGGAAAACCTTTAAAAATCTTCTCTGAAACTGTAAGGCCCAGGTCTTTAATATTTGACATATAGCTTTGCCTTGTGGTCCTCTACCAAGATTGTTCAAATTATGACCCCCCGGGCCAAAAAAAGGCCCGCCCTCGGGCTTATCAGTTTTTCATAGGAAAACCTTTCAAAATCTTCTCTGAAACCGTAAGGCCCAGATCATTTATATTTAACATGTAGCTTTGCCTTATAGTCCTCTACCAAAGTTGTTCAAATTATGACCCCCGGGTCAAAATTGGCCCCGCCCCGGGGCTTATCAGTTTTACAAAGACTCGTATAGGAAAACCTTTGCAAATCTTCTTCTCTGAAACTGTAAGGCCCAGATCTTTAATATTTGACATGTAGCTTTGCCCTATGGTCCTGCCTTGTGATCCTCTACCAAGATTGTTCAAATTATGACCCCCAGGCCAAAAATGGCCCCGCCCTCAGGCTTATTAGGTTTTTCATAGGAAAACCTTTAAAAATCTTCTTCTCTGAAACCGTAAGGCCCAGATCATTTATATTTGACATGTAGCTTTGCCCTATGGTCCTCTACCAAGATTGTTCAAATTATGATCCCTGGATCAAATTTGGCCCAGCCCCGGGGCTTATCAGCTATATCAAAATGTCTTGCCCAGTCAGCTTCTATGGTACAATGTCTCAGGTGAGCGAAAGGTGGGCCTCTTGTTTACAAGTATTTGGTAAAATATGCAAAACAGCCTTAAGGCGGCGCCCATTCTGCTTTTCTTTCAGCCTGCTTCAAGCTACTATCTGCTTGAATATGGAAAATAGTTCTTATCTTACATATTCATAATTGTATAAATTGGAAATATTTTCCTCAGTGGAGAAATGAATTAAAGGTGTAAAAAGACATTTGGGGAATGGCAGGGTTCGAATTTAAGCTCTCATACTCGCAAAATGCGAGTGGAATTTGTAAATTGCAAGTGATTTTTCCACAAACTCGCACAAAAATGCGACTACGGTTTTCGGACAGCTAAACACAGTATAACGTCTGTAAGACTATGCTTGGTTTATTCCGTAACATTTCGAGTGGCGGAAAGGGACGAGTAGACAAGCGAATACTTTTCGTAAGCCAATCATAGCTTCTCGGGCAGTTTCAACCTCTGTTTAGTTCCGATGTGTAAACAATTCTTAAGTTATCACAGACTCAACAATCGAAACCGTTCTTCAAAGGCGAGGCCATTTAAAAGACTCGCACGAGTACAAGTATACTTCTAATTCTAGCTGCAGTACTGTACCTCTAACTCTAGACCAAGGTCTACTAGAGCTACAGTTTGCTAGCATCTCTACAGTGGCGCAAATTCTGCAGCAGTTGTTAATCAGTTATATATGTTCAAACAGATGAGAATTTATCTTTAAACTAATATTTAACAATATTTTGATATATAACCTTCTTGTGTTAAGTAATAACCCGCTCGGAGACCATTTGAAAACTTTTCGGTGTCGACCCACTATTTGTTTTGATTTTTCCAAGCCGAGACAGAACTCGCGCATGCGTAAAACGCTGTCCGGTTAACATATAAGGCTTTCATTCATAATTGGAAAACTTACTGAGCTGTGGTATTTTTTATGAATTCGAGGAATACTTTTGCCCAGGTAAACTAAAACATTTATTTTATTGCTAATATGGTTAAGGTTGGCAGCTTAAAAACAAGTTTAAAGCTTAATTCGTGTATTAGATATTTTCCCGCCATTCGTTGACATGCGCGGCGGTTTTACTACACATCCATATATGGAATATGTAGTAAGAGGGTTATGGGACATATTTTTTCAAAATGGCCGACCATCCCTCGAAGACCGATGCCGGTTGATAGTAGTAAAGTTTAAATCGGGAGAAACTCAATCAAAGACGTAGGTAACCTGATTTTACACACCTACAGTGTCAAAAAATGCATTCCAAACCGATACCTACCTTTTTTTTTTCAAAAACGGTAAAAATTACAATTTTATAGTAACTTATTCAAGCGACAGTGAATCACTGTCGGCCTGCGCCATTGCAGAGATCCTAGCGTGTCGTAACTGTATCCGCAATACAGTTACGATATCGCAACTATTCTAATTCTACTGTGACATACTGTTTATTCTAACATGACACTTGAATTCGTCTCTATAAACAAAGAACAGGTCTATCGTGGTATACCTGAGACGGTATACCACGCTCTTCCCTACCCCACTCCTCCCGCGGTTATATGACATGACTTGACCACGTGCGTTCATACGTTATGTTTTTTAAATTTCTTTCGTTATTCATATAGCCCGTAAAGACCATATACTTTTAACCAGTAACGTTACAGTAATTTTCTCATTCTTCTGTCTTGTTTGATGTAATGTTTGTTCTATGCCAGATTATGGATCGGTAATTGTAAATTTGCTTATGGGTGTTACATGGGTGAAAGTTTTCCGTATTGTGACGGAATTCCGTATTTCCGAAATTGCCGAGGGTCATTTTTCCAGAACGTGTAAATCCGTTGAGAAATTCGGGGGGGGGGGGGGGGGGGGGGGGGGGGGTTAGAAGATGTCTTTGTCGAGTAAGATTGAAAAAACAAAATCGAAGGTGAGTTCGAGAGCTGTCAAATTAGTTGAAATTACGGTGTCAATGTTCGCCAATGTTATCGTTCGGCCCTATCGTTCGTCGTACTATAACGGTGACGGCAAAATCCGAGTGAACCAAAACAAATTGGACTGGTTGCCGAATAAGGTTGCTACACGCACGCGGACAGCGTTGAAAACACGGAAACCAGTCTCTGACCAAACATTTCCGTAGTTGGTTATGACAGGCTTGCTAAAAATAACGAGGTAAGCAAATTTATGAGGGGGCTGTTTGTGATTTTGATCTTGTTGCCGATAATTTTCCGTAGCGGTTCGAAAAACTTCTTTTGGAAAAATCTAAAATCTCTTTCTTCGGAGTCTTACTAGGCGCTCATCGTTTTATGAATCATCCGATTACCAGACGCTAAACTATATCACGCGGAACGCTTCGTGTTTTATCGTTGGTGCATCAAAATGCAATTAGCTCATTTTGTCACCAGTTTTCGCGAATTTAAAATACCGGCGTATCTGTCAAATGCAGCTGAATGGTTAACTTTAATGAAACGCGAACTAAACAAAATTAGGAGATTGAATAGGAAATTCGGCTGAAATTCCGATTTTATTATAAAACAAGTAGCTTACTCAGTTACTGAAGTATTAATGTCATCTTTTTTAATTTTTCACATTACATATTATTGGACTGTTAAACAATCCGTTTTCTATGGCTATAAAGTATTGAAAAGGTGTTTTAATTTAGCATTCTTATCATTAAAGTAATTGATAGTAACCATTCCATTCATTAAGTAAAGAAATATTTATCTGATTTGGGTAACCCAAGATTAAAATTTAGTCTAGCATTTCAGCTTTGAAACAGTTTAGAAAAATCAAAATGTATAAAATTGAACCACTAAAATCATTTTTAGGGAGGCCTCTTGTTCCATCAACTATGGGAAGGCTTCTCTCTCCCATCATAGCCTACTGCTTTAAATTTTGTGCCACTTAGTTTTAACTTTCTGAAAGCAAATTGAACATGAAAATGAGAGCTAAAATAAACTCACACACAGATCACGGTTAGAAATCGTTTATCAAGGAACCATTTATCAATCAAATAAAGTAGACATGGCACAGAGGTAAGTTATTTACTTTATGAGTAAATCCTTTGAGCAGAGAGAGGGAGGTATTTTCATTAGGATAAGTGAAATGCCTATCCCCACCCCTCTCAAATGTCATGCCTTTAAATGTACAAAACTTTAGAATGGTCTGTACACATAATAATGAAAAAATATTTCTTAAATATATTTATAGGGTAACCCAAGTCTTATGCCATTTTTAAAAAAATCATTTTATGAGGCGGAAGTATGTGGTCAGATTTTATGAGGCGGAAGTATGTGGTCAGCACCTGCCCCTTCATATATATAATCATACACCTATGCACTGGTCTGTATAAATGAAATATAGGTGTCAAAACAGGATCAGACAGGACTGGGTGTTTTCTGTGACAATGGTTTTTAGTATCTGTACGATAGTTTAACTATATTCAAATTGTTAACTGAAAGCAAGGGCCAGTTATGAATTATATGTACATCCATCCTGTACAAACAGTGTAGACTAAGATCAGAATGATCCCATCAGAACCTTCTGAACGGGATATGTACAGTATCCTTGCAAAAGCTTATACAACCAGAGTCAGTTTTTATGGTAATGCTTGACTGGAAATAGAGTATGTTCTAAATGTTTTGTATTGGATCTAGTAATACATGTCATAATTTTTAAGTGTCAGTGATACAAAATCTTATACATTCAGCTTTATAAAACAGTATAATGATAGAAAACCTAAATACCATCTCATATTTTTCTCCCTTGGAGAACTAACTAGAAACATATTTTTGTGGCCTTACAATGATAATTGTAAAAGCAAAGTGCTTATAATTTACTTTGGAGTATAACAGTTTGCTGAAAGCAATTTTAAATAAAATCAAAATTAAGATTTATTTTTCAATCCTTGGAAAACATTAATGCTTATGACCAAGAAAATTATTTTTATATTTTTCCATTGCTTGTCATTTTCAAACAATTTTCCAACAGTTTCAGACCTTAAAATTGCTTAAAACCCAGGAGCTTCCGGGGGCCTCCGGCCCCCTGGTCCCCCAGCCAGGGCCTTGCCCTGGACCCACTGGGGGCCCTGGCGGCCCCCGAGCCCCCAGCATAGTTTTCAGTATTTTCAGTTTTGCCAACTTTCACCCATGGTGTTAGATTCTTGTAATGCCGCGGAAAAAGTTATTCGGTCGAAAAACTTCATCCGCTGAGGAAATAAGTAAGGAACATTTGATTTCCTTTCTAATGAATTTCCTTACATCTGGTCATGTTAGAATAGAAATAATCTATGTTCTACCGTTGTGAAACTGTATTTTACAACGGTCGGTCGTTGTGGTGCGCAGGAATTGACCACTCAGGCCTTCGGCCTTCGTGGTCAATTCCTGCGCACCACAACTCCCGACCGTTGTAAAATACCGTTTCACAACGGTAGAACATAGATTATTTCTTAATTAACCACAGCCCTTAAATATATAACCAGTGAAAAAAAATGTTTGTATCGTAGACGGATTGGCGATCTAAACCTGACCTAATTTGGGAGTAATGAAGTAGCATCGTGTGCGATCTGCATAGTGCATACAGCATGCATTCTCCCCAATATCAATAAATGTAAGAAAAATACCCCTTTGTTATGTACACGTAGATATGAAAATCAAGATCTTATCCCTTGTCAGCTGTAACCACAAATGTACAGTATGAAATACACAAAGTGTAGGTAGATCTAGATCGAAGTGTAGGTAGATCTAGATCGTATTTGTTTTCTCAACAAGTCTGTGTCGAGTTAAAAGTTAAAACATATATGTTCAGAATGACAGTTTAACTTTCGCGAGTAGTTTTTGCATTTTGCGAGTAAGTTCAAAAGTCACTCGCAAAAAATGCACACTTCGATAGATCTAGATCGTATTTGTTTTCTCAACAAGTCTGTGTCGAGTTAAAGTTAAAACATATATGTTCAGAATGACAGTTTAACTTTCGCGAGTAGTTTTTGCATTTTGCGAGTAAGTTCAAAAGTCACTCGCAAAAAATGCAAGTGTAAATTTTAGCTAATTTCTAACCCTGAATGGGTTAAAGGTCTTAAGTCACAGCGTGAGCAAAGTGTTTCCCATCTAATTGTTGTCATCTATTGAGTGGTCGTATAACACAATTTTGTGTGTTGTGTACTTTTTACCTGTTTGTTTTGCAGTTTTGGACGTATTGGCCGTCTGGTAGCCAGGGCTGCTATTGCCAAGGGGGATGTCAAACTGGTGGCTATCAATGACCCATTCATCACTTTGGACTACATGGTAATAGTTTCATTATTTGAATATGTTCTATTTTCATGATCTCTTGGATTATCTAAAAGTTCAAGCAGTTACATGAACAAATTTTTGTTATTTTTTGCCCAACTTTTAAAAGAAAAAAATCAATTATTGTCGTCACTCTGTCGTCCACAACTGCGTTGGTTAAGATTCTAACTCATTCGGCACAAAGTGCAGAGGTGAGCTATTGGGACCTGGTATCCGTCGTCTTAATGTCTGCCTGTTTGTCCATCCAGCATTGGTTCATTAACACTAGCAGCTACAAATTTCATCCAATCTTCATGAAACTTGATGACAATGTTTGTCTTGAAGAATCTAGGTCAAGTTTGAATGTTCGTCATGTCCGGTCAGAAACTAGGTCACTTGGTCATATCAACCTTAACACTCTAGAGGCTACAAATCTCACTAGATCTTAATGAAACTTGGTCAAAATGTTTGCCTCATTGATATCTAGGTCAAGTCATAGAAAATACACTAAAGAGGCTACAAATCTCATTTGATTTCAATGAAACTGGGTCAAAATAATTGCCATATAGATATCTAGATCTAGTTAGAATGTGGGTCATGTCTGGTCAAAAACTAGGTCACTGGGTCTAATCATAGAAACATTGTTAACACTCTCTCCAGTAAAAAAACCAGGTCACTAGCTCAAATCACAGAAAAACCCTTGTTAAACACTCTAGAGGCTATAAATATCATTGGATTTTAATTAAAACTTTCTCAAAATGTTTGCCTTATTGGTATCTAGGTCAGGCTTGAAAGTTGGTCCTGTCTGGTCAACAACTAGGTCACTAGGTCAAATCAAAGAAAACAGTTTTAGCCCTCTAGAGGCTAATTAACTCTCATTGGATTTGAATAGAATTTAGTGCTATACCCCTCAGGCCCTGTTAAGTTGTTATCGTCATTGTTGTCAGTGGGGTCATCATTAATGGCTTGAACATATTTAAGAAAATGTTCTATGTCCCTTGAGATGTTGCTTTCATATTTGGTCTGCATGGGTATATGCAAAAAAAAACATGACCCCAGTGTCCTTGACCTTGAACTTGGGCCACATTTAGGTTTTGAATAATGCTCATAACTACTATGTCTCTTGAGGTATCAATTATAATAAACCACAGTGTTCTGCCGAGACCTCGATATTCTCCTGGAAAAATTAGAAATGTCGTCCGTAATTTCGTCTTAAGTGCGACAATTGTCGCGACAAAATTCGTAGGGCCGAATCAGTAAAAGCAGTGTTATTATAACGTTAAAACAGAATATTATGATATCCAGTGCTCAAGCAGCAACTAGAATGGATTGGATTGGTTAATTTTGATCACGCGGCTTGCACATGATGTCTTTTCCCGCAAATTTCCTTGTGAAGAGCTAAATCATGGCTACTAAAAGTACTGAGGCGAACGAGTGCTAACGAGAGCGCCATTACTCCTTCAACTTGGTAATCGGCATAAATAAGATCGAACGGAATCTGGATCAATGAATCGAACGGAAGTTCCTGAAAAGTTGGCTGCATGACTAATTCGTGGTTAGAATATAACAAGACAGGATAACCTGTAAAATTTGCATTAAACACCAAAAGAATAATTCCTTTACTGACAAAAACACAAACTTTTGAACCACAACTTTAAAATCCCAATGCCGACAGTTCGTTGAGGCCGAATTAATGCAGGGTCTGCTGAAGTAATGTGTTGATATTGATAGGATTTTCACTGAAAAAGAGACACAGATACCAATTTTTATGCCCCCGGCATCGATAGATGCGGAGGCATATAGTAATCGTCCTGTCCTGTCCGTCCGTCCGTCCGTGTGTCCGTCCGTAACATGGTTAAGTAGATTTTACCGTTCCGTCTAGCATCAACACCGCTTACCCAAATGCTTGGATACTTATACAGTTGTTGCCTTGGACCATTCCCTATCCACCAATATCACCAAACTGTGATCTTGACCTTGACCTAATTTGGACTTAGAAAATTTTGAATAGGCTACTTCTTGGTTAACTAGATTTTACCGTTTCGTCTAGCATCAACACAACTGACTACATTGCTTTGATACTTGTACAGTTGTTGCCTTGGACCATTACCAACTCACCAATAAAACCCAAGCTCAGTTTGACAATGACCTTGACCTAATTTGGACTTAAAAAAGATTCAGAATATATTGTCAAGGATGCCACAGGGGGCATAAGCGTTTATTGAACGCGCAGTCTTGTTTTTTGTAGAGTAGGTTAGTGTTAAAAATCATTTGTATCGTCAATTTCAAAAATGTCTCCTACTTTTGAGGCCTGGTGAGACAATTGTCCCCACTTTTTATCAACCTTGGCAGAACACTGAACCATATTGCTTTCATATTTGGTACTTGAGTATACACTTGTATATGGACAAGACCTTTCGTCCATTTGAACAGTTTGGCCCCTATGACCTTGACCTCGGAATCTGCTTTTACGTTTCAGTCTGTTCGGTCTATAGTAAACCAGTTGGTAACAGATGCCAGCTTAACCCATTACCCCTTAGCCGCTTTATAAGTTTGAAGACAGGTGACCACTTAAAACAGGTTGAAAGTAAAGCAGAATGCACCTTAAGGCGCATACTGCTTTACTGTCAGCCTGCTTTAAGCTTATATCTGCTAAGATAAAGATTTTTTTTCTCATGGTACATATTCTTGACTGTATAAAGTGGAACAATTTCTTCAGTGGAAAAGTAAATAAAAGGAGTAAAAAGGCACATTTGTGGGATAATGGGTTGAGTAGTCAACCGCCTTTTGTGGTCTACCTTTTCCAAAAGTGTGTCTGGTTAACCCATAACCGCATAAATACGCATTTTTACGCCTTTTTAGCTCACCTGAGCCAAAGGCTCAAGGTGAGCTATTGGGATGGCCCTGTGTCCGGCGTCGTTAACAATTGCTTCAAATGACATCTCCTCCTATACCGCTTGACAGATTTCAACCAAACTTTACAGAAATGTTCCTTGGGTCAAGCTCTTTCAAATTTGTTCAAAGAATTAAAAACAATGCAGAACTCTGGTTGCCATGGCAACCAAAGTGAAAAAATAAGGAAATCTTAAAAAATCTTCTTGTCAAAAACTGGAAGGGCCAGAGCTTACATATTTGGCACATAGCATCATCTACAGGTCCTCTATCAAGATTGTTCAAATTATGCCCCTGGGGTCAAAATTGGCCCCGCCCCGGGGGTCACAGATTTACATAGTTATATTGTGAAATTTTCAAACGTCTTCTTCTCTGAAACTAATGTGGCCAGAGCATTGATATTTGGCATGGTGACACTTCTAGATGTCCTATACCAAAATTGTTCAAATGGTTCTGGTCAGTTGCATAACTAGGTCACAGGAGCTAAAAATAGATTTTTTTCATTGAAAACTTAAAAAATCTTCTTGTCTGAAACTACAAGGGCCAGAGCTTAGATATTTGGCACATAGCATCGCCTACAGGTCCTGTATCTAGTTTGTTCAAATTATGCCCCTGGGGTCGAAATTGGCCCCGCCCCGGGGGTCACAGTTTTACATAGAGTTATATAGTGAAATTTTCAAACGTCTTCTTCTCTGAAACTAATGTGGCCAGAGCATTGATATTTGGCATGGTGACACTTCTAGAGGTCCTTTACGAAATTTGTTCAAATGGTTCTGGTCAGTTGCATAACTAGGTCACAGGAGCTAAAAATAGATTTTTTTCATTGAAAACTTAAAAAATCTTCTTTTCTGAAACTACAATGGCCAGAGCTTAGATATTTGGCACATAGCATCGCCTACAGGTCCTCTATCTAGTTTGTTCAAATTATGCCCCTGGGGTCGAAATTGGCCCCGCCCCGGGGGTCACAGTTTTACATAGAGTTATATAGTGAAATTTTCAAACGTCTTCTTCTCTGAAACTAATATGGCCAGAGCTTTGATATTTGGTATGGTGACACTTCTAGATGTCCTGTACCAAAATTTTTCAAATGGTTATGGTCGGTTGCATAACTAGGTCACAGGAGCTAAAAATAGATTTTTTTCAATGAAAACTTAAAAAATCTTCTTTTCTGAAACTACAATGGCCAGAGCTTAGATATTTGGCACATAGCATCGCCTACAGGTCCTCTATCTAGTTTGTTCAAATTATGCCCCTGGGGTCGAAATTGGCCCCGCCCCGGGGGTCACAGTTTTACATAGAGTTATATTGTGAAATTTTCAAACGTCTTCTTCTCTGAAACTAATATGGCCAGAGCTTTGATATTTGGTATGGTGACACTTCTAGATGTCCTGTACCAAAATTTTTCAAATGGTTATGGTCGGTTGCATAACTAGGTCACAGGAGCTAAAAATAGATTTTTTTCAATGAAAACTTAAAAAATCTTCTTTTCTGAAACTACAAGGGCCAGAGCTTAGATATTTGGCACATACCATCGCCTACAGGTCCTCTATCAAGTTTGTTCAAATTATGCATATCTAGGTCAGTCCTGGACCTAAATTATTATCGCCATTTTAAGCTTTTTTCTCAGGTGAGCGAAATATGCCCCATGGGGCTCTTGTATTTATTTCTCAACTGAGAAAATTAGTTTTTATTTGTACAGTTATGAATATGTATGATAAGAACTATCTTCTATATTCTAGCAGATGGTAGCTGCCTTAAAGTAGGCTGAAAGTGAAGCAGAATGTGCCTTAAGGCACATTCTGCTTTACAGGTACTTTCAAACCTACTTTAAGTGATCACCTATTTTCAAAACTAGAATCAGGCTATGGGGTATTGGGTTTAGAACTTTAGAGGTGTTTATACGCCCACCTCTAAAGGTGACCACCCGTCGTATATTGGCCTGACCCATCCGTCCTTGAATATGTTCGTTCGTTCGTCAGTCAACATTTTGTTTGTCCAGTTACGTCGGAAAACTATTTGAGGGATATTAATGAAACTTCACACAAATGTTATATGCATAAAGATCTGAAGCTGAGTCGAGATTGAGGTTCATTCGAATTTTAGTTACAGAGTTATCTGCCCTTGATGTACTCAAATATGCTATAAAAAAGCTCCAGAGTTTTCTCAGAAAACTATTGGAGGGATATTAATGAAACTTCACACAAATGTTATATGCATAAAGATCTGAAGCTGAGTTGAGTTTGAGGTTCGTTTGATTTTTCTTTTCATAGTTAAGTACTCAAATATGCTATTAAAAGCTTGTTTACTGTATGTTGTTCTTTGCAGGTATACATGTTCAAGTATGACTCAGTCCATGGCGTCTTCAAGGGCGAGGTATCAGCCGAAGGTGACAAACTGGTCATCAATGGACAGAAGATTGCAGTTTATGCCAAGTGAGTTGGCAAACTTTGGTGTAAACCATCTTACAGTATTCACACTAAAACACTTAACCATAGCCGTGGACAAATTGTTTCTGATTCAGACAAAGGATATTTGCATTAGAATTTGGCATATTACAGTGAAAAAGCAGTTTTTGTCAAGTTTCTGGCAACAAATATTGCAAAAATTGATTTTTTTGTCACAATTGTGTCATGAGAGAAACCTGGGAATATTTTAAAGACTGATAATTGTTCAATGCAAAACAGAAATACAGTAAACCTCGCTTATAACGAACACCTCGGGACCTCAAAAAAGTGTTCGCTATAGTCGATGTCGAAGTTTGTTATAACCGTATAGCGAACTAGTATGCTATAGGCGAGGTTAGTATAACGAACAGATCGGACTTATAACGAACACCAGACATTAACATGTACTTGTGTACAAATGTAAACCTGTGTGTTTAAATGAAACATTATAAATTTGGCAAACAAGAATATTTATGTTTTAACGAAATAGTATTTCAGTAATTTGCAAGATCGTTTACCTTCAACATGACAGCTTGTGTGGAGGTAGTCTTATTTTCATTGTTTATCGGACAAAACTTTGACGACTGGTCGCCATTTGCATCCATGCCTCGGTTTCATGTCGGGCTAAAATATCATTCACTTTCGGAAAAACCCGAACTTGCAGGTGACTGAGATACCGAAAACGAGGCTCTAACATTTCCGCATTACGGGGCAACAAATAACTAATACATGTATTACTCTTGACAAAACAATATTTTTAATCAATCAATCAACCACTTTACTTGGAGGAACAAACAAAAAGAGATCATTTGTAGACTTATTAAACCCGTTTATCGCTTAATGTTGACTTTGTTAACAATTTGGATCCAGACCAGACAGCTGGGCAATGTGGTGTGTTGTCAGGATTCAAACTGTTTGATACCCATGTCTTAAGTCATTCCAACATAATAATTGCCTCTTAATATCGCTCACACCTACACACAAAGCATGAAGACGATCGCTGACAAACATTTTACCTGTGAGGTAATTATCGATGGATAATTACTCGGCGACAGACAGTTGAAACACTCGAAATCGATATAGCCGATGATATCTTAATTAAATTTTATGAATCGGGACCGGAAAATAGTGTACGCTATAGCCGAGTTTTCGTCATAATCCAGTACGCTATAACCATATTATTTTATATAGAACAAAGAAGGGTAAGACTCGGGGATTTTAAAACTGTTCCTTATAACCGAGTGTATGTTATAACCGAGTTCGTTATAAGTGAGGTTTACTGTATTGCCGAATACTCCTGTAGGCAAAGTACTATTATATGATGCAGGAATAATTTTGATTCTTGATTTTTACTGGTGGTATTTTTCAAGCGTATAATATCGATGCAGCTTAATGTTAGGTTTTTTAAGCTAAACAGAAAGCTCTCATATCGACAATTTGTTCTGCTTCCAGCTACAGTCTGTCTAAAAGCAAATGACCATTTATGTATCTTGGCTTTTTATACGCCCACCTCTGAAGGTGGTCGTATATTGGTGTGGCCCTGTCCATTCGTCCGTCAACTTTTTGTTTGTCCAGAGTTTTTCTGGGAAACAATTATAGGGATATTAATGAAACTTCACACAAATGTTATATGCATCAAGATCTAAAGCTGAGTCGAGTTTGAGGTTCATCTCGAATTTTATCTGCCCTTGGTGTACTCAAATATGCTATAAAAAGCTTGTCCGGAGTTTTTTGGGAAAACTATTGGAGGGATATTAATGAAACTTCACACAAATGTTATATGCATCAAGATCTAAAGCTGAGTCGAGTTTGAGGTTCATTCAAATTTTCTTTACAGAGTTATCTGCCCTTGATGTACTCAAATATGCTATAAAAAGCTTGTCTGGAGTTTTCTGGAAAAACTATTGGAGGGATATTAATGAAACTTCACACAAATGTAATATGCATCAATATCTAAAGCTGAGTCAAGTTTGAGGTTCATTCAAATTTTCGTTACAGAGTTACCTGCCCTTGGTGAACTCAAATATGCTATATAAAGCTTGTCCGTAGTTTTCTGGGAAAACAATTTGAGGGATATTAATGAAACTTCACTCAAATGTTATATGCATCAAGATCTAAAGCTGAGTCGAGTTGTAGGTTCATTTAAATTTTTGCTACAGAGTTATCTGCTTTTGATGTACTCAAATATGCTATAAAAAGCTTGTCCAGAGTTTTCTTTTAAAACTGTTTGAAGGATATTAATGAAACTTCACAGAAAGGTTATATGCATCAAGATCTGAAGCTGATTTAAGTTTGAGATTTATTTGATATTTTGTTACAGAGTTATCTGCCCTTGGTGTACTCAAATATTCTATAAAAGGCTTATTTGACAGTGTTAACACACTTAGAAACTACAGTTCTGAATGGATTTTGATTATGTTTGCCCACAGTATAATTATAGAAGTATAAGTTCATGAAAGGGTTGATTATTATTGTTATCAGATCATTGTGTTGAGTTATCTGCCCTTCGTGTACTCAGATATGCTAGAAAAGGTTTTATTTCAGTATTGTTTATGCTCTCAGAGCTCTAAAAGTCTACAAATTAGAATTAATTTTGATAAAACTATATATTTCTTTGCCAGTGGGCGTATAATGTACTGCTTGCGGTGCTCTCGTTGCATCTAGCAAAGATAACATGGCTTTGTATATCTTGTATTTTAGGCAAAAACCAGAAGAAATCCCATGGGGAACAGATGGTGCAGATTATGTTGTTGAGTCAACTGGTGTTTTCACTAGCTTAGAAAAGGCTAATGTAAGTATGAATATTTAAAAGCCTTATAATTGTTCAACTTTCCGGAAGGGGCGGTGGGAGCAGACTGAAAAACAAACAGAGAGCACTCATTTCAGATTTCTTCTTTAATCACATCCTAGCTCCTCTATGCTGAGGGTTTGAATCCAGGGCCCGTATTCTGAAACACTCTTAGATAACTTTTACTCTAAGTAAATCAATATTCTCTTAGTTTTCAGCAATTTACTCTAAGTATTTGATGATATACTCTTAGAAAGTGAAAAAAACTAAGAAAATTCTAAACTCGACACTTTTAACTAAGTATAACAATATACTCTTAGAAAATCAATATAGTCTTAGTTTTCGGCCATTTCAACTAAGTATTTGGGGATTCCCTCTTAGAAAGATGAAAAAACTAAGAAAATTCTCAACTCTATTTACTATAGAATTTTCTCAAAACTTTAGAAAACTGTGACCCTCTCTTAACTTTTTAGAATTTTCTAGGATTAGAACACGAACGTTTATTAAGCAGTAATAACAGGTAGAATAGATAATTTATTGAATAAAAATCGTTTATAGACCTATAGATACGTTTAGCTGATGTTTTTGAGCCGACGTTTGTGTTTGAGTGGCTTCGTGAAATTGGGTCAAAGTCTGGGTGGGGTAACGTCATTACAAAGGACTGGGATTACTGTTTAAGACATTATTACATACGGTCTTCATCGCGAAAACGTGGAAAATATCGATATCTATTCAAATTCTATATTTTTAGTAATAAATGACCACTGTATGTACCAAAACTAGCGTAAATACATAATTAGGTTCACAATTATAATTAACTAACAAGCCAAATTTCAACGAAGTCGCCGTAGCTCAATCGATAGCGAGTCTTACTTGCATGTCGGGGGTAGCCGGTTCGAGCCACACAGGGTACGATCTTTTTTTTCTTAACAACCCCCCCCTTCTTTTTTCTTTTTTTAAAAAAATCATCATTATTTCCATAGATTTGTTTCTTTAAATACAAATAACTGCTTAATTCTTTCAATGCCAAACTTTCGTAATAGTTTACTTCTTCACCGTTTCATTGTCGTCTGCTTCAATTTTGTTGTCTGCAATATCGTTTCAAAGTAAATTGTAAGGCAGTATGACTGAAAAGAATTCAATATGAGTGCCAAATAGTTTGGATCCTGATCAGACGCTGCGTTACGCGGCGTCTGATCAAGGTCCAAACTGATTGCAAACATGCTTTTAGGCGCCATTGAGAGTGAAAGGGTTAAAGCATGCTAAAATTGAAGTAAAAGTCTCCAATTAGAAATTTTCCTTCTTATTGTCAGCCTGCTAGTTCTAGAAATGACTTTCATGTTTCTACTATTTCTTGATATTTGAAAAGCATTAAGAAAAGTGTCCTGCAGATTGATGTTTAACCATTGTCATGCAGAATTGTCATCTGCTGCAAACACATCATCTGCAGAAAACAACATAATCAATTTTGATACTTTCAAAACTTAAAAACAGTAAAATATGACTGGCAAACAAGTTTGGATCATATCATAACTCGGCGTCTGATCTGGATCTTAACTGTATACAAACTGTTAACAAATTTTATCCAAGTCGCGCTTAGCATAATAAGAGGGTTTCTTTTAAAGCAGGCTGCCAATAAGAAGGAAACCTCTAATTGGAGACTTTTACATCAATTCTAGCATGCTTTAACCCTTTCACTCTGGCGCCTAAATGCGTGTTTGCAAACAGATTGGATCTATTATCAGGAACCAAACTATTTGGCACTCGTATTGAATTCTTTTCAGTCATACAATTAACTTTATAAAGGGGCATGCAGATAGATGTTACAGGTTGCTGATTTATTGTAGGAAGGCAGAAAAAGTGAAATGCTTCTATACAGACGAAGGAGTAGCCGCTTGCGTTTTAGTAAGAATTTGAACGCTATCGGCCGAGATCTACGTCTTGTGTTTGTTAAATATGGAGCTTTCATGATGCCTTTAACGAAAATGTTTGGTGATTTTAACTTATTTAGTAGTTGCTTGATATTATTCATTTACCAAAAGCGGCATTTGAGCAATTCTCCTTTCATTTGTCCACCTTGCACGTATAGTGCCAAGGTGATCTACATGTATAATTGATATTGTTATATTGATTCTGGTCTGGGTCACATAAACTAAAACTAATAAGTCTGGACCTCTTGTACAGGGCTCCAGATAAGGAGCAGTGTTTTTTTTTTCACCCAATTGGGAACGGGTCCGGTACCCCTCAGATTGGGAATTTTTCAAGTCAAATTGGGAAAAACGAGTTTTGAAATGATGACAACGCAGAAATTGGGAATTTAAGTTACTAAACCGTTAGAACTGTTTATGATGGTAAACATGGTGTAGAAACAAAATCTACGCTGGGTGTGTTACTCACAGTAGACGCAGTTGCGGAGACAGAGTTGATGACTTGGTAAAATCCAAAATCTTATCTTATCTATCTCTGGATACTGCCAATCACGCTCGCGGTGGTCTAGATTAAAGTTTTTCATTATCGTCTTGTTCAAAACAATTCTGTAATACTTTGAATTATGGCTCATGATTGTTTTAATTGTAGGTTTTCTATTTTATAAATGATGGTAAATAGAGTCAGACCGGGTTTGTAAACTCTTATAAATTTCAGCGGATTTTGCGATCACGCAACATTAACCAGTCTCGATGAAGGGGCATGACTGTATAAATCTTAGCCCGGACCGTTTCCGAAATTCGGCTGTAATCACTGGTATTGTTTTATACATACTCCCAAAAATGTCAATTGAGTTGCGTAACTTTGTTTACATTCATTGTAGCCAAAGATAAGTTGGAATATGGATGGTTTGCTATGATTTAAAGGGAAAATGTAATTGATAATTGGCAAATATGTTTATTTTGATTGGGAACAGGTCCGATAATTGATTTCTTTTGATTGGGAAGGGTCAGGTCATCAAATTGGTACGGGTCCGCCTCCAATTGGGAACGGGTCCCTTCCCCGGTACCGATCAAAGAAGGAAAAAAACCGCTGAGGAGAGTATTTCAAAAACTAAAATCTTTTTTCTACATTAAACCCTATGGTGTCACTACTCATTAGAATCGTCTCTTTGAGACGATTCTAATGAGTAGTAACACCATCGGATTTGGTGTTGAAATAAGCGAGAAAATGTTGGATTTGTTCAGTTTACTCCCTCTTATCTGGAGCCCTGTTGTAGATATTTCAGTAATAAAAAAAGTTAGTTTACTGTGAAAAAAGCAGTGTTTGTCAGTTTCGGGCAAGTGGTCTGAAAAACTTAAGGGAAAGACTGCAATTTCAGGGCTGCCATAAGTTGACATGAAAAATCCTAAGATTTCCAAATTTCCCAAGTGTGATTTTAGGAATCGTACCTCTACCCCATAGCCTGTTTTTATTATACGCCCGTCATCGACGGTCGTATTATGGTATACCCAGCGCTGTCCGTCCGTCTGTACGTCCGTCCGTTAACTTTTTAGCTCACCTGGCATGAAGTGCCAAGGTGAGCTTTTAGGATCGCTGGATGTCCGTCGTCCGTCCGTCCACAATTGTTCGTTAACACTCTACCGGCTACAAATCTCATTGGATCTTTATGAAACTTGATCACAATGTTTGTCTAGTAGAAATCTAGGCCAAGTTCGAATGTGGGTCATGTTGGGTAAAAAACTAGGTCACTAGGTCAAATCATAGAAAAACCTTGTTAACACTCTAGAGACTACAAATCTCATTGGATCTTGATGAAACTTGGTCAGAATGTTTGTCCCATTGATATCTAGGTCAAGTTCGAATGTGGGTCATGTCCAGTCAAAAACTAGGTCACTAGGTCAAATCATAGAAAAATCTTGTTAACACTCTAGAGGCTACACATCTCATTGGATCTTTATGAAACTTATAATGAATGTTTGTCTCATTGATATCTAGGTCGAGTTTGAATATGGGTCATGTCCGGTCAAAAACTAGGTCACTAGGTCAAATCATAGAAAAATCTTGTTAACACTCTAGAGGCTACAAATCTCATTGGATCTTGATGAAACTTGGTCAGAATGTTTGTCTCATTTATATATAGGTCAAGTTTGAATATGGGTCATGTCCGGTCAAAAACTAGGTCACTATGTTAAATCATAGAAAAATCTTGTTAACACTCTAGAGGCTACAAATATCATTGGATCTTGATGAAACTTGGTCAGAAAGTTTGTCTCATTGATATCTAGGTCAGGTTTGAATATGGGTCCTGTCCGGTCAAAAACTAGGTCACTAGGTCAAATCATAGGAACATCTTGTTTACACTCTAAAGGTTGATTGTTGGTTATGTCCAGTCATAATCTAGGTCACTATAGGTCAAGTTTGCCATGGTGTACCAGGTGAGCGATTTAGGGCCATAGTGGCCCTTGTCTTGTTAGCGCTCTCTCACCTTCATTTATTTACCGATTTTGATTAAACTTCCTCCAAATATTCCATACCACAATAGCTCGGACGAGTTCGCGTTTCAGACGTTGGCGGCTATTTTTAGCAGAGTTATGCCCCTTTATTGTCAAAAATGGGCATTTTTAAAAAAAAAAACCAGAACTTTTTTTTTAATTATTCAATTTATTTTAAATTTGATATGGTGATACAATGAATGAAGTTACTTAACATATATTACGGGTTTTTGGTTTGACTTCGTATTTTCAGAGTTATGCCCCTTTACACAATTTTTTAACAATATATTGTTTCCTGATAATAATTTTACTTACATTTTGTCTATTGTTACCAAATTTCATATTTATCTTTCTCATCATGCAGGGAAGGCACCTGTGAATTTTGGTTCCTGTTAAATTATTTTTCTATGAGTTATGCCCCTTTACATCCTTAAAATTTAAAATAAGCCACACTTCGTCTGTTAACTTTTCTTCTTAGCGCTCTCTCACCTTCATTTATTGACCGATTTTGATTAAACTTCCTACAAATATTCCATACCACAATAGTTCGGACGAGTTCGCGTTTCAGACGTTGGCGACTATTTTTAGCAGAGTTATGCCCCTTTGTTGTCAAAAATGGGCATTTTAAAAAAAAAAAAACAGAACTTTTTTTTTTTTTGATTCAATTGATTTCAAATGTGATATGGTGATACAATGAATGAAGTGACTTAATATATATTACGGGTTTTTGGTTTGACTGTATTTTCAGAGTTATGCCCCTTCACACAATTTTTTTAACAATATATTGTTTCCTGATAATAATTTTACTTACATTTTGTCTATTGTAACCAAATTTCATATTTAGCTTTCTCATCATACAGGGAAGGCACCTGTGAATTTTGGTTCCTGTTAAATTTCAGACGTTGGCGACAATTTTAGCAGAGTTATGCCCCCTTTATTGTCAAAAATGGGCATTTTTTAAAAAAACCAGAACTTTTTTCTGGACGACTTTGACACCCGCCGGCCGTGACGGGCGTATTTTGCCGCACTGCGGTGCTCTTGTTTTTGTTGACATGCAACTCCTAAAAGCAGGCTGTAAGTAAAGCAGAATGGGCCTAAAGATGCATTCTGCTTTACTTTCAGCCTGCTTTAAGCTACTATAAACTGGGGGAAAATCCGAAGATTTAGGAAAAATCCGGAGAAATGGCAGCCCTGCAATTTGTTTACAAACATCACCCCTTGTATGAGTTTGCGTTTCCACTTCCTGTGGTCCAAAACTAGGTCATTGTTTCTATAAATAGAAATTGACAGAATTTTCATCACTTCTCTACAGACTGCATTTCTTGTCCTGTTCCCATGAAAATTCACACACATGTTTACAAACATCACCTCTTGTACAAGATTACGTCTCCTTTTCCTGCAGTAGAAATAGAAATTGAAATTGACAGAATTTTTCAATTCGTCTCTCTACAGACACCTTACTTCATATAAGTACAATCATATGGGCTAAATCATCTACCCTTGACAACCTCCTTGAAGACTAGATCAATGTACTATAAGCAGAACCCGGTGAGGGTATTTGTATCGTCCGTGATGCCTTGTTGATCACTTATAATTTAACAGAGATTCCAGTCATAATTGCCTTTGGCCACTGGGCTTTTTAGCAGATTTCTAATGATGTTGCTTGATTGTATTTTTCAGCTCCATATACAGGGAGGTGCTAAGAAAGTTGTCATTTCTGCTCCTTCTCCTGATGCTCCAATGTTTGTCTGTGGTGTGAATCTTGATAAATATGAGAAGAGCATGAATATTGTCAGGTAAAGTGAAACAGTTACTGATATAGTGGGTGAGCTTGCAAATTAAGCTCATCTGATCATAGCTTGGGGTGAGTTTTAGGATTTCAGAGTGCCAAGGTGAGCTATTGTCATCGCTCTGTGTCAGTCGTCAGTTGTCCTTTGCCAACTTTTTCTTTAAAGATCTTCGATGAACAACTTGGCCAATTTCATCAAAACTTCATAGGTGTTTCTTGAAGGGTACTTTGTCAGATTTTTTTTTCAAATATAGGTCATCCTTTTTAAATTGTAGTTGCCATGTCAACCAATTGGAAAAACTTTAAAAATCTTCTCGTCAAAAACTAAAAATCTAAATTGAAAACATTTGCACAAATGATGGATTGGTTACCTTTTATCAGCTTTCTTAAAATAATTTCCCTAGCTTTTTAAACATGGCCACCAGATGTTTGGGCAAGTTTTCCTATTCAACTTGTTCAATATTCAAATTTCCTAAGTCAACGAATTTAGTCTAACTCAACCAGCGACCAGTATTTTTTCATCCCAAACAACACATTTTGTTTGCTTAAACAACCGCCATGGTCATATTTGATCAATTATATCCAAACATTTGACGTCTTTTCACACTAATCCGCAATAAAGATTGGTGTTTCTGAATGTATATTGAATTGTACATGTTTATTGATGGCTATGAATATGCAGGGCTCGACATTTAGGCACGTCCGATAGACATTCACTGGTTGAAATTCAGTCCGGACGTACAGAAATTTCTGTCCGTAGCCCGACTGGTCGTACACATTATTCTGATTTTTAATTATCATTCAGGGGTTGGAGAACGCATTCACACCATCAAATTAAATACACAAGTTCAATTCATGATATTTGACACAGAGTGCAATAAGTAAACACTGATTGTTTTATAAATGTCACGTTTTCTGTACCATACGCATGCGCTAGGGACACCTAACCTCCGACGTCATCAAAAGTAGACTGAAAAAATTCTCCCTGTATATTTTCATCCACTACGCGCCAAATAAAAGTTGAATCTCGATACCAGTCTGGGGATTTTCCTTTCAATTACGGCATGACGTAAAATAATCAAATTTCATAAACGCATTTAAGATCATGAAATATAGGAAATACGTGATAAGAAAACGAAACAAAAGAGAGTTGATGCTGTCTTTTATTTTGAACTGATTTTGCGGATAATAATCGAGCGAATTCATTTTACGACATAGCGACTCATTTACGTTTTGTTTTTCTCCCTCGACAGTCAAAACCCCAACGTTCACAAAATATAACTCGGTTTTATAATCAAAAAGGGGTTGTTCGAAAGGATCTTAAGGTAAAGGTAACTCACACTTTTCTTGACAAAATGACGAGATCGATTCACGTGGTTAGATCGGCGATACAGGTACAGCGAAATTTAAAATTTAACGTAAGACAAACATATTTCATGTATTTGGTCAGGGCAGGTACAAATTTGGTCAGGGCTAGTATTTTCTGGAATTACTAGCCCGACTGGGCTAGTGGAAATAAAAGTTAATGTCGAGCCCTGATATGCTAATGCTATTTTATGCCTAATAAAGATCTGTATCTGTATCTGTTTCTCAATTTCATGAAAAGTGTGAAAGTATAGGCAAACAAAATAGAAAGTTCATTTTTACGGGAAACTTCTACAAACTTAGTCCATCACGGAAGTGACGGAACTCAAGTAATATTCTAATAGGAATCTAAAGGTTTGACATGGATTATTACTTTGATTCCGTACACCCCCTACTGATTTTATGATGACATCCTTTTCAACGCCGGTTCGACAGCCATTTTGTTTTTACCCTTTCAACCCTGAATTCTCTTGTGGGTATTTATAATCCTTTTGGACTCTTCTATTACAGATATTTTGAACCAGTCTACTGTTAATATTTTAGCATGACAACAAAAACAAATGAAAATATCAAACAGTGTAGACCCTGATCAGAGGGCTCCTACAGGAGCCCTCTGATCAGGATCTCCACTGTTTGCATATGTAATCAGTAATCTCTACAGAGGGCTGTAGGGTTGAAAGGGTTAAAGAATCATCAATACATCGTGTATAATAAACATGTGGCTTTCTCTAGAGGGTGTGTCAGAAATCCAGTGTTTTAAGGGTGGGTAAATTTAGACTTAGACTCTTGTGAACAAAGAAACCGTATTCCCGCCTTTTAGTCTGGGCTATACTGTATAATAACAAGCAAAATTAGAAGTTAACCCAAGTTTGTACTCTGTCGCGCATGCTCCGTCTCCCAATTTTTAAGGAATACCTGCTAACTTTAGAACAGATTTCCGAAAATCTTTGAATAGTAACAATGATCATATTCCTCAAGAATGGGTTAAACAATTGTTTGTTTTTGATGACCTTTCAATTTCTGGTCAAGTTAACGCACATGGTATCTTTTAATTTGACATTGAAATAGCAAGCATAATCAGAGTATTTATGGTGCTATCAATAAATTTGTTGATGTTTATCGGCATATTTATGCAATAACAGATAAAAAATCGATCACTGTTAAAAAGGAAAAACGGTAAGTTCAATTGAATATACTGTTTGGATTATATCAAGTTATTCACTGCAGATAAAGGAGGAAAAAGATAACAATCCAAATCAAACTTGTTGTTTTCATGGACTGTTTTATTCAGTGACAGCTTTTGAGCCATCCCTTGGGTGGTGGCTTAATACAAGTTTGACTGTATAGTAAAAACTTAAATAATCTTCTCTGAAACTACCGGTCTGAATTCTAAACAAGGTTATTAAATTTCAGCTTATTTGTTCAATAGCATGTGATATATGTGTTATTTATGTCATAACTGCTTACAACATTTACAATGTATAAAGGATTTGGCATAGAGCATTAACAAATTAGTTATTCCTAGTCACCTACAGCAAGCTATGTGATCGTCACAAGATGTTTTAGAATATTTTAGAACATGGAGCATTTGCTTTTCCAAAGCAAAAGCTCAATTTCCCATATTTCCGAATACTTTGTTGAAAATATTTTCTGATTTTGACAGTGTTAATACATTTGCAATGTTGCGAAAAATACAAAATTTCTATCGATTGTCACCAACTTTGAAGTCAACAACTGATTTTCAGCAACGTTACGATAATCAGTTCACCACACATTAACCCATAAAAATGCCTTTTAACGCCTCTAATATATTCCTCAAATTAAGAAAATAGTTCTAATTTTTAAAGCCATGAATATAAATCATAAGAAATATTTTCTATTTCTAGCTGATGGTAGCTTAAAGCAGGCTGAAAGTAAAGCAGAATGCGCCTAATGGCGCATTCTGCTTTACTTTCAGCCTGCTTTAAGTGGTCACCTATCTTCAATATAAGAAACAGGCTATGGGGTAATGGGTTAAAACGGTGAAATATGCTTTCAGTAATGCTTCATGCACAACCAACTGCTTGGCCCCACTTGCCAAAGTTATCAATGATAATTACGGTATAAACGAAGGCCTGATGACAACAGTTCATGCTATCACTGCTACCCAGAAGACTGTTGATGGTCCAAGTATGAAGGACTGGCGTGGTGGTAGAGCTGCTGCCTCTAACATCATCCCGTCTTCAACCGGAGCAGCCAAGGCAGTAGGCAAAGTTATTCCAGCCTTGAACGGGTAAGAGTCCAGGCCCCATGGTTATAAAGAGTTTGAGTTTAGTCTGAGATCGGCTTTGATTTGTCCGATTTGAGGTTTTGCTCAAGCAAAAGCTCAAATCTGACCAAACAAATGCTTGAAACTCATACTCGGCTCAAAAGCTTTATGATCTTGGACCCATGGGTCTATCTTATGAAATGTATGATAAAGACGGTCCTAATTTCATTTTTCCCTCTAAATCTTCCATGTAACATACATTTGAAATTGTCTTGTGACATCTCTTAGGAACCGTCTTCAAAATACAGGCTTAAAAGGAGGTATAAATACTAATTTAGAATTTTAGAAACTCACGGACAACAGTATCTGTTTAATGACGTTTAATAAGACGGCCCCTGTATTATTAGTTATCTGCTAAGCAAGCTATTATTATCTAGGGCTCATTATTTGACAGGTGGACCAGGTTTAGTGGTACACATGTGTCAAACTTCCAATTAATTTGTCGTGAGTTTGATCCCCACCAAAGCATGTCCTTCAGATGAGACTTTAAACCGAGGTTGCTTATCTGTATCGTGTTCAATTACCACTGTTTGCTGTTAAGGTTAGCAGTTTGTGTCCCTTGTGCACTGTGCAGAGTATAGTAAAGAAAACATTTTCTTTCCAAATAACCCTGTAGAGTAAAGCAGAAAGCTCATAAAGGACCCTGCTCGAGCAGGGTTGAATTGCGCTTTAGATATCCAGGAAAGGGTTAAATGATTGCTTTTCACTAGTTTCACTGTGTTAAAGTGTGTTTGAATATACATGTATATATAGCTGACTATGGGGCCAAAATCACTGTCACGATAGTTATCTGTTATCAGTAGTTTAAATCATTATCACAATACTGAATAGACTATCGATAATTTGATTCACTATTCCAATACTATCACCATAGTTTATTACATATTATACTGTTACGACTCATGAATATGAACGTAGGAATTTTTTTCTATATCTTAGCAGAGTAGCTTAGAGCAGAGCAGACTGAAAGTAAAGCAGAATGCACCTTAAGGCACATTCTGCTTTACTTTCAACCGGCTTTAAGCATCCATCTGTATTCCATATTGAAAACAAGCTATAACAGGAAAGGGTTAAAGGAGACTTAAACACATACTGGGAACAAAATCGATCAAAATTCTGGTACAACTTGTGAAGAAAGATATGTTTCTTTGCTGAAAGTAATACAGTGCTCCCTCTCTACACTGGCCCTCCCAACAACGACTCCCTCCTTACGACGACACTTGCCGCTCTTTCCTCAAAGAAGACAATTATGTCCAATCTTTTCACGGCTGCATTGTCGTCTGCTTAAAATTGTCCTTTGCTGTTTTTCTCAAAATTTCATAATGGATATTTTGACAGAAAAAGCGTAATGACGAATTACAAACAGCTTGAATCCAGATCAGACTCCGCGTTACGCGGCGTCTGATCTGGATTCATGCTGTTTGCAAATGTACGCAAATTTCCCTTCCTATAACGACTCCCTCCGAACAACGCACACAATTGGTGTCTTCCATTGGGTGTCGGTGTAGAGAGGGAGCGCTGTAGATCAAACTATCGTTAATAGCTCAACTATCATCGATTGTGAGATTTTGAAATTGATAGTCTATTGCAATAAGTCAATAGTTTCAGCTATTGTGCCACCCTAGTTTCTATAAGGAAATGAACAATTTAGTATGTTTTGTTACAGCAAATTGACTGGTATGGCTTTCCGTGTACCTGTCCCTGATGTGTCTGTTGTTGATCTGACTGTCACACTGAATAAGGGAGTAAGTACAATCAGTACCGTAAAAATCCTAAAAAATTGGGCCACCCTGTAAACATGCTGTTACTATCCTAAAAATCTAATTGCTTTCGTCACACAGTAGTATGTCCTGAAGGTGCAAACTGCAGTGATAATTTTAGAAATCTGATGAATGAGTCCTTGGGATGCACATTCTGTAAAACAATGAGTCCTTGAGACAAACATCGAGTCTTTGAGGTGTAAAATGAACCCAAAATCCCGTAACTTAATTTCTAGTTTTGAAGACGGGACCACTTAAAGCAGGTTGAAAGTAAAGCAGAATGTGCCTTAAGTCACATTCTGCTTTACTTTTAACCTGCTTTAAGCTACAACATGTATTTGCTTATGAGAAATTGGTTAATAAAGGGCCAGAAAAACTATGGGTCCATGGCACTCACAACTTTTTAAATAATGAGTCCCTTGCAAATTTAATGAGTATAGGACTCCGGATGCACATGTAAAATTATCACTGAAACAGTGTAGACCCTGATCACAGACTGCACCTGAACAAACAAATACATGTAAACAAACCAAAGTGGGCTCCAGCATGAACCCTTTGATCAGGGTCTACACTGTTTGCATAGGACAAGTGTACTCTTTACAGCTATACTGTATTCTCTGAGCTAGGGTTCAATGAGTTGATGTATATTTATAATAATAAAAATTGCAGAAAGCGCTTATATAGATTTCTGATTCATCAATTTGACTTAGTGGTCACTAAATACAAGATTGACTAAATGGTTTTAATGATTTTCAGGCTACCTATGACGAAATCAAGGCCGCTGTGAAGTCAGCCTCTGAGGGTCCAATGAAGGGCATTTTAGGGTACACCGAGGACAAAGTAGTCTCCTCTGACTTCATTGGTGACAAAAGAAGCAGTATTTTTGATGCTGAAGCTGGCATTTCACTAAACGATAAATTTGTTAAACTTGTGTCTTGGTAAGTATTGCTAGATTCCCCACAAAGTACATGTGGGTAGCTGGGGCCCGTTTCATAAAACTTCGTACGACAAAACTATCGTAAGTCAAAACTTTAAGATACATTTAATTTCAGATTTTTCTATCTAATCCTGTATTGTGACATCTCTTTGGAATCGTCTTTTCAAGGATGGAAAAATAAATAATATTTGAGACTTATAATCTGACTTACGACAACATTTGTCGTACGAAGTTTTATGAAACCGGCCCCTGTAGAATTTTTAAGAAATTAAAAGCTTTACTGGAGGTAAAAGAAATTAAGTCTTTGAAGAATTTATAATCGGTGGCGTCTTAAAACATAGATAAAATATATTAATCATTGATACATTAAAACAAGTGGTAGTTTAACTTGTTCAGCCCTAATACTTTAAATGTAAACTCCCAATTTCCGATAAAGACTAGTCCATTTTTAGCTTGTCTGTTTGGAAGAAACTATGAGCTATTGTCATCACTTGGGCATCGTCGTTGTTGTCGTCTTCAGAAATCTTAACGTTGGCCATAAATTTAGAACTTCATGTGATACAGACTTTATACAATATAACCTCCGTTATCCGACACCCCATGGTTCCATGTTTGTAAGTCGGTTAAGAGAGGTTGTTGGTTAACGGAATTAGGCCCAAGTTCACAAGTTTACACACCCAAAGATTGTCACTGCAAGGCGAATTTCTCGATGCCGATTGACTTATTAAATATGCTTGCATGACTGCAGCATATCCTTGTCAGGTTTTTCCAGTTTAAAATAGGAGTCCCCGGCTCCGGTTCTACACGGTTTTTCCATTGTTCTTTCTACATTAGGCATAAACGTGTATAATCAGTTAAACACGCATACATGTAGATATTAAGGGATCGACTAAAACACCGGCACATTCGTATTTATATTTGATGTACAAGTACAGTATTCTCTCGTTATGTCGTACTAGCTGGAAATTAACAAAAACTTCAAAAAGCGGGAATGTTTTTATTTTCTCTTAATATAACTTGAGCATAGATTTTTACGCCTGCGATTATTTCTTTAGACTAGACCTATGCACAGGGCGCATTATATATATTGTTCGTACTTCTAATGTTGACAACTTGACGGTGAGGACGATTGGCAGATACCTGTCCAATTTGAACACGAAATAATGGTTAGCTATGATTGGAAAGGATGGATGAGTTGGTCTTTTCGGCACTGTGACCCTGAATGGGTTGCTTGCACGTGTTGGCTGAAGTTATCTTATTAACCCTCACATTATTCACTCATTGTTATACGCCCGTCTTCAGACGGGACATATTATGTCGTGGCGCTGTCCGTCCGTCTGTCCGTCCGTTAACTTTTTCATGTCCGCTCTCTAACTCAAACAAATTTAGTCTAATCCTTTTGAAACTTGGTCAGAACGTGTATGACCATAATATCTCGGTCAAGTTCGATAACCAGCAAGATTGACCTAGACATTCAAGAGTTATACCCCTTTTTTGTCAAAAACGGGCATATTAGTTTGTCCGCTCTCTAACTCAAACAAATGTTTTTTTAATCCTTTTCAAACTTGGTCAGCATGTGTATGACCATAATATCTCGGTCAAGTTAGATAACCAGCAGGATTGCCCCAGACATTCAAGAGTTATGCCCCTTTTTTCATAAAAAAACGGGCATATTTTAGTTTGTCCGCTCTCTAACTCAAACAAATTTATTTTAATCCTTTTAAACTTTGTCAGCATGTGTATGACCATAATATCTCGGTCAAGTTCGATAACCAGCAAGATTGCCCCAGACACCCTTTTTTCGTAAAAAACGGGCATATTTTAGTTTGTCTGCTCTATAACTCAAACACATTTAGTCTAATCCTTTTGAAACTTGGTCAGCATGTGTATGACCATAATGTCTCTGTCAAGTTTGATAACAAGCAGGATTGCACCAGGCATTCAAGAGTTATGCCCCTTTTTTTGTAAAAAACGGGCATATTTTAGTTTGTCCGCTCTCTAACTCAAACAAATTTATTTCAGGCCTTTTGAAACTTATTCAGCATGTGTATGACCATAATGTCTCGGTTATGTTTGATAACCAGCAAGATTGCCACAGACAGTCAAGAGTTATGCCCCTTTTTTCATCTAAAACGGGCATTTTTTAGTTTGTGCGCTCTCTAACTCAAACAAATTTATTCCAATCCTTTTGAAACTTTGTCAGCATGTGTATGACCATAATGTCTCGGTTATGTTCTATAACCAGCAGGATTGCCCCAGACATTCAAGAGTTATGCCCCTTATTTTGTCAAAAACAGACATTTTTTAGTTTGTCCGCTCTCTAACTCAAATAAATTTATTCCAATCCTTTTGAAACTTTGTCAGCATGTGTATGACCATAATGTCTCAGTCAAGCTCCATAACCAGCAAGATTGCCCCTGACATTCAAGAGTTATGCCCCTTTTATCGTCAAAAACGGGCATTTTTTGTTTGTAGCTCTCTTTCTCAAACAAATTTATTCCCATCCTTTTGAAACTTGGTCAGCATATGACCCCTAACTTTCAGGGTTCTTACCCTTTTGTTTTTACCTTGATAGGGTTTTGGTATGACTTCATTCTAAGATCGATTTGACGGGCGTATAATGTGCCCGGCTTGCGGTGCTCTTGTTTAAACAATACATTTTGTCTTATACGGTCATCCGAGCAATATGTGTCATTATCACCTGCGCGTGTATAGTCGGTCAATGATCAAATGTCAGCATACCGTCGGATAACGGGGTGTGAAAAACCTCTAATTTGCCTTTTTTGGTCCGTCAAGGTATGTCGGATAACGGTTAACAGAGGATCCGATCAAGAGAGAGTTAGGTTACATAAAATATATAGGGAAATTGCCGGGACCAAACAGCAGGGTCGGATAACAGAGGTTTCCGGTCAAGAGAGGTTATACTGTATTTTGGTACATGTATGTGTACTCACCTCAAACAGATCTTGAGCTCAGTAAAATGTTGGTCATGTCCAACAAAGGTCAAGGTCATTAAAGCGACTCGCAACCGGATGGTGTACTTGTCAAAATAAAATAAAATACTCAAATAAAAGCAAATTTGTGGCATTATTTGGCTTCTGACATTAAAAAAATATGATCAGTCCAAAAAAAGTCTCAAGAATCGTCACCGAATCTTAGATTTTTAGATATTTTCCATCGTTTTTCTATACCGACTAGTAGACGGTATAGTTGTTGCTGTTGCTTCTCTACACGGGCTCAGACATAAACACGAGCCGAATTACGAAGTTGTATGCACTTTCGACCGCAACACATTGAAATACGTTAAATCGATCCGAGATAAACGGATAGTTCCGTGGTCCATTGGTCTAAGCGGTTTCCCCTATTTTGCCTTCTGTCCGCCAATGCCGGGCCATGGGTTCGAATCCCATCAGAGACCAATATTTTTTTTTATTGAAATTCATTTTTTTTAAACAGAATTTCTTATCCTAAACTAATTCTTTACCATTTATATAAGCGTTGGACACATAATATTGATTAAGTTTATAATCAAAGTTTATTTTCCGAAATACAGCAGCTCTGTCTGCTCTCTTAAGTAGCCCTCTGGCCGTTTGTATACATACAGAGGCAGGGCCCCTGATAGTGTCATATAATGGACTTGTCCATATAGATAAGGGACCTCATCATACTTATCATGTGACCAAAATTAACCAACCACAATCAATTCTGACCGAAGCTGGATGCTGCAGAAGGGGGCGTCTTTGTGTGCAGTCAGTTCTTTGTGGGCAGTCAGTTAAGACAGTATTATTATATGTTTTTTCCACTCATGACATTAAAAGAGACAAAGAAGTAAAATTCTGTTCACAGATATAATTTAGGCATATAATCGGATCGCAAATCAAAATAAGTCAAATTCAACATTTGACCTCCTCATTTATAAATTCAAATAATTTGACAGCTGTCAAAAACATCTTATGAATATTCAATGACATTCATAAACCATATAAATTCCATTTACACAATAATCATTATATAATATTGCTAATGACGCAGGGTGGGCAGGGAGGGAATATTTCTAGAGATGCGATCCCTTGTCAAAACAAATACAGAATGACAAGAAAGCCATAAGAAAATAATAATTACCGCCAAAATTTCTACTCGTCCAATGAAATTGCATAAAAAATAAGGCGCTAAAAAGGAAAACCCGTGCTAGTTGTGACAACAATTCAATCCGTATGAACCAACCAGATTGACTGCGACAAACTAATTCGTTCATACAAATAATTATGTCATTTTAAGAATAAAATAATCCAAATTATATGTTTTTTCCACTCATGACATTAAAAGAGACAAAGAAGTAAAATTCTGTTCACAGATATAATTTAGGCATATAATCGGATCGCAAATCAAAATAAGTCAAATTCAACATTTGACCTCCTCATTTATAAATTCAAATAATTTGACAGCTGTCAAAAACATCTTATGAATATTCAATGACATTCATAAACCATATAAATTCCATTTACACAATAATCATTATATAATATTGCTAATGACGCCAAACCAACGGCCAAAACTAACCAAAACAAAAAAACAAAAACAAAACCAACAACACAAAATAACTAAATAAACAAAATAAATAGCTAAGAGACGCACATATACAACCTCCTTAGCAGAATAAGCCTCAAAAAGGCAATCACCAATTTGTAAGCTAGAATCCCCTCTTGTGACACAGTATGCCACCAGCAAGGAATGTACAAGATATTAAATACAACATAAAATGCAATCTACTAAGAGTCTTACGTAAAAACTCTTCAGTAGAAAGAAAACTTCAAACTGGTCACCACCAATTTGCAAGCAAGAATTCTTTCCAATGGCGCAGTACACCAAAGGCAAAGAATGTACAACCCTAATACAATATATAAATAATCGATAAATAAGTTAGTATTGACCATAGGTAAGGCATCAACAGAAATATGAACAAAACACGAAACTACCTCATTCCAAATTTGAAATGGAGCTTATAAAAAACTCCTTAAGCCTCCTGATGCCCTCCAGATTAAGATGAAGTCCTCCATCCCTTACCGCAAAGCACTCTCTCCTTGGAATCCCACATTTCAAAAAAGGCTTAAAAGTCCTTAGAAAAATAGCCTTTCTGTCCTTACACAAGGTAGCCAAACGATTATTTACATTTTTAACCCTTGTGCCTGTAACCTCGAAGTCAATGGGCCTAGGAATTATGGCCGACACTAATATTTTGCACTGCGACTGTGACCGCACTACAGAAATCAAGTCATTATAAGAGGACAGAATCTCCTCCTCCAATAGTGATCCACTGATATCATTAGTACCGACATGCAAAATAACATAGTCTGAAGCCAAATCCAGAACACCTTTTGATATCCGGGTACTTAATCGAGAAATGTTTATCCCGGGAAAGGCTAAAATTTTTGTATCCCGAATACCCGATACGTGCTTTGCCATTGAATCGGAGACCACAGTACATTTACGTTGCGGGGGAATCCTTACCATTCCTGAAAAAATATCAGGATAAAACCATGCAACCTTCATTTCAACTATGAAGTTCAACAGCATCAGCTATGTACAGATAGTGAATGACAATTTACAAATAAAATTTGTACGAAATATTTCTTATAATATTCAATTTGTCTTCTACCTCTAGAGATATGTAGCGCTTATACACATCTGAGCGCCAATCTCCAAGAATTTGAATCTCATCAGCAGAAATACTACTTCTGAATGCCAAGGTAGCAAATCCCCTTCTAAAGGAATGCGAAGAATATAAAGAATCATCAATTCCAAGGCCTTCCAACACATGTCTAAATTTCTTTTGAAATAAATAATAAGTAACAGGCCTACCATTAGGCAATAAAAAAAGTGGACCATTTGATGTTCCTTTGACTGTCTTAATCATGTTCATATATGCCGTAACTGGACATAAGCATGATCCCGGCAATTTCAGAAGGGGAGTTTGCAGTACCCGCTCTCCAAATTGTATAGTTTTTGACCAGTTTAAAGTAACCACCAAGTTTTCTTCTACTTTAGATACATCCGACCTAAATAAACATCTATGATTAACCATATCTCTAGAGGTAGTAGGCACCAAGTTCGACTTGCGTGCAAGTAGAAAAAAGGCAAACAAAAAAAGACACCAATACACAACATTCTCAGACTCTTGCAAATCCATAATCTGATACATCCTAAATAATAACATGGGTGTGACTGGTTCTGCTTGATGAACACAATGACCTTTAATTCTGGCTATACCCCTTAAAGAAAAATTAATGAGGAATTGATTTATATCCTCCAAATCAAACCCCAGTAATTGATGTACAGTCCTAATCCCGCTTAAATAATTGCGAATACTGGACACTGACTTGAAAGATCTACTCAAAAACTGTGCATATAACTGCAAAGTCTTAGTAGAGGTTGGCATATAACATAACTGAAAATATGTACAGAAGAAAAGAAAAGACTCCCATTGGATCTTTAAGTTCTTTCTAGAACCTTCAGCCAAGGCTGAGCAATGGGAAGATCTCAAGTCTGACTTTATGGACTTCAGTTGTTGGTCTGAAAACACACAAAACCAACAATTACCAATTATTTACAAACACAAAATCCTGGTCAGAAACAACACATTCAGTTAAACGCCACTCCTCAGTTAAACGGTAAAAATCAGATCTACACCGTAAATCTTTTGACCACCTAGACAGGCAATCAGCTATTCGATTTTCTGAGGTGGACAAATGAACCGCTCTAATCTCACATTCGGCGGTAGCCGTCAAAAAGCAAACCTCACGCAATCCATCAAGAAGAGATGGACACTTTGACCGGCCAGTGTTCAGAACGTGACAAACTGCTTCATTATCACAGTAGATCTTGATTCTTTTCCCCTTGAATTCTGATGACCACAAACGCAACGCAACAATGATTGCCAACAATTCCAGTACAGCAATAGATAATTGTTTATCTATTACAAACTGGGGAAAGGAGTACTGAAAAAACTTCCCCTGAAAGAAGCCTCCACAACCTGTCAAACAAGCATCTGTGGAAAAGACTGTATCCACTGAAGACCAATCATCATACAGCATTAGAGATATTCCATTGTATTGGAACAAAAACTTGTCCCACCAAAGAATGTCCTTTTTTACCTCTAATGGTATGGGAACGGCCTGACAAGGAGCATAACCGTACAAGTCCCGCAACCAATTAATCAGCCTGCTAATAAAAACTCTACCTGACCTTACACAGGCAGCAACAAAATTTAACTTGCCAATCAGCGATTGAACATCTCTTAAAGAAGCATTTGACTTCAATAACCAAGACTTTACTAAGTACTTGATTTCCTGTAATCTTTCGGGAGTCACTTCCATTGTCATAGTAATGGTATTAAATAAAACTCCTAGGAAAGCCATTATCTGAGATGGTGGACAAGCTTTATCAACTGATTCCTTCAAACCACAGTTCTTCAAAACCATTCCTAAGCAAGAAAAAGCAAAATCGGCTTTATCCTTTGTCTCTGCCCCTGCCAAATCATCCAGATAATTTAAAACGCAAACTCCTATTCTGAACATCATAAAAGCCACCGCATTAGTAACTCTTTGACAAATGAATGCAGCGGAACTAAGACCCATACTCAAAACCGTATCACAAAAGATATGCTTCTTCCAACAGAAAGCAACTAAATTGTAGTTACTAGGGCAGATGCTGATCTGCCTGTAGGCCTTCCTAAGATCTCTCTTAAACAATAGACAACCCTGACCCTTAGCTCTAATCAAATGAATATAATCATCAACTCTTGGAAACACTGTGTCCACTTTCTCACCTAAATAAAATTCTTTATCAATAAAATCATTGACAGCACAGCCTTTTGGCATACTTAAATCTAAAATAACTCGACGTTCGGTCGTGTCTTTTTTAGGGACTGAATTTAAAGGGGACACCTTTAACTGAGAGGAAAAAGGGTTTTTCTTGAAAGGACCCAAAATACAAGAGCTGGCAGCCTCTTTTTCTAAATATTTGTTAATTTCTTCTCCAAATTCATTTGCTCCCGTATGATTACGATATCTCCATGTTTCTTTTTTCTCAAACTGAATGCCATTATCCCTAAAACCTATCGGAAAACCATATTTTAGTAAATCACACACAACTAAATCACCATAATTTGGACCTAACATTCTTTTCATAAAAGCTGTATCTATAAAGTCATTAACAGGAATTTTACAGCCCTCAAAGTTGTATAGACCTGACTGGCGGACTTTTTCATGCAATAAAACATTCTTAATTATACTGCTATTACCATTAACCTTAGTCTTGGTGCACACTTCACATTTTACAGAGTGTTTACAAATACATTCTTTAATGATAGAATGATCCAAATTATGTGAGGAATCAAACTTAAGGAATTTTGGGAAAAAGGAATCTATTAATTTTGCATTTTGATCAATTTTACCCTCCAGCTTGAAAATATCATTTGTACGTCAATCCCTAGTATGTGGACAAGCACTAGAGCATTCTGGATGATCTAACTTGACCTTGTCTGATATCCAGCAGGTGGCACAAATATGCTGCGCCAACCGCATGACACCCTTGACCACCATAGTATGTGGAGCTTTCTGTGCACATTTGTTTCGTTGAAATTGACTGCAAAACCATATTTTATCAGAATCTAGTTTTTCCGGTTTGCTTTTAAAAACCTTGTTGGGCTTAGTTGCAGCGACTTTTCTAATTGAATGACTTGAAAGAACTGCCGTTTCAACATATTGGAATGAGTCACCCCATTTTAAATGGCATAATTCTACTTCCCTTAGGATTGCAGCATACAAGGTTTTCATAACTGAGAAATGATATGAACTGCTCAGGTACATTATTCGCTTTAGTAACTCGATGCGAGCTTTTTTCTCTGAACCCTTCACAGACGAAATGATTTCGAGTTCTCCTGCTACAAACAAGTTTAAATCTAAAGCTTCAAAAGTCACGGCATCCTTGACAAATTCAAAGCGTAAATGTGACTGAGGATATTTTTGTCTACTCTTTACCCTATCACTGGCTTTTGATACAATGCCAGACTTCTCTTTAGCTTTTCTAGATTTGCGGCTCTTTCTGCCCTTCTTCTCGTCCTCTGAGCTGGATTCAACCTCAGAGTCGTAAGAAGAGCAGAAAGAGGTCTTAGAGGTGACTTTTTTCTTGGAAACAGTGGGTTTAGAAACCTGACTATCTGTATCAGAAAGGCTGTCGCTACTAGAGCAAAAAATATCTAGACCTGTACTTTTTAGACCCGCTTTAACCTTCTTTTTAAGCGCCTGGTCCTTTCTTAATTCTCGTATTGTCAAATGTTCTCTCACTTGCGACGACGCCGCCGTAGACATTTTTTGAGAATATAACTGAACACTCTCACCTCGTAATTTCTCCACGGTATCCCTCTTCTCCCTTACTCTTTTTCTCAGCTCCTCCACATCTCGACTTTGCTGCCTCAGGAAATCTTCCTCCTCCTCGAGTTCTCCAAACTCATCCCGCAAACGTTGAATTTCATCTCTGCGTTGATTTACTTCATCCTCGCACCGTCTGTCTACATCCGGCAATTGGGGCGAGGTCCGATAGGGGGATTCTGTCTCCTCTCCGATCCCCTCATGCAAAGCTCTATAGTCCCTTCTGGGCGCTCTTTTAGGTAAAACGTACTGCTCGTCTACAATTTCGTCTGCCTTACTCGCCATCGTAACAACCAGAAATTTATTACAGGAAGAATGGTGTCCCTCGAAGTCACCTCCGACAATCCTTTCGAGCTTCTAAGTTGTCTCCCTTCTAAAAATCTTCTTTCAACACTGGTACAAAAGACAAACTATTCAGCAAGCTGAATAAACTCCGTATCAACTTGGATAATTCAAACGCTCCAAATATTTCTAGAGATGCGATCCCTTGTCAAAACAAATACAGAATGACAAGAAAGCCATAAGAAAATAATAATTACCGCCAAAATTTCTACTCGTCCAATGAAATTGCATAAAAAATAAGGCGCTAAAAAGGAAAACCCGTGCTAGTTGTGACAACAATTCAATCCGTATGAACCAACCAGATTGACTGCGACAAACTAATTCGTTCATACAAATAATTAAGTCATTTTAAGAATAAAATAATCCATATTAATTAATCCTTATATTACCGAAACTTCTACATACGGAATTGCCGTTACTTACGATAAAAATATTTGATCAGTGTTGGACAATTACCTGGATTTATTTGTTTCTATAAGAAAGTGAATTTAAGTGACTTACTTTTACTTACAAGGATCTGGTGTAGAACTAGATCTACATTTCCTTTGTTCGCGGTAGAGCTCAGTCGGTCAGCTCTTTTTCGAACTATAAAGATCGCTGCAGTGACTAGTTAGGCCCGTGTTTACCAGTGACATAGTTTTTAAATTTTTACCTCAATTAGATCTAGTGTCATTATGCCACGGGTTCCTCGAAAGTCTCAAAGAACTCGCGGATACAGTTCTAATAGTGAACAAACTCTCTAAAATTCGCGAAATTCGAGGCGTAACAGTACCGTAGAAGACGCGGGTGTTGTGTGGAATAGCGGTGAATGGGATTTATCAAACCCATTAAATTGGACTACTACACAGTTAAAGAAAGAAAGAAAACAAAAAACAACAAAACTGCGCGATATCGCTACAGCGTTGCGATTGCTCTATTAATGAAAACTTTGACAAACAAAGGCAACGCCCCTCTCGGGACGAAACACCTTCGGGCGGAAGTGACGAATCCAGTAGGAATCACGCGGACCCGGAATCACGTGATCAGTACTCGGGACGAATCGCCTCTTAGCGGAAAGAATAACAACAACAAACAATGGCGACCATAAACAACACGCTGCTGTCAACGATGAAATTGATGGCTGAATCGTGTGCAGCTCTGCAAAAAACAGTCAACAAACGGTTGACAAAAGACAAGCAAATAATTAGTGATCGGATTATGACATTGTCAACAAAGCAGTAAATTAATAAACCCGATAATTAGAATCGAGTTCCCGATACATAGACACTACGTGTATCTAGACATGAATTGGATAAACATTCAACAACCTGTATCAACTGCAGCCATACCCCCTGTTCGAAATATGCACAAACCATGCAGCTGCTTATACATCTGCATAATTTGGCATATTTATCATTATTATTCAACCATTTTAATCTCTCCCAAGTATGAGACAGTTGCTGTTTGTTGCCTGGCAGTGTTCTGTGGTGCTCGTGCTATGATGCACTGGTGACTAATTCTCTCCTCTCCTAGGCAAGCATTTCTTGCCCGATTAGGAAGGTGGGATTGCAAGTGATCGATACTTTCCTAGGTAAACGTAATTGCCCGAATAGGAAGGTGTCTCTCCTAGGCAAGCATTTCTTGCCCGATTAGGAAGACGGAAATCGCACTTCAGTCGGAATTACAGTTGCTCTGCGATGTGCTCAGGTATTAGTGGACCGGACTCATATAGGCAAGCATTACTTGACCTCAGCCTGCACATACAGAGTGATTTGATTCTAAAAAATTGGTCATAGCTCGGGTATCGTGGATCAGTGTTGGGGATAAGACAGCAAACATTTATGTAATGATAGTTTATATGCCAACATATTCAGCTGCATGAGCCCTAAAGGCAAATAAATGATTAGTAGTTACATATTAAATTATAAAACTAAAACCTCGTTGTTATGTTGTGTTTTGGGAAAGTAAAATATTGATTAAGTTTATAATCAAAGTTTATTTTCCGAAATACAGCAGCTCTGTCTGCTCTCTTAAGTAGCCCTCTGGCCGTTTGTATACATACAGAGGCAGGGCCCCTGATAGTGTCATATAATGGACTTGTCCATATAGATAAGGGACCTCATCATACTTATCATGTGACCAAAATTAACCAACCACAATCAATTCTGACCGAAGCTGGATGCTGCAGAAGGGGGCGTCTTTGTGTGCAGTCAGTTCTTTGTGGGCAGTCAGTTAAGACAGTACCTCCTCCTCCCCAACCACCAACCTTTGCTATTGTACGACATGAAAAAGGGTTCATGTAAATTGAAATATATTCTCTCGTTTTATTCATTCATGTTTTTATGCATATTTATCATTATTATTCAACCATTTTAATCTCTCCCAAGTATGAGACAGTTGCTGTTTGTTGCCTGGCAGTGTTCTGTGGTGCTCGTGCTATGATGCACTGGTGACTAATTCTCTCCTCTCCTAGGCAAGCATTTCTTGCCCGATTAGGAAGGTGGGATTGCAAGTGATCGATACTTTCCTAGGTAAACGTAATTGCCCGAATAGGAAGGTGTCTCTCCTAGGCAAGCATTTCTTGCCCGATTAGGAAGACGGAAATCGCACTTCAGTCGGAATTACAGTTGCTCTGCGATGTGCTCAGGTATTAGTGGACCGGACTCATATAGGCAAGCATTACTTGACCTCAGCCTGCACATACAGAGTGATTTGATTCTAAAAAATTGGTCATAGCTCGGGTATCGTGGATCAGTGTTGGGGATAAGACAGCAAACATTTATGTAATGATAGTTTATATGCCAACATATTCAGCTGCATGAGCCCTAAAGGCAAATATTTACAAATTACTATTTTTAATGCACCATCTGGTTGCGAGTCGCTTTAAGAGGTAAAATAGGGTGAGTTTAATATTAGCCATAATTGCAGACAAGCGTTGGCACCCACATGCTGTGCTCTCGTTTCTCCCCCACACGACTTAGTCGGGGGCATAGTGTTTTTGGTCTGTCCCTTTTTAGCTCACCTGAGCCAAAGGCTCAAGGTGAGCTATTGGGATGGCCCTGTGTCCGGCGTTGTTAACAATTGCTTCAAATGACATCTCCTCATATACTGCTTGACAGATTTCAACCAAACTTTACAGAAATGTTCCTTGGGTCAAGCTCTTTCAAATTTGTTCAAAGAATTAAAAACAATGCTGAACTCTTGTTGCGAAAAAATAAGGAAATCTTTAAAAATCTTCTTGTCAAAAACTGCAAGGGCCAGAGCTTAGATATTTTGCACACAGCATCATCTACAGGTCCTCTATCAAGTTTGTTCAAATTATGTCCCTAGGGTCAAAATTGGCCCCGCCCCGGGGGTCACAGTTTTACATAGAGTTATATAGTGAAATTTTCAAACGTGTTCTTCTCTGAAACTAATATGGCTAGAGCTTTGATATTCATCATGGTGACACTTCTAGATGTCCTTTACACATTTTGTTCAAATGGTTCCGGTCGGTTGCATAAGTAAGTCACAGGAGCTAAAAATAGATTTTTTAAATGAAAACTTAAAAAAATCTTCTTGTCTAAAACTCTAGTATCCTGATCTTAGATATTTGGCACATAGCATCATCTACAGGGCCTCTATCAAGATTGTTCAAATTATGCCCCTCGGATAAAAAATGACCCCATCCTGGACATAAGTAATTATCTCCATTTTGTCAGTGATTCTCAGGTGAGCGAAATATGCCCCATGGGGCTCTTGTTCTGTTGTCTATCTGTTTTGACAATTTTGACCTTGGCCATAACTTTGGAATAACATACGATTGAGACTTCATATATTTGGCATGTGTACTCAACTGAAAAAGTTATTGAGCTCAGTACATCTTGAGCCATGTTTGGCAAAGGTCAAGGTCATTTAGTGTTAAAATAGGGTGAATTTAACATCGGCCATAACTTTTTAAACTGTATGTGATAAGGATTTGAATGTGTTAAGCAGCCTATTACTGTTTAGAATATTTTCACAAAATTAACTGGATCCTGAGTGATACCACATAATCGGTCTGATCAGGATCCAAACTGTTTGACAATCATTTCCAAATGACTTTAGTCCTTTAAAGCAGACAATAGTTTGTTGCTAAAATAGATAACTATTAATCCATTAACCCATAAATACGGCTTTAAGGTCTTTAATTTGTTCCTTCACTGAAGAAAATGGTTCCATTTTATACAGTTATGTCTTTATATCCCATAAGAAATATTTCCTATATATCCTAGCTGATGGTAGCTGAAAGGCTGAACATAAAGCAGAATGCACCTTAACCCTTAGCCTGCCACCCACGACTATAGCTCCATATGCAAACAGCTTGGATCCGGATGAGACGCCGAGTAACTCGGCGTCTCATCCGGATCCAAGCTGTTTGACACTCGGACAACATTTTCAGCAATTTTGAGCAACTTTGAAGCACTTTGAAACTTGAAGCAGACGAGAAATATAGCAGACGACAATTTATTTGGCGGGCTAAGGGTTAAGCTGCATTTTACTTTCCTTTCAACCTGCTTTAAGTGGTCACCTGTTTTCAAAACTAGAAACAGGCTATAGGGTAAAGGGTTGAACAGCGCTCCAGACAGGTGGAGTATTTTAAAAACTGTACTCTTTATTTCTGCATTAACTCTTTCCTCCCTGAAACTTTAAATAGACAATTCCAGTTTCCATTTTAGTCAAGTCCATGTCTGACTTTTAAGGGTTGTTTTGTCAATGTTTGGCATTATGACAAACAGTGAAGACCCTGATCAGAGGGCTCCTTTCGGAGCCCTCTGATCTGGGTCTTCACTGTTTGCACAGGACAATTGTACTATCACATGTACATTGTTTGAAAAGAACGCCTATTTGCGGGACTAGGGTGCAAAGGGTTAAACCCTATTGTGTCACTACTCATTAGAATCATCTCATAGGATTTGGTGCTAAAATGAGTGAGAAAATGCTGGATTTGTTCAGTTTATTCCCTCTTATCTTGAAGCCCTGAATAACCCATTAAACCATCAATACCCCTTGTCCTCCGCCTTTAATTTATTTCTCTACTAAAGAAAATAGTTCCAATTTATACTGTCATAAATAAGAAACTATAAGAAACACTTTCTATATTCTAGTAGATAAAAACGGAATATTACTATACTTTGCATATCTTATGCACCGGATCACTCGAGTTGTGTGTGTAAAGGCTATATCCAACGAGACCGGAGGTCGAGTTGGATATAGCCTTTACACACACAACGAGAGTGATCCGGTACATAAGATATGCAAAGTATAGTAATGTTCCTTTTATTATATACCTCTTATAATAAAAATAAAATGAAAAACGATAGAAATGTTTCAAGCGTTACTATAAATAAACGGGATTTCCCATACGTCACACTTCGGGGAATGGCGCGTGAAAGTAAATACTCGCTATTACGACCACTAAAACGAATGCTAATTGATTAAATAATAGAGAGGTGACAGCTTAAAGCAAGGTGACAGTGAAACAGAAAGCTCCTAAAGGAGCTTTCTGTTTCACTGTCACCTTGCTTTAAGCGATCACCTACCGTAAACACCCTAATACTTAACATAATTTAGTGGTCGTAATAGAGAGGTTTTACTGTAGTTCTGAACTTCCGACTACACAGTAAAGGTTCTTTTCCCATTACACAAGGTACATGGGTAATACGGAATTTTCAATCCGTCAAGGTGTATTTGTTCGATAAAATACAGAAATATTTCGGGCAGAACATTGGTAGGTATATAATAATAGCTTAAAGCAGGCTGAAAGTAAAGCAGAATGTGTCTCAAGGCACATTCTGCTTTACTTTCAACCTGCTTTAAGTGGTCACCTGTTTTCAAAACTAGAAACAGGCTATGGGGTAATGGGTTAAAGATGTGTCATGTTTTTGTTTTGTTTTTTCAGGTATGACAATGAGTATGGTTACAGTTGCCGTGTTGTGGACCTGATCTTATACATGGAAAGCAAGAAATAGACCTCAACTAAGATCTGAAATTATGAACAAGACTCTTAATAGTTTTTTCTCTTTTATCTCAAAATCGATGTGAATCGAGAGATGGGTACTTTAGGACAAACAGCAGTAGAAGTTAGGTTGCCACAAGGGACTATTTAACAGGTTTGCAGGTGATAAAAATTTTCCTGAATAAAACAGTTATGTGAATGAATGTAGTTTGATTATTAAGCTTTCGAAAGTAACAAAATATTGATGGGAAAAGGAACTTTGTTAATATTTATATTGTATTTTGTATACAGTAATACACCTTTATTACAACAGCTATAATATGTTAATTTTTTTAGTGTTTAAGGCAGGTGGCTGCTTAAATTAAGGTAAAAGTAAAACAAAAAGCTTTTTGTTTTACTTTTGCCTTGCTTAAAGCTGTCCTATGTCTTTCATACAGTCGGTTAGCCTTCTTGAAGTGGTCGTAATAGATGAAATTTTCTGTACTCACTTATGTATATGTATTTGACATAATACTGTCAAAGATCATTTATGGTCATTGACAACATCCTAAGCTAATAGTGCTATTTATGTGAGAGGTTTGGTGTCGTAATTGGAGAAGATTGTTGGTCAACACTAACACTTCCTCCCTTACAGCCAAACCGTGGGTAATTGAAGGTCTGTATTGGTGACCACCGAGATTTGGGCAAGCTTGAGCCCTGGGGCCCGTTTTACTAAACAACTTACGCAAATTATTTGCGCAAGTCAAAATTTTAAATTTTAATTTCTATTTTTAATTATCACTTGCTACAAACAGCAAATAGCCAGATCAGAGGATGCGCTTTAAGCGCGTCCTCTGATCTGGCTATTTGCTGTTTGCAAACGTTTATGATTGAAAAATAAGAGTTAAACGATTTTGACTTAAATTTTGCGTAAGTAGTTTAGTAAAACGGGCCCCTGTGCAGCTCAGTGCCATATCTACAGTGGAGAAGACATTATTGTTTCCCTGTTTAAATGCATGGCACTAAATTAAAGAAATTTAAACTTTTGAAATTTCTTAATTTGCTTAATCTGAAAGGCAAACAGTTTGCAGTGAACTTCAGGTTTTTAGATAAAACATTTTTGTTGGGGAAAGAATAAGGTTTTCTCCCCTGTATCTAGTTTCGTACAAAACTGGCATCACCGTTGCTGCAGGTCATGTTAGTGAATGAATGTTATTGAATACTCCATTGTTGTATATGAATTAAAAAATAAAAAAACCACCAGCAAACCTTACCCAGATGTTTGTTGTCTATCTCACTGTGACAAGGGTTTTGATGGTGAAAGTAAAGAACAGTCAAACAAGGGTTAAATCATTCACCCCTTGATCTTTTAATGGGCAATTCCAATATCCAATTTTTAGCTCGCCTATTCAGAGAATGGGGGGCTTATGGAATCACGCCGGCGTCGGCGTTGGTTTTTCATGGTTAAAGTTTTGGGGTAAGTGTTGTAATGCACTAATACATCATGAAATATTTGCATTAGGAAGCTGATATTTGGATTGGAGGTGCCCTATGGGTTGAACATTGATGTTATGTAGTTAAAATTTAAAAAAAAGTTTAAATTTAGTCAAAATTTCACCTGTTGTGGACTTAGGTTTTTCGGCTGATTTTTCATGGTTAAAGTTTTGGGGTAAGTGTTGTTATGCACTAATACTACATGAAATATTTGTATTAGGAAGCTGATATTTGGAATGGAGGTGCCCTGTGGGTTGAAATTTGATGTTGCGTAGTTGAAATTAAAAAAAAGTTAAAATTTAGTCAAAATTTCATCTTTTGTAGACTTAGGTTTTTCGGCTGATTTCTCATGGTTAAAGTTTTGGGGTAAGAGTTGTTATGCACTATTCTACATGAAATATTTGTATTAGGAAGCTTATATTTGAAATGGAGGTGCCCTGTGGGTTGAACATTGATGTTGTGTAGTTAAAATTTTAAAAAAAGTTTAAATTTAGTCAAAATTTCACCTGTTGAGGACTTAGGTTTTTCGGCTGATTTCTCATGGTTAAAGTTTTGGGGTCAGAGTTGTGATGCACTAATACTACATGAAATATTTGTATTAGGAAGTTGATATTTGGAATTGAGGTGCCCTGTGGGTTGAACATTGATGTTGCGTAGTTACAATTTTTAAAAAAGTTAAAATTTAGTCAAAATTTCACCTTTTGTGGACTTAAGAGTTTTGGGACTGAAATTTCAAAGTTAGTTATGGAGTAAGTGTTGGAATGCACTTATACTACATGACATATTTGCATTAGGAAGTTGATATTTTGAATGGAGGTTCCCTGTGGCTTGAATATCAATGTACTGATACACTTTTATTTTGATAGTTACCTATTTAAGAAAGGTTTAATTAGGGGAGCTTTGCTGTTCTCCAACAGCTCTTGTTTAAGACTAGTCCATTTTTAGCTCGCCTGGCACGTAGTACCAAGGTGAGCTATTTTGATTGTGCTGTGTCCGTCGTTCCTTCATCGTCAACAATTTCTTCAAACGACTTCTCATCCTAGACTACTGGATGGATTTTCACCAAACACCTTGTATGGTCCTCTTTCAAAGTTGTTCAAACATTTCCGGTCCATTGCATATCTAGGTCACAGGAGCTAAAAATAGATTTTTTCAATGAAAACTTGTGTTGGTTTTTCCAGGTGAGTGATATTTAGGCCCGCATGGGCCTCTTGTTGACGATTTATGGTTAATTTTACAATACATGGCAAACAGTGCAGATCCTGATCAGAGGGCTCCTGCAGGAGTCATCTGATAAGGGTCTTCACTGTTTGAATAGGACAAGTGTGTTCTTCATATGTACACTGTAAGTGATGAGTATACTCGTTGCTAGGCTTGAATATGTTAACTCTTTTACTGGCAAAATCTATTATCTGCTTTAACCCTTTACCTGAAAGCTTATTTCTAGTATTGAACATAGATGATTTCTTAAAGCAGGTTGAAAGTAAAGCAGAATGCGCCTTGAGGCGCATTCTGCTTTACTTTCAGCCTGCTTTAAGCTATCATGTGCTTGAGTATAGAAACTATTCCCATTAATATATATTCATGACTCATTAAATTGAAACTATTTTCTTCAGCGGAGGAATATATCATTTTCGCTAAAAGGCGCTTCTATGGGGTAAAGGGTTAACCCTTTCACTGCCATTAGACACGGAATTATACACACACAATGACACATGTACCGGTATGTGTATACTTCCCTTCATTAGATCATCTGCTTTAAAATCTATTAATTGAAAGTAAGATATCCTTAGCAAGCCTGACCGATTTTCTATACATAACACAGACATTACCAAATTGGTAACATTACTAATTTGGAGCTCATTTTCTGTATAAACACTACACTCTGACATCTCAAAACTACTCTGACATGTCAAAACGAAACCGAAAGTGACAATCTTTTTTAAGAAGCGCTATATTTAAATCGCGTTCACGCAATACCCAAACAACTTAAAACAAGAAATATCTTTAAAAAAGATATTCAGCGGAATGGGTGGTGGAATTCATGCTGTAGATGGGTGTGCAAAATTGTATGAAATTGGGGTTTTTCAAAGAATTGTAATATCTTGGATTGAAAAGCAAAAAATACACATTCAAGGATATAGCATATAAATTACTCTGACTAAAAAACTATAAATGTACAGAAATGCAAAACAATAATATAACCCATATCCTAGCAACTGGTAGGAGATCCTCAGATTAAACTATTGTTCTATACATGTATATCAAACTTCATTCATGGGGAGTTTCTTGAAACAAACTATAACTAAATAAACTGTGCATGTCCATCATAACAGAACAGCATATGCTGTACAAGTTCTATAACACCTCACTCTTGTACATAACTGATGAAACAACACAATTGTGTTTAACTCACTTGAAGCCATTTATTATATTGCTATCAATGTATGGTAAATTTGTACAAATAGTTAACAATTAAAATAAATTGGTAGTAAACCATTATTAAACAAAACACCTAGCTACCACTGTCTATCTATAGATTCTATAAAAAGACATCTGCTATCATATCTTAAAATAGAAGCATGATGTCATCAGCTCAGTAGTACACACACTGGTAAAACTGTTCTGCATAGAGTTTCAGGGCTCCAGATAAGAGGGGAGTAAACTGAACAAATCTAACATTTTCTCACTCATTTCAGCACCAAACCCTATGGTGTTACCACTCATTTTTATCGCCTCAAAGAGACAATTCAAATGAGTAGTGACACCATAGGGTTTAATGCACAATAAAGATTTCAAGTTTTGAAATAATTCCCTTATCTGGAGCCCTGGCTACTATCCAATCAGACAATTCGGTTTCAACAGGTGCTCTTAATTCTAAATTTCTGATCAAATATAATTGGTTGAAATGTGTGGCCAAATAGAAAGTGGCTAAATAGAAACCAGACAGCTCCGCTGAAAAAATAGGATCCTGAGCTTTGTGTTGTCATGTCGTAGTTACGGAATTCCAGCCTGAGTGCTATTATAACGGGTTTTGACAAAAAGGTCGCGCACATTTTAAACCGAAAGTAGAAAGATGGACCGTTTCGGCCCTTCTGGCATTCGCATTTTTCCAAACTTGCAAATTTGTGTCTGGATCCATTTTCGATGCTGCCTGAAAGTGTCACATTTTGCAGTAAACCGTTGATATTCTAGAAATAGGAAGTGCCGAACCCGTCCTTTCAGAAAAGTCTTCCAACGCCATGTGCAAATCATAACTTTTTCATTCTACGGAAGCCAAAATGTGCCATAAACGTCAAAACGTTTTTATACGTTATGGACGCGGAAAGGATATACAGACGTTTGACCAAAGAAACATCAATATAAGCGTCGATGCATAACACAGGGTCTGATCATAATCAAGAGTTCGCAAAGTCAGCTGTAAGTAACCTATTGTGGTGAAAGGGTTAACCCACAGGTACTTGACACATACTTTATTATCTATTAACACCCCCCCCCCCCCCCCCCCCCCCCCCCCTTAAAAAAAAAAAATTTTTTTTTTTTTTACTATACTTCTATTATAGATACAAGGTAAACAGCGCAATTCGACACCTAGTCTTTACTATCCACTTAAACTGATGCTAAAATAGACTCGATCGCCGATATTCTCTTGTGGTATCCTCGGGAAAGGATTAATTTATCAATATCTACTTTTTATTTCATCAAATTCCGTCAAATAACGCCACAGTACGTGAATTATAACGAAAATTTGCATCAAAAAGTTTTCTGTCGTTCTCTTGGTACAGAATTTATTGCCCAAAATAAGGGGTAATCTAGTCGGTTTGCACATTTAACGGCCTTTACGGCTGGAACTTTCACCTAATTTCATTAGAGCAAACGCGTTTGTGTCGGAACATGACCCTCTTCACTATCAGCTATATGAAATATACATGTAATTTGGCATGAAATTGACAAGTGAAAGACTCATTTCATTGTGAATGCCATTTTGAATACCGGAATGAATTGAATGAACGGAGCGATCTCATTGGTCAAAATTAAACAGGTAAAGTTTCTTTTAATTTTGCATTCTATGTAAATTATATAAAACTGATAATATTTCATTTAAAGATGATTTATAATATTTGGTGAAAGTTCTAGTGGCATAGGCCGTTTATTGTGGACAAATAACAGATCACCCCTACATGTACATTCGTTGCTATGTACCATGAAAACGACAGAAAACTTTTTGATGCTTATTTTCGTTATAATTCACATACTGTGGCGTTATTTGACGGAATTTGATGAAATAAAAAGTAGATATTGATAAATTAATCCTTTCCCGAGGATACCACAAGAGAATATCGGCGATCGAGTCTATTTTAGCATCAGCTTAAGTCGATAGTAAAGACTAGGTGTTGAATTGCGCTGTTTACCTTGTATCTATAATAGAAGTATAGTAAAAAAAAAAAAAAAAAAAGGGGGGGGGGGGAGGGGGTTAATAGATAATAAAGTATGTGTCAAGTACCTGTGGGTTAACCCATTTCCCAGAGCTCAAGATAAGGGGGGTATTTCAAAAACTAAAATCTTTATTTCTGCTTTAAACCCTATGGTGTCACTACTCATTAGAATCGTCTCGAAGAGACGATTCTAATGAGTAGTAACACCATAGGATTTGATGCTAAAATAAGTGAAAAATGCTGGATTTATGCAGTTTACTCCCTCTTATCTGGAGCCTTGAGTTCCCCATAGATACGCATTTAATGCCTTTAATTTATTCTTACTGTGAGGAAAATAGTTCCACAATATACATTTATGAATATGTAGCATAAGAAATATATCCGTATTCTAGCAGATGGTATCTTAAAGTAGGCTGAAAGTAAAGCAGAATCTGCCTTAAGGTACATTCTGCTTTACTTTCAACCTGCTTTAAGTGGTCACTTCTCTTCAAAACTAGAAACAGGCTATGGGGTAAAGGTTTAAGCAGCCACTCGAAGGGTGATGCAAAGCAAGTGTATAAGACAGGTTTTGGATTAGTGCAGAAGAACAGTAAAGCAGGACTCTATCTATAATAGGTCCCATAAAGAGGCCTCCATGTTTTATAAAATGGTTGATATAGTGCTCTTTACCGCATAGACTGTTTCTAAGTTTGAAAAACAGTTGACCTCTTAAAGCAGGTTGAAAAAAAGCAGAATGCACATTCTGCTTTACTTTCAGCCTGCTTTAAGCTAGGAAACAGAAAATATATCTTATGGTGCATATTCGTGACTGTAAAGTGGAAACTTATTTTCTGCATAGGAGGAATACATTAAAGGCCGTAAAAGGTGTATCTATAAGGTTATGAAACTACGTTAAACCTTTCCCTTATAGAAGAGACTTTTAGCGCATTCATTTTATTCATTCGCCAAAGAAAATAGTTCCATTTTATACTCTCATGAATATGTACCATAAGAAATATTTACTATATCCTAGTAGATAGTAACTTAAAGCAGACTGAAAGTAAAGCAGAATGCACCCTAGCGCGCATTCTGCTTTACTTTCAACCTGCTTTAATAGGTCACATATCTTAACTACTAGAAACAGGCTATTGGAGTAATGGGTTAAGCAGCCCTTTCAGACATTGCAAATAATTGAACAAAGGCTGTTAACAGCTAAAATTAGGTGAATTTAAGTCTGGCCATAACTTTTGAACTGCATGTGATAGAGACTTTATATTTGGCATGTGTACTCATCTAGAAAAGCTCTTGAGCTCAATACAACTTGGGTACACAGGGTTTCGGCGCGTAGGCTATGACACAACACCCCACCCCTCCCAGCTGCTACCCCCACACACACACCCATAAAACTTTCAAAATTGAGTCAAAATGGATACATATGTTCAGCAAACATCCTTAACAAACGTTTCAAGAAGTTTCAAAAATACTGATTTTTGTTTGTATCAAGTATGTAATACAACTATCTTACGTATAAAGTAGCAACAATTTTTTTTAAAAGTCCATGAAACTGCTGGAAATGTTATGTTATGATGTTTGTTGAATGTATGGTTGGATTTTAAGGTATTTTATGCACGTTTGGGGGGTTGCAGATAAAAAAAAACAGGCGGGGGTAGCAGCAGGGGGTTAGGGTCATAGCTTACAGGCCGAACGCCTATGCTTGGGTCATGTCCGACAAAGGTCAGTGTCATTTAGAAGTCAAATAGGGTTTATTTAACATTGACCATAACCCTGGAACTATATACATACACGTATATTCAACGTAAGATTATTTTGAGCTCAGTATAGGTTTGGTCATGCCAGACAAAGTCAAGGCCACTTAAAGGTCATGTTCACGTCAGGGGGCATAGTGTTTGTAGTGCTTGCCGCTGTTCCCCAATAAAAGACAATTATATCTAACCATTTCACTCCTGCAATATCGTCTGCTTAAATTGTCTGCTGTTTTTAAACGCCCACCTCTAAATGTGGTCGTATATTGGCGTGGCCTTGTCCGTTCGTCCATCAACATTTTGTTTGTCCGGAGGTTTTCCGGAAAACTATCTGAAGGATATTATTGAAACTCCACACAAACGTTATATATGCATCAATATCTGAAGCTGAGTCGGATTTGAGGTTCATTCGATTTGTCGTTACAGAGTTATCTTAAAATGTACTCAGATATGCTATAAAAGGCTGCCAGTGGGCGTATAATGTACTGTTTGCGGTGCTCTCGCATTGGACATTTTGACAGAAAAAACATAATGACAAACAGTTTGAATCCAGGTCAGACGCCGCTTTACGCGGTGTCTGACCTGGATTCAAGCTGAGTGCAAAGGTAAGCCAATACCTTTCCCTATTACAACTCCCTCCGAACAACACAGTTGAACACACACTCTTTGTCGGTCATTGGGTGTTGTAGAGAGGGAGAAATGTACTGTCATTTTCTACATACACATGTACATGTATGTATTGGTTATAGTATTTGAGTTAATTGTCACAAATAATGCATAATTATGCCACTATGTCCAATTAATCCATACATACCTTATTATTACAATGAACTTTCCCGGTGTGAATGGTATTCTAAGACTTCATTTTACCGATAGAGGTACAAGGGTGATATTTTAAAAATGCCACAGTGCTCTGTCCATACACTGGATCGTTTCATATGGAATAGCTGAAACTGTTCAGATCCTGATGAGACGCTGCTTAATGCAGCGTCGTCTCATCCGGGTCTCCACTGCTTGCCACGTGTAGCTGATTTTAGACTAAATGGATTACGTACCCGTAAAAGAAAACAACTGTAGCAACTACAGTCGAAACTCGATAATTCGAACTCGCGTTAGTTCGAACATACCGATATTTCAAAGTTAAAACGTGGCTTAGCCACGTTTTAACTTTGAAATATTGGTATGTTCGACTTAAGCGAGATCGACTTATCAAAATTCAACTTATAAAATACTGGTACGATCGATTTGAGCGAGTTCGAAGTATCGAGTCCCGACTGTTTTCAAAATCAAACGATTGGGCTTGAGAAGTGCTGATCAAGCAGTCCTGCTTCCTTTTCCCTCTCGCCTAGTACAACTGAGATAACATATCTCAATGGTGCAGGACTTGGCAAATACCTGGCTGAGTAAGCTTAGTAAAACCTCTCTTTTGCGACCACTAAATTATGTTAATTATTAGGTGTGTTAAACAGGTGACTGCTTAAAGCAAGATGACAATAAAACAGAAAGCTCCTTTAGGAGCTTTCTGTTTTATTGTCATCTTGCTTTAAGCTGTCATCTGTCTTTCAACAATCAATTAGCCTTCGTTTTAGTGGTCGTAATAGAGAGGTTTTACCGTATAGTAAAAGACAATACTAACACAGGTACAAAAAAATAGTTACAATACAACCTTCACTAGACGGACCAACTGTCAGGCAAAATTGGAATCTGAAAATTCAAGTGGGTGTACTCTTCACATGCGGGACGAAAATAATGCAGAAAGCTTCTGAAGGAACTTAAATTTCTGCATTATTTTCGTCCTGTATTGAAGCTGACACGTGTCTTACATACACACCTTGCTACTAGATATGCATGTTGTTTAAGAGAGGTTTGAGTATATAGATTATGATCCAGGAACTACTGGCTGTGTATTCCATTATAAGAATGGCAACAGCTGTGTTCTGTAGTAGTGACTTACCTGATCAGTGTCCGCTTCATAGAAAATATCTTAACCATCTAAACCCTAGCGTAGTCAGTCATACATAGGCGCTATTTGGCAAAACAGTGTGCATGTGAAGAGTACACTTGTCCTATATACAAACAGTGAAGACCCAGATCAGAGGGCTCCTAAAGGAGCCCACTGACCAGGACCTGCACTGTTTGTCATGTTACAATACATTGACAAAATAACCCTAAATAATAAGAAATGGACCGAACTTAATTTGAAATAGGAATTATCCATTTGAAGATTCTGGTAGGAAAGGGTTAATTAGGATTGTACAGAAAACCTTACATCCACCCCTGCTATATCATGATCATGCATCAAACAACTTGTTTCTAGAATTTATGAATGTGATTGCTTGAATCATTATAAAAGTGCCGCAAAACCATCTTATATGAGTTTCTGCTTTACTCTCATCCTGCTTTTAACCCTTTCGCCCTCAGTGACGCTTAAAAGCGCGTTTGCAAACAGTTTTGATCCTGATCAGACGCCGCCTAATGCGGCGTCTGATCAGGATCCAAACTCTTTGATACTCGTTTTGAAATTTCTTCACTCAAATTGCCTTATTTTCTAACTTTGAAACGACATTGCATACAACAAAATCGAATCAAACGACAATGAAACGGTGAAGGGGTAAATCTCTCACGAAAAATTTGGCAGTGAAATGGTTAAGCTGAAACAAGTGTTTTGTGCCGTCAGTGGAGTAAAGGGTTCATCTGACACTTATAGCTACTTGTCATGAACGACTATAAATTCATATTCTTTTGAATACTATTCTCAAACCGCCAATTATCCGACAGGGCAGTGGTTTTGGTCCAATTCGCTGCTGTGCAACGAATGAGATTATCCAAAATCATCTTCCTGAAATCATCATCTCATTTCATCATCCCTCATCATTCATCGGCGCTACATGCCCTAATCTGTGTCGCAGTGCCGTAAAACTGGCCTCATCCAGCCATCCAATAATCCGGAAACATGGGAAATCTCTCAGAAAAGTACGTTATGGTTGTGGATTTCAGAGGTTTGACTGTGTGCCATTCAGTGTTCGTTCTGATATCGGAGGTCGCGGGTTTACTAGAATGTGGGACGCAAGTGATGTAGTATTCACCTATATAACAGCACACTCCGTACTACAGCCATGTCGAATGTTGCCGAGATATGTTCGGATATTGACGAGAGGTTTCCGAGTACATGTACTGTCAATCTTTTCCCTCTTCCTTCTCTTATATATTTTTTCGCTGTTTCAGAAAAATGTGGTTGCTGCCATTCGATCCTAGTATAGCAACGAGTATGTAATAATCATTTTCAAATAATCTACCTGAGGAGAGTACACTTGTCCCATGCAAACAATGTAGATCCTTAACAGAGGGTTCATACAGGAGCTCTCTGATCAGGTCCGTGCATTTTGCAATAGCTACGTTTTAACTTTGAAACAATGTTCGAACTAACGCGAGTTCGCAGTATTGAGCTTCGACTGTACATGTATATTGAAATGAACACCGCTAAGGAGTTAAAATGGACACGGTGTAATTGGAGACGAAAGGGCGAATAAGTTAATTATTGAAGTTTTAAATAAGTGCTCCCTCTCTACAACGACAGCCGCGACCTCCGATATCAGAACGAAAGTTGTGTGCGCTTTCGGAGGGAGTCGTTATAGGGAGGGAAATCGGCTTACATTTGCAACCAGCTTTGATCCAGATCAAACGCCGCGTAACGCGGCGTTTTATCTTGATTCAAGCTGTTTGTCACGCGTAATTAAGTTATCATTAGTCAAAAATCGATTATGTAACTGAGAAAAGCAGCAGACGACACATTTTAACAAACGTGAAAAGGTTGGACATAGTTTGTCTTATTTGGGGAACAGCGGAAAGCGTTGTTGTGAGGAGGGAATCGCTATTTGGAGGGCCGTTGTAGAAAGAGCACTGTTTTTCTCTGACTACATTTAAATTGGATTTGAAACCCATTTAACATTATGGACATCAACTTTAAAGCAGAAAAGATTTTTGTTTGTTGTTTAGATGGGAGCTGTTGATACCCTAACATCGCATGCTGATCATGACTTTGCTTACATTTTCAAACAGTTTGAACCCAGATCAGACGCCGCGAAACGCAGCGTCTGATCTGGGTTCAAACTGTTTGTCACTCGTTTTTATGTTTCTTCTTTCAAAATGACCAATAAGTAACTTTGAGAAAAACAACAACAACCACAATAAAACGACCAACAAGCCTTGTTGTAAGGAGGGAAACGTTGTTCGGAAGGCCGTTGTAGGGAGGGAACACTGTAAATCTGACTGGGAGAAAAAACAATTATCTCCCTACATGACTTTATGCTTTACTTTTCCTCTACTTTAAACGATCGCCTGTTCGGATAAGTAGAAAGAGTTTATTGTGGTGTGTTTGGCCTTAAAAGGGCTCTTCATTATATCAGAGTAAATGCCTTGCGTCAAAAGAGGTTTCATTGAGGAAAAGTTAGTTGAAACAATGATATTTCGTTGAACTTTATGCGCTAGATCTACTCGTATTTGTCAGAATACTGTATATTTAAACTAGCATTGAGTTGCATCATACCCTCAAATACATCTGATCTGGATTCAGTCTTTTTAAAATATCGGCCAAATCACGTATCACGTAAGATAACTTTTATACGATTAGAATTACATTTCAAGTCTCAATCGAGCCACACATACATAATCAATATGTTTTGAATGCTAATTATATATAGATAGATATTTCATTTTTTATACTTAACCGTACACAAATCTTGCGCTGAATACATAATATAGATCTATAGTCAACGACAAAAGCTGTGATACGAGGGGAAAATAAGACATAGATTGTGATGCATTTACTAAAGGAGTTATCTTTACATATATTAAACAAGAAATATCTTTAAAAAAGATATTCGGCGGAATGAGTGGTTGAACTAAGGCTATATAGATGAAATTGGGTGTGCAAAATTAAATGAAATTGAGGTTTTCAAAGAATTGTAATATCTTGGATTGAAAAGCAAAAAAAATTGAAACAGTAACTTTTATTTAAAATGCAAAACTATCATGTACAGAAATGCAAAACAGAACAATAATTTAACTCATATCCTAGCTACTGGTAGGAGATCCTCACATTAATCTATTGTTCCATATATCAAACTTCATTCATAGAGTTTCTTGAAACAAACTATAGCATACACAAATGTACAGATACAACAGTCTGCTGAACTTCGACTGCCACTCTTGTAAATAATGATGAAACAACACGATTGTGTTTAACTCACTTGAGGCCATTAATTTTATATATAATATTGCTTTAAATGTATGGTAAATGTGTACAAATAGTTAACAATTCAAACAAATTGGTAGTAAACAATTACAAAACACCTAGCTTCCTCTGTATATCTATAAAAAGATTTCAGATGTCATATCTTAAAATAGAAGTATAATTGCATCATCCCAGTGTAAACAGTGCAGTCTGTGTCTCTAAATTTTACTCACAGTCCACATGTGGTAAAACTGTAATTGGACATAGACCAGCTTACAGGGCTCCAGATAAGAGGGAGTAAACTAAACAAATCTCATTTTTTCACTCCTTTCAGCACCAAACCCTATGGTGTTACCACTCATTTTTTTTGTCTCGAAGAGACAATTCAAATGTATAGTGACACCACAGGGTTTAATGCACAAATAAAGATTTTAAGTTTTGAAATAATTCCCTTATCTGGAGCCCTGGCTACTATCCAATCAGACTATTCAGTTTCAACAGGTGCTCTTAATTCTAAATTTCTGATCAAATATAATTGGTTGAAATGTGTGGCCAAATAGAAAGTGTGACTAAATAGAAACCAGTCAGCTCCGCCGAAAAACTGTGTGGAAATTTTCTACATGAGATCGTATCATGATCTAAATATATGTCGGCCAATTAACCCTTCTCGTATTCATGATCCCTTCACTGTCTTACCCGAAGTACAATCGTAATTTGCAAACAGTGTGGATCCTTATCAGACGCCGCGGATCGCGGCGTCTGATCTGGATCCAAACAGTTTGGCACTTGAATCGATGTTTCTGCAGTAAAAATGTTTGAAATCTAAATTTGATAAATATAAGCAGACGGCAATTGTTTAAAGCATATGACGTCGCGGTAGTGAAGGGGTTGCAAACTGCAGAAGTCTTGATCACAGGTGCCCGTCGCATGCCATGTCATCATAAAACATCCTTTTCTACCATCAAACACCATATTTTGACTTAAAAGCTTTAACGTGGAGTTTAATCTGGACGCAGACTGGTTGGCACTCCTATCAAAATGTTTCAAATATAAGTTTGTAAAAATTAAAGCAGACGGCACGTCTTTCCCGTTCAAACATATTGTCTACTAAAGTGGACATTAATTGGCAAACAGTATAGGCATGCATTGATGAGACGCATCGTTACGCGGTGTCTTATCAGGGTATGTACTGTTTGCTATATCATATGTAATATTTTTCTTGTGTATACCTATGTACAATGAAATCGAACAGCAAGTATACAGGGAGAGTTCATTGCAATATCCAGGCATAAATGGGTTGACGAAGAAGATAAATCCAGTAGATCCCCTCTTTTAAACGACCACTATAAGGAAGGCTATTTGATTTATCAAATACAGCTGAAAGCATGGTAAAAACTTTCGGTTTTATTTTCACATTGTTTTACAAATGTAAGCAGTCACTTGCGTTAAATACTCACTTAACCCTTATCCTGTGGTAATATCATCTGCTTCGACATTGTCGTCCGCAAAATTTGTTAAATCTAGATTTATACAATTTTTAAGTAAAGATTCCTAAAGACGAGTGTCAAACAGTTTGGGTCCAGATCAGACGCCGCGTTACGCGGCGTCTGATCTGGATCCAAACTGTTTGCAAAAATCAGTAAAGTCGCGACCAGCAGGCAAAGGGTTAATAACTAATGCAATTTAGTGGTCGTAATAGAATAGTCGTACTGTATTATATAATTAGCAGTGAGGGAAATGACTACATGTCGGTGAGTGTTCAATATGTAAGATGTTATCTAACCTTCATATATCCTTCTACCATAATAATATGCCTATTGATGGTTGTGGACTACAGCCAAATCCTGTTACAATTTGTGTACACCGACCACTTGAATCGAGATAAACTATTTTCATAAAGATGACTGCTTAATGTGGGACAAAAGTGCGTCTTGTCGAAAACTCTTCTATAAATTTCTGAATTACGTTTTGCCATAAAATAAAGAAAGCTGGAAATATTGATGATTTATTTTAAAGCTGACTTAAACTTTTTTAGCCAGGCTCCGAGGTTATAAAGCGTTTTAGTTGAGTCTGAGTATGTTCCCGAGCATTTGATTGGTCAGATTTGAGCCTAGTTGATTGGCGTTTGATCTGGATCCAAACTAGCTGTTTGTAGTGGAAATAGTTGTAAAATAGCGCAACTTGTGACACTTTTATTGGGATGAAACAACCTCTTCCTCATTGCACACTGTAGGTATCACTTCTGACACCCACCCACGACACAACTTAACCCGCATCATGTGCGAAATAACTGGATTGTTTTACTAATAAGCCAAAAAACCAGCCATATTTTATATGGTTTTAACCAAGAAACGATAATAGCAAATTATATGTATTTGGAATCAGATTATTTATCTTAAGTGATTATAAGTCTTCTCTGGATACCAGAGTTTTATAAATGATATATAATAATGCTTAGCATTTGAAGGGTTACATGTAAACCCTAACCGATCGGAAAACCAGTAAATATCTATTATTTGCAAGCAGTGAATACCTTAATCAGAGGGCTCCTGGAAAAAAGCTCTCTGATCAGGGGCTACACTATTTGTTTCGCTGTTAAATTATGTTTGGAAAAAGCCTTAAAATCAAAATAAACTTTGTTAGTTTTAAAGGAGGAAGAATCCATTTGACAAATTCAGCAATGTCGGGGTATAGGGGTGATACTAGCGTGATGTCTGCATTTCTTATCATCCGAAGTTTTTTGTAATAGCCCCGTCCTTGAGCAGGGAGAGTCAGAAAATGCTGAATATCAGCAATAAATTGATTAACTATTGGTTACTGGAGGTGAAACCATGGTTACCTTTGCAAACAGTTTGGATCTTGATTAGACGCCGCGTAACGCGCCGTCTCATCAAGATCCAAACTGTTTGACACTCTGACCCTGTTTTGAAAATAATTTTGGAAAAGTCTGTTTTAAGAACAGTAGCAGACGACAATATTGCTGCAGAAAAAAACCCAGCATGCAAAGCGTTAGCAGAAATCTACTTACAAGTGTCTAACACATAGGTATTGAAAGAAATTATTATATGAGAGCATTTTAAATATGGAGAAATGAAAGGTATATTTTCTTGGAATTGGAAGTGTATAGTCAATGAGACTGCTGGGTTGGTTATAGCTGTCAAACATCAGGTTTAACCAGACTGACCTTGGGATTTTTGACATTGGTTAAGGTCATTTAACACCCTTGAGCTATGGTGTATTTTCATCATATGATAGCTATTGTTTTTTATTATTAGATTTGTTACCATCAGTATTGAAAGAAATGCTAAGCAAATGATTAGATCTATTCCAATTGATGAAGCAAAAAAGAAAGGCAACCCAATGTTGAAAATAACTTTTTCAATTTAAATGCTGTTGCTTCATTATCTTTGTGTCAAACAGGCTCGAGTCTAAATAATTAAGATGTCATGGTATTCAGCATTTGATCTGATTCTTGACTGTCAGCTATGGATACCTTATTAGTTCCAGCACGGAATTATGCACAGATATATGTGTGTATAATTCTGTGGTCTTAGCATTACTCTTATTACTTATTGTTATTATCATTACGTTTATCATTATTACTATTGTTTTCATATTGTTGTTACATTGTTTTTTATACTACATGTATTAAGAACCCTGTACTCCATAGCTTGTTTTCAATATTTAAGACATGTGGCTGTTTAAAGCAGACTGAATGTAAAGCAGAATGCAGCCTGCTTTATGTTACCATCTGTTAGGATATAAGAAATAGTTTTGATGGTGCATATTCAATAGAACCCATACTGTATAAAGTGCCATTATAAAAATAAATTAAAGACAAAAATGTGTATATGTAGGGAAATCGGTTAAGATGACTTAGGGCAACATAGATACAAATTAAACAAGTTGCATAGTAATCTTTTACTTTTAATCACACATGTATTACATTTTATCAGAATGAAAATATATACAGCGAAACTGCTTTATTACAACCACTAAAATGAAGGCTAATTAATAGTATAAAAGACAGGTAACTGCTTAAAGCAAGGTGACAGTGAAACAGAAAGCTCCTTTAGGAGCTTTCTGTTATACTATCAATTTGCTTTAAGCAGTCACCTGTCTTAAACACCTGATAATTTACACAATTTAGTGGTGGTAATAGAAAGGTTTTACTGTACATCATCTGATGGAACAGAAAATATAAAATTAAATACAAAAATAAAAGAACTTGGAAATTCAGATGTATGCGAAAGACACAATCTCATTATGCATATACATGTACAGTGGAGAATCTGTTATTCTTTCCCGTTTAAAGGCAAACGTATGCAAACGCAAAGCACTAAAGCGTAGAAAATAACAACTTTTGGACAATTCTGATATTTCATGTTTATCTTGGTGGCAAACAGTTTGGAGCCTGATCAGACGCTGGGTTACCCGGCGTCCGATCTGGCTCCAAACTGTTTGCACTGCAAATAATAGTTTTAGCGTAAATGCGTTTATTGGGAAAGAATAACACATTCTCCACTGTACTTTTTAACTTGTGTTAAGTAGCAGCTCAAGAGTACAGTAAAACCTTTCTATTACAACAGCTAAACTGAAGGCTTATTAATTGTATAAAAGCTAGGTGACATCTTAAAGCAATGTGACAGTAAAATAGAAAGCTCCTAAAGGAGCTTTCTGTTTTTCTGCTACCTTGTTTTAATTAAGCAGTAACCTGCCTAAAATACCTGATAAATACAATTTAGTGATCATAATAGAGGTTTTACTGTATATGAAATATCAGTTTTAAATACAGGTAACCGCGTAATAGAGAGGTTTTACTGTATATGAAATATCAGTATTAAATACAGGTAACCGCTTAAAATGCAAGACAGTAGTAAAGCAGAAAGCTTTCTGGTTTACCTTTGTCTTGCATGGAGTAGTTACCTCTTTTAAGAGAGTTTACTCATCCTCCAAAGAGTGACCACATAACAAGTTTGTACATTTTAACATGGTTTAACCCTTTACCTCATAGCTTGTTTCTAGTTTTGAAAAACAGGTAACCACTTAAAGCAGGTTGAAAGTAAAGCAGAATGTGCCTTAAGGCACATTCTGCTTTACTTTCAGCCTGCTTTAAGCTAAAATCTGCTATGCTATATAAAATATTTATAATGGTTATTGATCATGAGGGTATAAACTGAAACTATTTTCTTCAGCGGAGGAATATATTAAATACGCTAAAAGTCGCTTCTATGGGGGAAAGGGTTAAAAGACACTTGCCAACATTGCAACAGACATGATCCACTGAGAAGAAATAACATACACAGTCACTAATGATATTTACTTGTATATTCATGATTGCATAAATTGAAACTTCTTTCTTCAGTGGAATTATAAATGAAATGCAAAAATAAATGCATATCTATGGAGTAATGGGTTAAGTGGACGGATTCATAATGAATAGTTACATGAAAAGAAACACTACCTTTTCCCACTCAAAGTTCTTATACTCAAAGAATGCACAAACTTTTATGACTGTTATGGTTATTTTCTGCAATATATTGCAACATGACAAACAGTGCAGACCCTGATCAGAACCCTCTGATCTGGGTCTACACTGTTTGCATAGGACAAGTATACTACTGGTATTGTTAATGAAAAGAATACCCAATGGTTTGCGTTGAATGTGTTAAACAGCATGTAGATTGATGGTTCCTACAGTACAGATAGCTTTGATGGTATTCAGTTGATGGTTCCTACAGTACAGATAGCTTTGATGGTATTCAGTTGATAACTAAATGATTATGGCAGGTACACATTCAGCAAAGCAGCAATGACAGCTGATCTTATATTAGACGACCTCCAATTAAAGTAGCTTGGAGATCTCTTCAGGCAGGTAACAGCTTAATGCAGAATAAAAATAATGCAGAAAGCTCAAGTAGGAGCTATCTGCAATATTTTCTATCCTGCATCATGCAGAAACCTATATCTAAGATTACTTGATAGTTTTTTTTTCTGTTGAGTGGTCACTTAATACAAGATTCGCAGTATTATGAACCCAGTGGAAACAGAAAGCAATACAATACATGTACAGTTACACCTAAAGTCTATGCTTTTTCTTTGAATAGATTAATTGCCTGATCATAGGTCTGATTATGTACAGTAGAACCTGTGTGAAGCCACCACTAAAATGACGATTAACACAGTAATCCCTGAAACTCAGAATGGGCAATCCAAGTTTCCAATTAAGTCTGGCCAATTTTGTTATTATTTAGGCTTGTTTTAACAATTATTTGCAAAATGACATTGCAGACCTTGATCATATGTCTTCTGTGTCTTCACTGTTTGCAGAGGGTAAGTATACGCTTCATAGGTACACTGTAAAGATCATGTTTGTGTAAGTGGGTTAAGAAACAACTCGCTGAAGTAACACGAGATCTCTAAAGACAGATAACTGCTTAACCCTTACCTCCCTGAAACTTCAAATGGCCAACTCCAGTATCAGATTTAGTCTAGTCCATTTTTAACTATATAGGGTTTTTTTGGTCAAAGTATTGCAATATGACAAACAGTGTAGATCCTGATTAGAGGGCTGCTATAGTGGGTTCAAAGGGTTAATGTATGAGGAAAATACAAGTAATGCAAAGTTCATATCAAACATTGCAGGGTCCAAAGTTATAAAGCTTTTTAGTTGAGTCTGAAGTCATTCTCAAATAGACTCAAATCTGACCAATCAAATGCTTGAGAACAAACTCAGAGCCAGTGTATAGTTGTTTAGTACAAGCTGAACTGTACTAAATGTTCCAAGAAGTTCAGTGGTTCATGACAGAAAAAAAGGTTTCTGCCACTGCTATATCAATCAAAAAGAACATTGCTGCCTAATGATCAACTCTTTTAGCACAAAGTAACACTGTCGTCTGCAACAAATATTGTCTGCTGCTGTTCTAAAATTAGAACTTTCAAAACAATTTAAGGGTCAGAGTGTCAAACAGTTTAGATCCTGATTAGATGCAGATACTCGACATCTCATCTGGATCCAACTTGTTTGCAAGTTTGCTGTAGTTTTTCTGTAAGCCAGTGGGATTATGGCCCTATAGCTCTGTACAGTGGAGAATCTGTTATTCTTTCCCGTTTAAACGCAAACGCAAAGCACTAAAACGTAGAAAATAACAACTTTTGGACAATTCTGATATTTCATGTTTATATTTATGGCAAACAGTTTGGAGCCTGATCAGACGCCGGGTTACCCCGCGTCTGATCTGGCTCCAAACTGTTTGCACTGCAAATAATAGTTTTAGCGTAAACACGTTTATTGGGAAAGAATAACAGATTCTCCACTGTACTCTTTGCATGATAGTGGCTAATATGCTCTACACTGATTACATTTGCAAACAGTTTGGATCCAGATGAGGAGCCGCGTTATGCAGCATCTCATTAGTATCAAAACTGAATGACACTCTGGTCCTGTTTTTGAAAAGAAATAAAATATTTAGAAAAATCCATTTTCAGAACAATAGCAGACGACAATTGTTGCAGACGGAAAAAATTACCCAGCATGCAAAGAGTGTAAGCACCTATAATACACTGCCAGGTATAATTATTGCTGGATTTTCACCTGTACATAATACATGTAGTCTGGTATGTGTTGAGCAAATTCTGAAGGTACAGTAAAACCTCTCTATAACGGCCACTAAAACGAGGACTAATTGGTTATTTAAATGACAGGTGACAGCTTAAAGCAAGGTGACAGTAAAACAGAAAGCTCCTACAGGAGCTTTCTGTTTTACTGTCACCATGCTTTAAGCAGTCACCTGTCAAAAACAACTAATAAATTAGCACACTTTAGTGGCCGTTATAGAGAGGTTTTACTGTATAGGGGAAAAGACGTGATTCTTTCCCATCTAAACACAAATGCATTGCAATATAAAATGAAAGAAACTATTAACCCTTAGCCCGCCAAATAAATTGTCGTCTGCTATATTTCTCGTCTGCTTCAAGTTTCAAAGTGCTTCAAAGTTGCTCAAAATTGCTGAAAATGTTGTCCGAGTGTCAAACAGCTTGGATCTGGATGAGACGCCGAGTTACTCGGCGTCTCATCCGGATCCAAGCTGTTTGCATATGGAGCTATAGTCGTGAGTGGCAGGCTAAGGGTTAACAGGTACATTTTGGAGAGTTATTTTTCGCTGATTTGCAAACAGTTTGGGTTACCCAGCATCTGATCAGGCTAAAAACTATTTGCAATAGAAATAACAGTTTTAGCGTAAACATGTTTATTGGGAAAGAATAACGTCTTTTTACTGTAGTACAACTTGGGAGCTCATAAAAACATTGGTCAATGTCAGTCAAAATTGGTACTCTACTAATATACCAGATAATAATAATAATAATAATTTACTTTTCCTACTTCTTTTTCCTTTTTGTATTGATCAATTAACTATTGTTCAATAAAATATCATTTACCAATAAATCATTGGTGGATTTCAAAATGTAATCACAATAAATAGTACAATCGATCATGGCTCAATCGAAACAAAAGAACATTCAATATCAATGATAAAGCCACCACAAAAACACAATTAAATGCATTCTTTCAGAATGAATTATACAAAATCAACCAACAATAAAACATTCAAAGCAAATAGTTACCCATGATCAATGGAAAAAATTGAGATGTGGAGATCTCTGAGGACAGAAGGGATGCTTAGCTTAACCCATTACCCTATAAATATGCCTTTTTACGTATGTAATTTATTCCTCCATTGAAGAAAATAGTTCCACTGGGTACAGTCATGAATATGCACAGCATGAAAAATGTTCTATATTCTTGCTTGTGGTAGCTTAATGCAGGCTGAAAGTAAAGCAGAATGTGCCTTAAGGCACATTCTGCTTTACTTTTAACCTGCTTTAAGTGATAACCAGCGTTTAAAACTAGAAACAGGCTATGGGGTAGTGGGTTAATGTGGAATGAAAACCATGCAGAAAGCCCATTTAAAAACTTCTTGCAATACATTTATCCTGCATTAAACAGTCAATCAAAACAGATCTATTTAAAGGGACCGGATGGTGAACTTGTCAAAATAAAATAAAATACTCAAATAAAAGCAAATTTGTGGCATTTTTTGGCTTCTGACATTAAAAAAATATGATCAGTCCAAAAAAAGTCTCAAGAATCGTCACCGAATCTTAGATTTTTAGATATTTTCCATCGTTTTTCTATACCGACTAGTAGACGGTATAGTTGTTGTTGCTTCTCTACACGGGCTCAGACATAAACACGAGCCGAATTACGCAGTTGTATGCACTTTCGATGGCTACACATTGAAATACGTTAAATCGATCCGAGATAAACGGATAGTTCCGTGGTCCATTGGTCTAAGCGGTTTCCCCTATTTTGCCTTCTGTCCGCCAATGCCGGGCCCCGGGTTCGAATCCCACCAGAGACCAATATTTTTTTTTATTGAAATACATTTTTTTAAACAGAATTTCTTATCCTAAACTAATTCTTTACCATTTATATAAGCGTTTGACACATATTTACAAATTACTATTTTTAATGCACCATCTGCTTGCGAGTCGCTTTAAAGCCTGAAAGGAACAACATATAAATTACTAGAGGCAAAAATATGAGCTTTGCATCAGCAATGTTACATATGTATGAATACAAGTTAATGGTAAATGCCAATGGGTACATTATATGTACATGTATTTAAAACATGAATGTACAATGTATAAGGAAATATATAACACCCCCTCAGAACTAATGTGGTTATGTCTTATATATGTATAAACTATATGATATACTGTTAGATCCATAGGTGAATATCACACACTTTAGAATAAGCCACATTAAAAGTTTCATTTAGTGGTTGATTAACCCATTACCCAATAACCCATTTCTAGACAAGTGACCACTAATAGCAATTTGAAAGTAAAGCAGAATGTGCCCAAAGGCACATTCTGCTTTATTTTCAGCCTGCTTTAAGCTACCATCTGCTAGGAAATAGAATATATTTCTTATAGGGCATAATCATGACTGTATTAAAGGGACTATTTTCTTCAGTGGAGGAATAAATTAGAGGCATAAAAGGGTGCACTTGCGGAGTAATGGATAAGCAAAAGTTTGACTATACATACAGATGTTGGACTTTTTATGCAGCACACCTCTAGTTTTATGGAATGTTGGAAGTCACATAAGTCAATGAAATTCAAATGGCAAACAAGACAATCTGTTGAAACATTTTGCCTTAACCCATTACCCCATATAGCCTGTTTCTAGTTTTGAAAGTAGGTGATCACTTAAAACAAGTTGAAAGTAAAGCAGAATGTGCCTTACTTTCACCCTGCTTTAAGCTACCATCTACTAGAATAAAGAAAATATTTAATACCATACATATTCATAATTGTATAAATTCTTATAAACTATTTTCTTCAGTTAGGAAATAGATTAAAGGCAAAAAATGTGTATTTATGGGGTAATGTGTTATACAGGAAGTTACACATCACACTACATCATCAGTAACAGAATACAATCATGTGCATGCCAGCTAGGAAGCCACCATCACATAAAACATTAACCCACTACCCCCATAGCCTGTTTATAGTTTTGATGACAAGTGGTCACTTAAAGCAGGTTGAAAGTAAAGCAGAATGTGCCTGAAGGCACACTCTGCTTTATTTTCAGCCTGTTTTGAACTATCATCTACTAAAATATAGGAAATATTTCCATTGTTGCATATTCATGACTGTATAAACAGGGCTGCCATTTCTCCGGATTTTTCCTAAATATTCGGATTATTTTTCCAGTACATGGTAGCTTAAAGCAGGCTAAAAGTAAAGCAGAATGCGCCCTAAGGCACATTCTGCTTTACTTACAGCCTGCTTTAAGTAGTCCTATGTCAACAAAACAAGAAAAAGGCCAGGGGGTAAAGGTACGATTCGTAAAATCGCGCTTGAAAAATGCAAATTTGGAAATCTTAGGATTTTTCCTGTCAACTTATGGCAGCCCTGTATAAAGTGGTACTATTTTCTTTGGTGGTGGTTGTCAGGGTATTAAATTAAAGGCATAAAAACGTGTGTAAATTGATGGGGGTAATGGGTTACATAAAAGACCTTTTTTTTTTTATACACATTACAGTCAAACAGGACATAATTTGTTTTGTTTTGGACAGATAGCAGCTTAATGTATGACATAAGTAATGCAGAAAGCTCTGCATTAGTTTTACCCTACACAACACCTAATCTCTATTAGTTTTGAGCACGCATTTAAAATATTTTACATTTAGTTTGAGGTAGTAGTAAGCCACATGTTCATTCTATTTGACCTCTTAATGACCTTGACCTGACATGAGTCAATGTTGTACTACATTGTATGTACTATGGTTTACCTTAGAGAACTGCATGCCAGTGCATGCATGAGCTAATTAATTTACTAAATTCCATCACTGTATGTATGATATAGTACCTATATTTTATAAATAATCACAATTATATTCAGGGTTCCAGATAATGGGGAGTATCAAAAGCTAAAACCTTACTTCTGTATTAAACCCTATGGTGTCACTACTCATCTCATTAGAATTGTCTCTTCGAGACAATTCTAATGAGTAGTAACACCATAGAATTTGGTGCTGAAATGATCGAGAAAATATTGAATTTGTCCAGTTTACTCTCTACTATCTGGAGCCCTGATACTGTTCTATAGATGTATGGCTGCAGTAGGGAAGACATTATTCTTGGCAATAATTAGCATGTCTCTGTCCTACAGAGGAGAATCTGTTATTCTTTCCCGTTTAAACGCAAACGTACGCAAACGCAAAGCACTAAAACGTAGAAAAGAACAATTTTTGGACAATTCTGATATTTCATGTTTATCTTGGTGGCAAACAGTATGGAGCCTGATCAGACGCCGGGTTACCCGGCGTCTGATCTGGCTCCAAACTGTTTGCACTGCAAATAATAGTTTTAGTGTAAACGCGTTTATTGGGAATGAATAACAGATTCTCCACTGTAACATAGCTATGTCCACTGTAAACAGTTTAGAACCAGATCAGAAGCTGAGGAACATAACACCAGACAAGGCTCCAGTTAAATGTATTTTCCACTGAAATTTTAATGAATCATGATTATTTTCAAGCACCAGCTATTTTTGCTACATTTTATGGTATTGTGGCCACAGGGCCGCGACACGATTGCTTTTTGAGAGAAAAAAATCGTCAGAAAGTATATATAGAGACAAGGGATACAACTGATTGTCAGTATATTCTCACCCCACCTCGACAAAACAGGGCATATCATGAATAAATATTGATGAAACGACACCCTTTTTGCATTTCTGTCTAGCTAATATGATACCCTTCCATAAAAACATAACATAAAAACAACTGTAAGCATGTAATTTTAACAGTAACTGCGTCCACTCACTGAAATCATCGATTTTCGGAAAACGGGACAGGTGTTCGTTCATAGCTAACACAGCATTGACCACTACTGTACGCTTGTTTAGGCGGTATTTTCGAGCATTACAGTCATTGGCCACTACTGCACTCTTGTTTAGGCTGTACTATCGAACATGACAGTCATGCAGTTGCATAGATATACATTTTTGACACCGATCAAAGCTGATTTCTTCTTAAATCATTGCCGTACCAAAAAAGCTTACATGTACAAGAATAACTTTACTGCCGATGAAAACATGCTAATTTGTTGATGGTATGGCAATTATTTGAGTACAAATCAGCTTTTATATGTGTCAAAATTGATATCTATGGAACTGTATTACTATAATGCTCGAAAATACCGCCTAAACAAGCGTACAGAGGTGTCTAATGCTGTGTTGGCTATGAACGAACACCTGTCCCGTTTTCCGAAAATCGGTGATTTCAATGAGTGACGCAGTTACTGTTAAAATTGTATGCTTACAGTTGGTTTTATGTTATGTTTTTATGGAAGGGTATCATATTAGCTAGACAGAAATGCAAAAAGGGTGTCGTTTCATCAATATTTATTCATGATATGCCCGGTTTTGTCGAGATGGGGTGAGAATATACTGAAAATCAGTTGTATCCCTTGTCTCTATATATACTTTCTGACAATTTTTTCCCCTAAAAATTAATCGTGTCGGGGCCCTGTGATTGTGGCGGCTTTTTGTTTGGATGAAACAGGAAAGAAAAACATCTTTCCCCTCTGCATATATATAATTATGTACTTAGAAATTGTGCATTTTCATATGGAATATGGTTAATGTTTTGAAAGTCATGAAGGCTCTATCACATAATGTTGAAAATGTTATGGCCAATGCAGCACAGTTGAACCTTTTTCTTCAGTACAGGTACAATCTAATTACGCTTAACTTGTGTTTCCACAATTAAACTTCAATAACTTGAGCTTAACCCATTACTCAATAGCCTGTTCCTAGTTTTGAAGATTGGTCATCACTTAAAGCAGATTGGAAGTAAAGCAGAATGCACCTTAAGGTGCATTCTGCTTTACTTTCAAACTGCTTTAAGTAACGTTTACCATCAGCTAGAATAGCGAAATATTTCTCATGATACATATTCATGACTGTATACATAGTATTTTGTACTGATAGATTTAATCTATTTTCGTCAAGGTATGTATAAATTAAATGCGTAAATATGAGTATCAATGGTGTAAAGGGTTAAGTCAAACAATCTTGTATTTCAATGTTAAAACTCAGCTAAGTTATGTTTTAACTTTGAGATAAGGGCGAGTGTGATTTATGCGATCTCGAGTTATGGAGTTATGGACTGTATTTCTCAGTCTGCAATACTGAAAGCACAAACAGGGCTCCAGATAAGAGATAGTAAACTGAACAAATTGAACGTTTTCTCACTTATAACAGCCTAAAATCCTATGGTGTTACTACTCATTAGAATCGTTTCAAAGAGACGATTCTAATGAGTAGTGACACCATAGGGTTTTATGCAGAAATAAAGATTTTAGTTTTTGAAATACTCCCCTTATTTGGAGCTCTGAAAAATCTCAAAATTGAACTTTCTTCAAAAATTGAGTATACATTACTGTTTTCATCTTTTTCTGTAATTTGATTTTCTAATTGCTACTCTTCTGCTATACAAGAAAAATAATCCACCAACACAAGCTAGCGGCATGATAGATACAAAAAAGATTTCTGTGTATTTCCAAGGCTGCTCTGGAAAGTATTCTAAATAGTCAGTTTGCTGCCGACTCACTCTGGGTATAACATATTTTTCTGATTTAACTGTGAATTCATAAACCCTATCCATTATTATACTGAGTGCTGACTGATCGTATCTATGGCAACCCGTTGTCTTAGGGGCTCTCATTTCAAAACAGCCACTATAGCGTGACCAGGTTGGGTTTATACACTCACTATTGAGGGCACACTTGAGCCATGGTTTCATTATTTGTTTCCATGTTGTCATTGTACGATAGAACACCATGGTAGACATGTCTGTGAGACCAGAGTCTGAGAAACAGCACCGAGATTCCTTGAAATATTCAAATGTTCTCGGATTGGTGTAGGCGATCAGACTGACATGCTCTTTCGGCTGCCATAAGAAAAAGTCTCGCTCTCCACGATATTTCAGCTGGTTCAGGTCTGAGGCACGAGTAAACAGAGTATCAGGCTCGATCCAAATCACAGATCCATATTCCTCGATAATTGTCTGAAAATATAAAACAGATCATAAAAACTGGGCCTTATATTACTAACTCAATGAGCCCTAGAACCGCATATATGTGTCCTTTACCAAATGTGTACCTGTGAAGAGTACACTTGTCCTATACAAACAGTGAAGTCACTGATCAGAGGCCTCCTGCAGTAGCCCTCTGGTCAGGGACTTCTCTGTTTGTCATTTGGCAATTTATTACAAAAAACAACCCTAAATAGTCTAAAATGGACCAGCCATTATTGCAAACTGGAATTGTCCATTGGAAGTTTCAGGAAATAATGGGTTTTAAGCATTAAAATTAATTTTGCTCAACACTTTACATCTTGTATTAAAATTGTTCAAGACATTGAAATAGATGCACAATAACTGTCACTAAGTTTGTATTTGAATAACAAACAAAATAACCTCTGGAACCTCTGGTAGGCTACTGTACAAGGCTGTTATCAGTTGGAATACAGTCAAAGGGAAGCAACTCTTACCAGTGTTTGTTTCATTGCTTTTTCAAACAATTTATGAATTATTCCAGTCATGTTATTATCAGCTTTATAGATACTCTAAATCTATACAGGATAAAATAACTATAATGAACAGACCTCTTTTAAACCATTACTCCATTAAATTTTTGCCTGTTCATAGTCTTGAAGATAGATGACCACTTAAAGCAGGTTGAAAGTAAAGCAGAATGTGCCTTAAGGCACATTCTGCTTTACTTTCAGTCTGCTTTAAGCTAATAGCTGCTAGAAAATAGACAATATTCTTTAGGATAGATACCGGTATTCATGACTGTATAAATTGGATCTAATTTCTTCAGTGGAGGAATAAAAATGAAAGGTGTAAAAAGGCGTATTTATGGGGTAATTGGATAAGAGCTTTCTACATTATTTTATTATCCTGAATTAGTATTGCAATATTTCAAGATATTGAAATAGATGCTAAAATTTGTATTTGAACAAAATGACCTCAGGTAGGCTGCTAAGATTTCAGTTGGAATACAGTCAAAGGGAGGCTACTCTCGCCAGTGTTTTTAACTGTTTTTACAAACAATTTACAAATTATTTCAGTCATGTTCTTTTTAGCTTTATAGATAACAGTAATTGAAATCAAAGCTAAAAGAAATATGGGGGTGACATGTAAAGGAAAGTTTGTATCAATATAGACCTTGATACATAAATAGTCAAGTGGTCGCTTAATGCAGGATAAAGATAATGCACACACATCCTATATGAGCTTTATGCATTATATGTTTTTATCCTGCATTAAGTAGTCACATGTCTTAACCCATTACCCCTTAGCCTGTTTCTAGTATTGAAGATAGGTGATCACATAAAGCAGGTTGAAAATATACTTTCAACCTGCTTTAACTTAAGCTATATTCTGCTAGGATAAAGAAAATATATTAACTTAGAGTATATACTTATGATTGTATAAAGTGGAATCATTTTCTTTAGTGGAGGGATAGATTAAAGGCGTAAAAGGGCGTATTTATGGGGTAATGGGTTAAATGATCTCAATGAGTCAATGTTACTTCAACGAGTGGTTGCTTTATACAATGTATACATAAGATGAACTGTATATACAACACTATACCCCATCGATATACCTTTGTATGCCTTTAATTTACTGCTTTCGCAGTAAAGCAAATAATTCCACTCTATATTCATGAACTATGCATCATAACAAATATTTCCTACATCTAAGCAAATGGTAGCTTAACTCTTTCCTCCCTGAAACCCCAAATGGACAATTCTAGTTTTCAATTAAGTCTAGTCCATTTTTTACTTTTTAGGGTTGATATTTACAATATATGTCAAAATGACAAACAGTGTAGACCCTGATCAGAGGGCTTCTTAAGGAGCCCTCTGATCAGTGTCTACACTGTTTGCATAGGACAAGCGTACTCCTCACAAGTACGCTGTTTGCAAATGACTCATATATGGGTGACTAGGGTTCAAAGAGTTAAAGCAGGCTGAAAGTAAAGCAGAATGTGCGGCTGCCTTAAGGCACATTCAGCTTTACTTTCAACATGCTTTCAGTGGTCATCTATTTTCAATACTAGAAACAAGCTATTGGGTAATGAGTTTCAACAGGTTATGGGGTTATGGACTAATTATTAGAATCATCGAATTGTTTCCAATGCCTTATATGCACAATATTAGGTTTGGCATACTGTAAACAGGTATTTTTCGCGTCATGAATATTTCGTGTAATGCGATTTTGTATTAATTCATGACTTCATGCAATATTTCTAGCAGGTGGTAGCTTAAAGCAGACTGAAAGTAAAGCAGAATGTGCCTTAAGGCACATTCTGCTTTACTTTCAACCTGCTTTAAGAAGTCACCTTACTATTTTCAAAACTAGAGACGCGATGCAACACATTCATGAATTAACGCGTAAATTATATTCTCGCGAATAAAACCGGTTTTACAGTAATTGGCCGTATCTGGAGCTGTTCATTTTTACATACCTGTATTAGTATAGGTCTGTAGGCAAAGGTTGTGATGTCTGCTACATGGTTTGGGTAGGAGCTGGTCTGAAAGGTTCTAATTGTGCACTCACAGAAACGTTGTATCTGAAATTACAAACAAATCCATTGTACATACAAATCTGTAGTCCACATGTCAATATTTTTATTTGACACCATATATGTATACATTCAGAGGATTAGCTTATTCAACCCTGAAACACCAAATGGAAAAGTCTGACCTCCAATTAAGTTTAGTCCATTTTTGACAATTTAGGAATACTTTTATAATAAAATTTCAAAATGACAAACAGTGCAGACCCTGATCAGATGGCTCATTAAGAAGCCCTCTGATCAGGATTTACACTGTTTGCATGAAACATGTGTACTTTTTACAGGTAGACTGTTTGTAAATAATTAGTATACTGTCTTTGTCTTTAGGTTTAAATAGGCGAAATCTTTCATTTCCAAAATTGTATATTTAAAAATTGTTACCCAACTTTCCCACATCTCCTGCTAAGTGTGTATATCAACACTTTAAAGCGACTCGCAACCAGATGGTGTATTTGCAAAAATAAAATAAAATACTCAAATAAAACCAAATGTGTAGCATTATTGTGTATCTGGCATTAGATAAATATGACCAGTCTAAAAACACTCTCAAGAAAAGTCTTCAAATCTGAATTTTTAAGATATTTTCCATCGCTTTATCCTATATTTATTCTATAGCATCGAAAGACGCAACAGAAATTGATCACAGGTCAGACATACACCCAGGCCGAATTATGTACTCTCCATCGCTACACAGTAAAGTATGTTAAATCTATCCCAGAGATATAATAATAGTCCGGCTGGTAGAGTGGTCTAAGTGGTTGTCTTATTTTGCTTCCTGCCCCCACATGCCAGGTCTTGGATTCGAATCCCACCAGGGCCAAATAATTTTTTTTTTATTGAAATGCATTTTTTAAACAGAATTTCTTATCCTAAACTACTTCTTACCCATTTATAGAAGCGTTTGACATATATTTACAAATAACTATTTTTTATGCTAAATCTGGTCTCGAGCCTCTTTAAGAAAACGGTGTAAACCCAAATCAGACAGGTTTAAAGTAAAGCAGGCTGAAAGTAAAGCAGAAATTAAATTTGCCTTAAGGCTGATACTGCTTTACTTTCAACCTGCTTTGAGAAATAACCTATCTTTAAAACTAGAAACAAGCTATAGTCAGTAAAAGGTTAAGTCTTTGTATTTGCATTTATCAGCAATTTCACTGGATTGCATTTAACACAAACAGTGTGAAAGGTTGAGACTAGTGATTAATTATGCGTTACTGGTAGAACATGTCTTCAAGCAGTATCCTGCCTTAACCCTTTACTCCATAGATATGCATTTTCATGCATTTAATTTATTCACCCCTGAAGAAAATAATTCTAATTTATACTGTCTTTTATAAGTATAATGGACTATCATTTGACATATTTATTTATATTCTAGCAGAACCCCCATTCTGCTTTACTTTCAACCTGCTTTAAGTGTGGTTACCTATCTTCAATACTAGAAAAAGGCTATGGGCCACGGGTAATGGGTTATTTAGGCACATTCTGCTTTACTTTTAACTTGCTTTAAATTGGCACCTGTCTCTAAAAATTGAAACAGGCTATTGGGTAATAGGTTGAATGCAATTGTATTCAGGTTATTTGCATGCTTTTGCTATGGAGTAAAGGGTTAACTAAAGTGACAGATTAACATAAGTTTCATTGTACTTACCAAATCTAGCTCCTTGCTGTAGAGACCAATGTTGTAAATTATCAACTTGGCCTCTGTTAGTTTGGGTTTTAATTCATCTTTCCACTGCTTAATCAACGACTGAACGTGGTAGAAATCATCAGTCGATACTGCTGTCACAATTGGAGGGATTCTTTCTAGTTCCTTTGGAGCAGGGGTACCTTTAAAATCATCCGAGTAGGACTCTGGCCCCAACCGCATCAAATAGGGGCCTGCGTCCCCCTTAGGATAGCTATCTACAAGATTGACATTGTTTTCAAAGGATCCACCGAAGGCTGTACAACAGTGTGGCTCGTCCAAGTCAGCGTCGTTAAATGAGTGGTACAGCGAGCCGTACTGTACCGTCTTGAAGGCCAGAATGCCCATACATATCCAGAAGATAAGTGACGCAAGAACCATGTAGGGTGAGAGCTGAAAGTGGGAGGCCAGGCCCATCCCAGGAGGTTTCACTGTTTTCTTTGGTTGCCCACCAGTGGCAGAGTACAGAGGCAAAACACCTCCGGTATCGCTACTGTACCTATCCATTTTATCTGAAAATAACAAAGGTTTATAAGTACTATGGTCAAATTTGTGTTAACCCATTACCCCATATATACACCTTTTTACACATCTAATTTATTCTACCATTGAAGAAAATAGTTCCACTTTAAATAGTCAGGAGTATAATTATTGCATAAAAAGATTTTTTCTATATTCTAGCAGATTATAGCTTAAGGTGGTTCGACAGCGGGCGGCCCGCATCTCGAGTTCCGGAAATGCTGATGACTTTCACCTGACCTTTGCGGCACGTGCTTATAGAAGAAAATTTATATAAAGAAAAGTTTGATCTGCTTCAGTGTCTTCTCTGTTAGCGCAGTTGGTACGGTGATTGACTTGCAATCGAAAGGTTCTAGGTTTTTTTAAATAAATTGTCCGATTTAGTGACTAGTCAATTCATAACGCGGTGATCAAAGGAAAGGCTATGTTTAGTCACGTAATAATGAATAATATCAGATGCAAGTATAGTCAAGTGACAGCTAAATTTGTGAGGATTTATAGCCTATATGACAGATGGCAGCTTAACACAGGACAAAAGTAATGCTAAAAGATAGATCCTAAAGGAGCTTTTACGCATTACTTTTGTTATGCATTAATCAGTCACCTGTCTTTTAATATTTACAGGCTACCGTATTCAATGGTTCCTTATTACAGGTTTGACTTATGGTATTATTTAGAGCTGACGGCATTTTAAAGTTGAACTCAAGGGAGGTTACTCGTTTTGTGTAAACATTTGTCAGAATTTCAGGAAATCATGTATAAAATGTAAATTCTACTGTAGATTTTCATGAAATTTTTGTGACTTGTAGAATTAAGTTATATCTATCTAATAAGAGTAAAATTAGTGTATGTTAAACTGCTAGATTTTTTGTAATTTGACTTTTTCAGAATTTGACTTTTTTTAAAATATTGATATTTCCAGAAAATATGTCATGAAATACTTTTGTTTGCCCATTATCTTATAGTCTATGTACTGTTTACTTGAATGTACAGAATTTATTGAGTTATATCATTTTATAAAGAAAATATTCCTGTTTATAAAAAAAGGAGCTTTTCTCGACAAAAGGTCCTGTCAGAAAAAAACGGCACTGTAATTGTTTTTTATTTCAACGATTTTTCACTCTGCATATGGTATATTTCAATTTAGTCAAGGTTTCAAAGAATTCTGACACAGAATAAGCTGACCCGCGAACCACCTTAACTCTTTCCTCCCTGAAACTTTAAATGGACAATTCAAGTTTCCATTTTAGTCTAGTCCATTTCTGACTTTTAAGGGTTGGTTTTGTCAATGTTTTGCATTATGACAAGCAGTGAAGGCCCTGATCAGAGGGCTCCTTTCGGAGCCCTATGATCTGGGTCTTCACTGTTTGCATAGGACAAGTGTTCTATTCACATGTACACTGTTCGAAAAGGACGCCTATATGAGCGACTAGGGTTCAAAGGGTTAAAGCAGGCTGAAAGTAAAGCAGCATGTGCCTTAAGGCACAGTCTGCTTTAATTTCAACCCGTTTTAAATGGTCACCTGTCTTCAAAACTAGAAACAGGCTATGGGGTAATGGGTTCAGTGCCCCTCAAATGTGAATAGAGTATTTAATCCATTAAACCATAAATGTGCCTTTTTATCCCTCTAATTCATTCCTCCACTGAAGAAAAGTGTCCCACTTGATATAGTCAAAAATATATACCATGAGAAATATATGTTCTATATCCCAGTAGACAGTAACTTAAAGCAGGATGAAAGTAAAGCAGAATGCGCCATAAGGTGCCTTCTGTTTTACTTTCAACCTGCTTTAAGTGGTCACATATTTTCAAAACTATAAACAGGTTATTGGGTAATGGGTTAACATAGGTGACTGCTTCATGCAGGACATATGTAAAGCAGAAAGCTCCTACAGGAGCTTTCTGCTTGACCATTATCTTGCAAGCTTAGCACATAGCTGTCACTATCATTGTCATGTATGACTTTGAAACAGAGTGGCTCCTCTATTCACCCAAAACATACCAATAGTAATTAAGGGTTAATTGTCATTTGTATAAATGTCTATATATGGTAGATGTTTTTGGAATAAATGATAAAATCATACATTACTATGGTCATATACAGTGATTTACCATACTATAAAACCAATATTGATGCAAACAGGTATGGTAGATTCAACTTGTTTCGGTTTGTTTTGTTTTGGAGTGAACAGATTGATGGATCACACTGTTGCTTTGAATAAAATGGCAATCAGCTTAAGTTTCGTACCAGCACTGCGTGAAATCAAACATTTACGCGAAATCGGAGGGGAGCTGCAAGTTAATTGGCATCAATGGAAAGTTCCTTTTCAAAGTGAACTTTATTGGAGGATGCCAGACATTGAGTCCTAGTTAAAGATCGTTTTGCCAAGAGTACCTGTGACCCAGGTTTGATCCTGCGTATGAGCGGGTATGTTTCTGAACCCATAACCCCATAAATTTGCCTTTTTACACCTTTCAATTATTTCTTCACTGAAGAAAATACTTCCGTTTAATACAGCCATAATGCACCCTAAGAATTTGTAAGAAAAATTTCTAAATCCTAGCAGATGGTAGCTTAAATTAAAGCATGGAAGTGTAGTGTAATATAGGCAGTGTTAAACGTTAGGCCCTAGAGCCTAATGTCCGGACTTTTTGCTCAATGGTTACAACGCTTGCCTTGCAAGCGGGAGGTCCCAGGTACGATTCCCGGGTCCGGTCACTATAATGGCGTTGTTGGCAAACGGCTTTATCTGCCCCATCTGGTGATGACTGTCCTTGCCCTCATGATGCATGGATCACCGTTGTAAATGTCGTGAAATAGCTACCGTAAGTCGAAACAGGTTAAGGATCTCTGAGAGATAAAAAGGATCTCAAAATTAATAAGGGGAGGAGTGTAGTGAAATATAGGCATTGTTAGGCCTTCGAGCCTAACGTCTGGACTTTTGGCTCAATGGTTACAATGCTCGCCTTGCAAGCGGGAGGTCCCTGGTTCGATCCTCAGGTCCAGTCACTATAGAACTATACACATGTATAATTCCGTGCATAAAGCAGACTGAAAGTAAAGCAGAATGTGCCTTATTGGGGCGCATAACTATTCTGCTTTACTTTCAACCTGCTTTAAGTTGTCATGCACCTGTCTTCCAATTTAGAAAAGACCTACGGGGAAATGGGTTAATTAGATAATCAGTTTACACATATAAACCAGACTTTATGCCAAAAAAAAAATAAAAAAAAAATAGAAAGATAAATTGATACACAATATCAGGGCTCCAGATAAGGGGAGTATTTCAAAAACTTAAATCTGTATTTCTGCATTAAACCCTATTGTGTCACTACTCATTAGAACCGTCTAGCTCTTCGAGACGATTCTAATGAATAGTAACAACATAGGATTTGGTAATAAGTGAGAAAATGTTGGATTTGTTCAGTTAACTTGCTTTTATCTGGAGCCCTGTAATATTATGAATGTTTGCAACAGCCTTCATTATTATTAATTGGGCGTAATTGGGCAGTCCCCATAGCAGTCAGTCATGTGTGCTTCTTTATAGAATGGCCGCTTAGTTTGACTGTAGTTATAGTTATTACAATGCAAATCCTACAAAATGCTCAAAACTTGTAGAATAAAAGGTACTAAAACACAATTAACACATTCTTCCCCAAATGAACAATTAACTAGAATTTCCGGTCTATCTCACCTTCCGTTTACTGATGTAGTTTCCTCAAATTTCTGATCCTGGACTTACCGGCCGGTACTTGCATACATACACACCATGTCATACATGTATAAACCTGAAGATCATTAATATTGTACAGCGTGTTCGAGTTTACACATTATTTACATCACCTTGACCACGGATAAACATGAAAGAGGTCAATCGCGCTATAATTAGAGTTTTGTAATCAGCTGGTGCCCGTTCTGAATGAGACGATCACTGTGCCCTCTAGTGTACAGGTAAAAGTAGCGCTAGACTAAGAGTGTAGCATATTTATCAGGTAAAATGTACATATTGAGATTCTCCAAATGCATGTGTCCTCGTTAGTATAGTGGTAAGTATCCCCGCCTGTCACGCGGGAGACCGGGGTTCAATTCCCCGACGGGGAGAACACGATTTTTTGTCCCCTTTTCCCACCCCAACAAAATTATAGATACAAATTGTTATGAAGCTGGAAAACATAGTCAACCGATCCTGACCGACCCTGGTTAAAATTAAACATTTTAACAGCAACTTTAACTGAGGAAGACAAGACATTGAATGAAAACACTTCTGACTGAATTAACGAATTTTTTTTTTTTTTTTACATAGCTTATCAAGTAATGAAATAAGATACTTAAATGTGTTTTTATATCATCGAATTTCTGCATAGTTTTTATAGCGGGTCCACCGGAGGCCCGCCATCGGGCCACTATGCCGCCAGCGACCCGCTTGCACCATGCTGGCTGGGCAATGTATCTAACTTTCGTACATGACAAACAAGCTTTCAAATTTGAGTTATGAGAGACAGTTAATGTGGCATAAACAAAGACAAATTAGGTCTGCCCTTTATCAATTTAAATTCAACAAATGACTGAATAATCATTGCGCGATGACTCACATACTGCTTAATTACATCACAGAAGCAAATCTATACCTAGACCTATTAGTATATATATGTCTCTGACAGAAGTAAATATAAAAAAACTAATTCAGGAGCTTAAACCATTACCATGGGCCCATAGCCTGTTTCAAGTTTTGAAGACATATGACCACTTAAAGCGTGAAGGCGCATTCTGCGTTACTTTCAGCCTGCTTTAACTACCATTCAGCCTGCTTTAACCACCATCTTTAACTAAAGACTGAAAAGCTTACAAGTATCCTTGGACCCTGTCGTTTCGATTTGCAAATTCTTTATAATTGCTCAACTTATTATTAACGAAACCACGTGTCGTTATCATATATAACACATTGAACCCTAGCGACGAGTATACTAGTACTCGTCATGAACAAATCATATGCATAGCAAGAGTACATTTGTCCTATGCAAACAGTGTAGATCCTGATCAGAGGGCTCTTTAAGGAGCCCTCTCATCAGGATCTATATTAGCATTTTGTTAAATATTGTTAACAATCCCCCCACCTTTTTTTTTTTTTTTAAAATGGACTAAATTTAATTGTAAACGAAAATTGCCGATTTAAAGTCTCAGGGGTGAAGGAGTAAACCTTAGCTCATCCTGTCGATCATTACTTGACTGGTATTTGCAAACAGTTTGTATCCAGACTATGCGACTTCTGATCTGGATCCAAACTATTTGACTCTTTAAGGTTCTTCTATTTTAAAAATACAAAAAAACCAACAACACAAATTTTGCAGACGACACTATCAAAGCAGACGATACTACGACAGGATAATGGTTAACTAATCCTAGACCTAAACGAATTCAGGGATACTGTATTTTCTCACATATCTCAACACGTATTAGTTATAGACTAGTTCATTTTTGGAAAATTATGAAATATAACATGAGCGACTATCCTTCAGTCTCCTAGCCAGAAGTGTGTTTGTTCCCCCCTGAGGGGGGATTTTGCAGACATACTTTATCTTAAAGTACATTATCTTAGAAACATTTTAAGCCACGTTTGCACTCTGGCCGTTGTAATATATTCGCTCATTGTTCATTACCATCATCATCATTATCATCAAAAAGTGATCCTCAACTACATCAGAGTAATTTTCATTATTACTACCAGAAACACACACTATGCGAATAAGCTGCCATGGTAAAATGGCACCACTTGTCCAGTCATATGTTTTATATACACCCTTTTCGGATATTACAAGCAGGGACATTGATGAGTTGCACTTGGGACTGTACCGGCCGGTCACTATCCTGACACCGACCAACTAGTCGTAATGCTTATCCGAAACCATGAGCGCCAAGGAGGGAAGACATTACTTCCAATTTTCAAGTCTTTGGTTTGCCCCGGCCGGGGATTGAACCCGCAACCTCCCGCACTGCAAGCAGACGCTCTGTCACTAAGCCACGCAGCCAGTTAATTACAAGTGGGGGGGGGGGGGGGGGGGGGGGGAAACCCCAGAAGCCCTTCATGCACTGTTTCAGGCACAAATCGGAAACTGGATAGAACAGCCAACCTTCTGCAAGTTATCTGCAAGGCTTCCCGACATGAATAATCCAAAGTGCCCAGACCGGGATTTGAACCCACAGCGGTAAGAAGCTAAGCGATTGTCAGGCACAGTGATTATAACCACAAAGCCACGCAGCCCCTTACGGGGGTATCTACCGGTGAATCTTGTAGACAAGAGATCTTGCAGAGATGGGATTATATTTGTTTGTTGTCAAGAAACAGTTTTATCAACTTGTTACCATCATCTCACATGACACCATTCCAGTCCTTCGGAGCTTTAGTCTTCGGGACAGTAAAACCCATTCACTTACGTTCAAATGATTAAATTGACCTCGGTGTAAACATGTCAGTTACAAAATCTTATTTTTCTTTTTCGAAGAAATGACTGAGGAACGTGTCTGCTAAGTCTTGAAAGCTTATCCTGGTTTACTGTCAGGCTCTGCAGCAAAGAATTTCAGTCAAACTTATACACATTCTTCATCCAAACAAGCTGATATTGGTTCTGTTGAAAATTCAATGTATTGTAAGAGCTTTGCTAAGTAAGTTTTTCTGGGTATTCCATCTGAGCTAAAGGACACTGAATGACGTGGATAATACAATGTCACCTCAACGTTTATATCAAGCTCGTCACAAAGCTCAGTGTTGAAATGGTTTGTGAAGGAATGAATTGTATTAAAGACTTTCTTCACATTCACCTCAAGTTGTACAACCTGTGAAGGTTCTTTCTTTACCCCATGCGGTTCTGGGGCATGTCAGCTTGGTTAACTGGCAGAAAAGAATGGGGACCACTGGCGTAACCTTCTTCAGTGACTCGATTGACTGATAAATCCATCATTTCTAAGGCAGTCAAAGTACTGAAATGTTTAGAATTCGATCTGGCAACTCGTCTCCTGGAATCGTGATATGACAGAGCTAATGTTAAAGAGGCTTAAAACCCTGTTGCAACAACAACCGTGACAGTTCTTTGTGCAAAGATTACTCCTTAGAGAACATGGATGTGAGCCCAAGCAATGCCTCAGCATATCGTGTCCTTATGTCGTGTTGTACACAACTGATGCTATGCGGCATATTTCCGAGTGAATCCAACAGTACAGGCTTGACACATAGCATGCTTGTTGGTTGTCTGTAAGATGATGCAATTCACAGGAATTTTGTATTTAGGCACTGGCCACCTGAACACCCTTAATTATATTGCGCTGTAGCATTTGTGTGGCATCTATCGCACATGTTCAGTAAGGCCACACGATAAAGATCATACATTGTGGTTATGTAAAGACCGACACAATTTTCTAGTTTACAATACCATTATAAAGAAATCCATTATACTGTAACTAGAACTTAGCCGTGTTACACATATCACTAACTGGGCCTTTGACCATTTTGGTTGCAGTCAAAGGTGTTAGTCAGATCTCAAAACGTGCTCTAGCTTATCCTGGGATGGAGCTTTAGCGACGTTCTAGCGCACATCATTGAAATCATTGGGGACATTGCCTCCATTGCGCGCTGTCAAAATTCTTCATCAAAATCCATTTAATGTCTCCAATTAATAAATTGAGAACTTACAGTTTACCTCAAAGTCAAGGTGGTTGTCCTCAAGGCTCGTCTGGTCGCATGGCCTGTCGGTGCCGGTTGACAAGTCTTTGAAGATTGCTTGGCTTGTTCAGTACCCGCTGGTCGATGGTCACCATCTCCCTCATACATTCTCTGACGATCAGTCCTCAGAGCGAAACATGCCGTTCGCCGTCTTTTCTTTGATCTGAAAGTAGGTAAATCAAAATAAAGTACAATTTATAGAAATATATATTTTACAATGATTCAGTTCGCGGGAAGCTTTGTAACTATATTTTTGTATATGAAAATTTATAAATATATACATTGTGCATCATTAAGCTACTTCTAGAAATTTATGGAAATAACTATTTTACAATGTTATATTTCGCGGGAAGTTTTTTCATCAATTTCATTTTTGTTTATGGAAATTTCTATTATGTACATGTATTATAGAATAAGGGTGGCGATGTATTGGTTTTCCCATGCAAATGGGGCAGCGAAAAGTTTCTACAACACTTGATTAGCGATACTAACTGAGTTGAACCAAATGTGTATAGCGATAATGACTGAGTTGAACCAAATGTTTATTAAATTCATTTGGTTCAACTTGGTCATTTTCCTAAGTAAAATGGGTAGCAGAGAATAGTTTCTATTGAATGTGCTACAGCAAACTGTTTGCCACTCAAATCAGCAAAACAGAGTATCTATAGTAAGAGACTAGTAGCACCTCAGGTGAAGAGCTTAACTAAGGTTATGCACTGTCAAATCTATAGTACATTTGATGAAAGGCTACCCTTTGATTAACAACACTGGAGTGGTAAACAGAATTGCCCTTGAATAATTAGTAGCACCCCAGGTGAAGAGCTTGACTAAAGGTATGCACCGTCTGATATGCAGTTCCTATGGATCACTGATTTTGGCAAGAAGGAGTTTCTCTATGGACAGTATAACAAATTTTTACTGTATAGCATCTGTTGATGTTAGGGTGCTGATGCGTTTGAATGTTATATAGCATATAAATGATAGTTAACCCCTTCACTGCGTTACCCCAGGTGAACTAAAAGTTACAGGCAGCCTGGATAATTCCCAGACGCCTAGAAAATCGGCGTCTGATCAAGATCCCAACTATTTGGCTGTTCAAAATTCATGTCGCTATGTATACACTCAATATAGTCATATCTTCTAAATTTAGGAAGCAGAAGCAGACAACACATTATCTGTTCATTTTGCCGTGTGAATTAATATCCATGGCTCCAGAGAAGTAGAGTATGTCAAATTCTAAATTCTCTGTGTATGCAGCGGACACTGTGATGCCACATTACTCATTAGAATAGCCATCTGAGAAGAAGACACTTCTTGTGAGAGATCATATAATGGTGTTTTGTGAAAGTATAAAGGAAAAATGTTGGAAAACGAGTCCATGACCATCTTTAACTCTTCAGCCGCCGCATGTATTTACAAGCAGTTTACATCCAACTAGGATGCTGAATAACTCTCATCATTGTGGCAAAGTTTTAGTATTCTTTTACTGTAAACTGGATAGCAATTTTTCTTCGCCACACCGATAGCATTTAACTTTGATGAGAGTTCACAGAAAACGAGTAAATCCTTTTTACACCTTTATTACATCCTTTTACGTTCACTTTAACGTATAAACTCTTTTATTCCTTTACACAACGTTCACTTTTACTTTACTTTACTTTACAGAACTCTTTAAACTCCACACACTTTAGAAAACTCTTTATAACAACTATCTCAACTCTTTAGTAAACACTCCAGTAAAACTCTTTATAACAACTCTTTAGTAAACTCTGGTGAAACTCTAATCTCAAATGAAATTGGCCTGCCTTTTATACTCTACTAAGCACCGTTGAAGTAAATTCAAAGAACGGTGCAAAATAGCTCGTGCTAAATCAAATGAACGGTTACAAAAGTATAAAGAACGGTGTATAAAGAAATAAAGACACATTTTATACAATAGGACACCGTTCATACAAACGGTAAACGAAAACAAATTAAATAACAAAATTTACATTTTTATAAGATCGCTATTTGCGACATTCCCCACACAAAGGATAGTTCATGGTATTTATGTTTCTTGATCATGACATTTACGTTCCAGATCACTTGCCTGTAGTGTCATGGTAGTAACTAGCGTACTCTTTAAACGCAGTCTGGACATAGTCAATGATGTTCTTTAGATTGTCAGTAATGTCACTTTGACAGATGTTCTCAGAATATCCAATTGAAGCTGTTCTTTTGACAGATTTAACCTGGCCATTTCTTACTTTTTCAGTTTTACACAATGTTAAGTTAATAGATGTCACACGCACTTCATCGTCTTCATTTTCACTTTCACTGCTGATGGATATTGTTTCATTGTCATTTTCACTGGTCACACTATTTACGTTAACGTCATCAATGGCATTCACGAAAGTTCCGTCAGCGTTGTTGGTATCTCTGACGTCATCGCTGTTTACGTCACTAGTCCTGGTTTCAACAGTTTCCTCGTACTCTGCACTCAGTTGGTCATTAACGTCACTAACGTAATTTCTCATGTAACTGTCTACGTCATACTCGTCACCGCTATTTGCGTCCTCACACACTGTCACATTATCACTTTTCTCCTCGGCACTTTCAGACACAGTTTTAGCATAATCCATTTCAGAATAAACGTTTATGTTGTCAGGGTTAAACGAAACTTGTTGGAGTCTATGTCAATGACGTCCGTCGTCTGATTTAATGAGTAGTTCACTCCAAGCGGATCTTGACTATTGTTGTTGTTGTTGATGTTCACATCGGCATCAGCGGATGCATACGATTCTAAAGAGTTTATGAAATCCATAACGTTTTCATCTTCTGAAACTGGCTCTGTCTGTGGTTGGTAGGGAGATGATTTGGCTAATCCATCAAAAAATTCCTCTGTGTCACTGATTTCTTCCAAGCTGTCACATGTTGATGAGTTAGGAAGCTTTAGTTTAATGACAAATGCTAGAGTCTTTGCAGTTTGTCTGTCATAATGATGAATCTTCCTCAAATGTGTTATCAAATAACTGCGTCTTATAAATCTTGAATTGCACGTAGCTGTGGCGCACGGGTAAAACTTGTTATCAATGTGCTTCTCTTTAACATGTCTGGTCAAACTCCTTTTTGAGGCATAATCGCGGCGACAGACGTCACAATGAAACTTTTAACTTTAAAGAGCAAACTAGAAATGAATTAATTTAACCGACGGCTCATATATATATGTTGAAATCCGAGCCGTTGCACGAGATATCTGTGCAGTATCTAAATACAAAGCACTACTATGTAGAAATTCAATAGAAGCCGTTGCACGATTTTCCTGTTGAGTTTGTGTACATGTAGAGTGTTCTCTACGCCTCTACTCAGCCGTACAGGTAGCCGTTGCACGGGACTATTGTGCAGCAATTCAATACGAACGACCATTATGTAAATATTCAATAGAAGCCGTTGCGGTATTTTCGTGTTGAGTTTGTAGACATGTTGAAAGTTTTTCTACACAATTGTGTATTAAATCACTGTACAAAGGATAGTACAATTCAATTCTGAATTGATTACGCAACTTTGTCATTTGTTTTCACTGCCTTAATTTGAGATTCCGTGGGATGTTTGTACTATGCTGTCATATTTTAAAGTATTTCTTATTACAGTGTCTGTTGAAGCTGAATAACAAAACTAGGTTTTGTACACACAAGTTAACTTAAGTTCAGGGGATAGTTCTTCAGAATAATATACATAGTACATACAGTTTTCTTTTTGAAACACTCACTACTTAACAGCTTCTTCAGTAATATTTTTTCGGATGTTTTTAGCTGCTTCTTCAGAAGCATGGCGCTTGGGACGAAACACTTGTTCGCGCGTTTCGTTTAGTTTTCTTGTGATTTCTTTTGTATCACTGTCATCAGTTGTCTTTTCACTCACTTCTAAAGGGTATAACAAGTTCAGTGGACGGCCAAGTTCTTTACCCGAAGGAACGATAACTTTTGCTGATCTTGTATATCCGTCTTTGCTTTTAACTAGTTTGGTTACTTTACCAAATTTCCAGCTACCTCTTGCACAGTCGTCCTTTATGATCACAACGTCGTTCAACTTCGGTGAGAAACTAGAATGGACTCGTCCAGTTTTCAGATTTGTCTGAGTTCTTTCTCTTAAACTGACCAAGTATTCGTGTCTCCAAATGTTCCAGAACATGTCAAGTAAACTTTGACCCTTTTTCCAAATCTGAAGTAGCTTTTCAGCATTACTGTCTACAGGTTGATAGTCCTTGTCATCAGAAATTTCTGTTTGTGGTATGCCAATGTTGGGATTAAGGGTTAGAAAATGCGACGGTGTAATAGGAATAGATGAGTTTATGTCATTTCCTACGTAGACTAGTGGTCTTGAATTTAACACAGACTCTATTTCTTTCAGAAGTGTTTGCAGCTGGACCATAGTCAACTTTCGTCTTCATACACTTTTCCGCAGGGATCTTTTCACTAAACCAACTAGCCTTTCGTAGAACCCTCCCATCCAAGGAGCAAGCTCTACGTTGAATTTCCATAAAATCTCTGCATTGGATACGTAATTCAAGATGTCTTCATCTTTGTGCACTTTGTTCCAGATACGATCTAGTATATTACTGGCTGCACGAAATTGCGCAGCGTTGTCACTTATCAGCTCTCTTGGTGTGCCTCTTTGTGAAATAAATCGTCTAAAGCACAAAAGAAACTCTGCTGTAGACATATCACACACGAGTTCCAAATGAATTGCTCTTGTCACAAGACAGGTGAACAAACAAATCCACACTTTTCTTTCACAGTTGTCTGTCTTGACGTAGAGAGGGCCCATGTAATCTAGCCCCGTTCTCGAAAATGGGATAGCTTCCGTTACACGAGCCACAGGGTATGCGCACATAGGTGGCATCTTATATGGCCCACCTTCAAACCGTCGACACACTGTACACGCACTTAGCACTTTCTTTATTGTGGCTCGTCCGTGAGGAATCCAGTAGTGCATACGTACCGCTGATAATGTTTGCGACACACCGCTATGAAGTATTCTTTATGAGTTTTCTCTATCAACAGCAGTGTAAAGCGATCTTTTGGTGGTAACAGAATTGGAAATTGGTTTTGCCGACGCGTCGTACACCACGCGTAGTTTTGTTGTACTCCTGCCAGGTTTGATTACAGCATGATGTGGTAGATAATGTAGTATTCCGTCTTTCTGATTTGGTTCAACCTTTTCAATCACACCTTTTTTCAATTGATCACTTACTACATCGTCATATTTTTGTAGAATGTCTGGTTTGTTGATCATTCGCTGAACAGAACTCCTCAGTCTGCCAACTGCCAGTTCTTTGTTGATGGGCAGATCTGGTTCATCACTTTTCCAAGGCCAAGTAACGTGGTACCTGCTATTGTCAAACTTTAGAGTTTCTCGGAACTTATCCATAGCAATCGCATCGTCTGTTTTGTCATCTTTGTCTACAATGCCAATGGATTCTATTTTCCAAAAGTCTTCCAATTCTGTTTTGTTAGGAAGGACAGAGTCAATGCTGGAAAACACATTTGTTTCACTCACACTGGCACCGCAAGTCAGAATCAACATACCTGATTCGTTCAATCTTCCACTTAGAATCCAGCCTAGTTCGGATGCCAATAAGTACAGTCCTTCTTGTACTTTGATCTTTTCACTTTGAAAAAAATCCAAATAATAATCATCAGGGCCGGATCCAGAAACTTTTCAGTGGGGGGGGGGGGGGGGGGGGCACAGGTGGGGAGGGCATGGGAGGGGTATAACCCCTGCCATAGGTGGGGGTCCGGGGGGCCTACCCCTGGAAATTTTTTAAACTTGCATAAAAAATGGTGCATTCTGAGGGCATTCTAAGAAGAAAGTTAACATCGATAGAATGATGTAAACACCCCCAATGAAACACCCAAAAAAGTGGTTTCATAAGACAAAGAGATGATAAATTTTCCAGCGTTTCATGCATTCAAAACACAGGCCTTCAACTGATCTCAATGAAAAAAGTAGGAAAATAGTAGGAGTTTTTAAAGTGGAAAATAAGGAAAAAGGAGGAAGATTTTCAATAAAATAGTAGGAACTGTTTGATACAAAATACCACATCCATGGAGTCATCATGCTCATATAAAATTAAGTAAACCGCAATCTTGAGTTAAAGACATTCTCACCCAAAGCCATTTTACTCTTTGGTTATAATTTATTCAACAGGCCGAAGATGCGATCCAACAGGTTTAGGGGGGTTCCGGGGGTACTCCCCTGGAAAATTTTGAAATCAAGCGCTTTATTTCCTGCATTCTGGGCCATACTGAGGGTGCTTGAAGACTCAATTTATTTTTTTAAAAAATGGGAAAGTAGGTGGTTTTGGTAGAAAAATAGGAAAAAGTAGGAAGGTGATCAAAAGTTGGAAAATAGTAGGAAAAAGTAGGAACGGTTGAAGGCCTAAAAACAGGTAAAATACTAACATAAATCTATGTAAAAAATCGACTCAAAATATTTTTTTATTTAATCGGTGAAAGGTTGTCGTCCAGCCATTAATCTCTAACCCTACCCCTCCTATTCATATGCATACTGTTACAAGGGTGGGGGGGGGGGGGGGGTCCGGGGGCATGCCCCCTCCTCCCACACCCTGGAAAATTTATTCCCACATGATCAATGGTGTGTTCTGATGGGATTTGTTTCGCATTCAAAATAGGTAAAATACTATGTAAATATTCGATTCAAAATAACATATCAAATCTTTAATATAGGATAATACCTTTGACAGATTGTTTCTGGCCATTAACCTGAAACCTACCCCTACCCCCTCTGATTATTATTAACACTATCACTTAGTAAGGGGATCCGGGGACATGCTCCCTGGGAACTTTTTAATTTTTAGATGGTCTCTGATGCATTTGGGGGCATTTTGCACATTCAAAACAGTTACAATAATAATATAAATACAATAATAAATATTCATCATCTAGTTGGGCATTCAAAAATGATTTGCTTTTTGTTACCCTTAAGTATTTTCATCAAATATAATTGGATTAACAGGCCTGTAGGATATGCAATTTGGGGGCACAGACCTCAGGCATAGCTAGACCATTTGTGTACGTGCTGAATGCTTTCGCACATTCAAAACAGGTAAAATACTTGCATAAATTTATGTAAAGATCTAGATAACTTTACTTACACATATATTGGCAAACTTATTGGGGGGGGGGGGGGGGGGGGCACAGGGGCATTTTTATTTTTTGGTTGGAGGAGGGGGGCACATCGTCGTGCCCCCATCCTTGTTACTACGGGCCTGTGTTGGATTCAAACACAGACCAGGCATGCTGAGGATTTCAGGGGGCACAGGGGCAATTTTGGATTTACTGGCCGGTAGGTTATGCAATTTGAGGGCACAGGCACAGGCATTTTTTTTTGGTTGGGGGCACAGGGGGCATACTGCTGGGCCCTTACCCTTGTTACTACGGGCCTGTGTTGGTTGGGGGAGGGGGCACACAGCCATGCCCCCATCATTGTTACGACGGGCCTGTGTCGGGGTCAAACACAGACCAGACATACTGAGGATTTGAGGGGGCACAGGGGCAATTTTGGATTTACTGGCCTGTAGGATATGCAATTTGGGGGCACATGCATTTTTATTTTTGGGGAGGGGGGCACACTGCCATGCCCCCATCCTTGTTACTACGGACCTGTGTCGGGTTCAAACACAGACCAGGCATACTGAGGATTTGAGGGGGCACAGGGGCAATTTTGGATTTACTGGCCTGTAGGATATGCAATTTGGGGGCACAGGCATTTTTATTTTTGGGTTGGGGAGGGGGGCACATAGGGGCACACTGTCGTGCCCCCATCCTTGTTACATGTACTACGGGCCTGTGTCGGGTTCAAATACAGACCAGACATACTGAGGATTTAATGGCCATAAGAGACACAAGCCATTGCAGCAGCTCCAGATAAGTTCAAGCAGACCAGCTGAGGGATATGTGCCCCCGTGCTCCGAGTAGATATGTACCTGTAATGTCATATGCCAATGCGACCTTCATACCCAGCTAAATGATGAATTTATGAATCAAGCAAAAAAAAAAATTTTTTTTTTTTGCAAAAAAAATTAAAAAAAATTCAGGCCAGCTGGGGGGGCACGTGCCCCCTGTGCCCCCCCCCCCCCGGTAAATCCGTGCCTGATCATTACCGATGAGAATTTCAATCGGTGCTGTCTCGTTCTTCATAGGAATGACGTCTGCTAGGACAACGCTTTTTACAATATCTTGAACGTCATTGGACCACAAGCCTTTTACAGGTCGCCGTTGGAGTGCACCACGTATTGGAGGCACGATGTTTGCGGTGATTTGCATGTGTTTTCCATTCTTGAGCTTAACCTCCAACTTGGTATACCTTGTCGTAATTTTCTTTGCTGTTGTACTCCCAAACGTGACCACATGAAGATCTTGTTCGCCGTCTTCTTTGAGCTGTAATTGCTTAGCTAAGTCTTGTGTTATATAACTTCTGTGTGATCCAGAATCAAGAAAAAGTCTCACTTGTGCTGTGCTGTTGAAGTCTGGATTTCTTATTTCTGTAAGAGCTGTCTGCATTAAAACCGTCTCATTGGTTGACATCAGTCCACTTTCTTCCATTGTTATATCCTGGTTGCTCATTTCGTTCACTACATGAGCGACAGAATGTTTCCAAAGAAACTTCTTGGGACAAAGGCTTCTGTGGTGGACATTCATTTCACCACAGTACACACATGGTTTGTTCGTTTTGCAGGCTTTGAATGAATGGCCATCTTTCAAGCACTTAAAACAACTTCCTTTGATACGATCTTTTCTCGCACTGATTGTCCGGTACTGTTTACATTCATCACTCCAGTGATGTTGTTGACAATATCGGCACTTACTCACGCGCTGCTGTTCATTTGGTCTCGTCGTAGCCCGTTGCTTGGCACTGGTTGAGATAAGTGTTTGTGTTGTAGAATTGAATTTTGGTTCACTCGTCCATGGTTTTCGATGAGATGTTATTCTTGCAGGCATCGATGTCGAAACAACTTGTCTGCTTCTTGTTTCATTTGCATCCTTTGGATCTTTACCAGCTCTTTCAGAGGCCACAACATAATCATGGAGTCTTTTTGTTAGCGAAAGCACGGACCACTTATTGTCAGTACCATTCTGTATCTCCAATTGCAACAGCACATCTTCGGGTAGCTTTGATCTTATCATGGAGACAAATACATCTTGGTTGACATTTTGTTTCAAAACTTCTAAACATCTGAGATGTTCTCTGAACGGTGTCGAGCAAATGTCTCAAACTGTTCACTTTGTTTGTTGCAGGAAACATGTTTATAAGATGGTTGTAGTGTAGATCAACAATCTCTTGCGGGTTTCCAACTCGCTCTAAAAGGATTTCAACAGCAACTGCGTAATTATCGTTGGATAGAGCCAGACCCGCAATCGCGCCCTTTGCGTCTCCTGTTAACTTGCTTCGAAGATAATTGAATCGCTCTATGTTGGACAGGGTTTTGTTGTCATGAACAGCACTCTGAAATGAATCCCAGAATTCAACCCATCTAGTTTTATCTCCGTTGAATGATATCATCTCAATTTTCGGCAACTTAACTGTTGATTTTCGTTCCTTTACCTGTTTTTGGTAATTTCCTGTTGTTTCATTTGTGTCAGAAACAAATTTTGCATATCATCTTGTAACTGAACAAGCTTATTCGTTACAGGATCTTCTACTTTTTCTTCTTTTACTTCTTCTTTCTGCTCAACTGAAAGCAATTTGTCTTTAAACTGTTTTAAATCTATGTATGTATCCATTGCCACTGAACAGTGCTTGCAATCGTCGTTTATTATTTCTTCAAGGAACACGCTGTCACTTTCATCAAGAGCAGAAGCTAATTTCTCACTTTGAAGCTCCAACTTTTCGTTGTATGTCTTAATCTTTTCCAGACATTTTGTCGCATACGACACTGTTTGTTCAGTATCAAACTGGGCACTTTCCCTTCTCATTATCTCTGCTGCGTTTCTTATTTCAGCAGCCAAAGTATTTCGGAACCTTGTCCTCACACCTTTCAAGTAGACTTCACTTGCCATTTTGAGTCTTATTAGCACAGAAAACTGTATTCCTTTAAAACACTTTTAGTATGAACTTTTTGTCCACAATTTCATGGCACATTTGCCAAAAAGCACTTGCTTCTTTTCACTTTAAACACTGGAATAGTATCCGGTTCGCGGGACCATTCAATGTGGCAAAGTTTTAGTATTCTTTTACTGTAAACTGGATAGCAATTTTTCTTCGCCACACCGATAACATTTAACTTTGATGAGAGTTCACAGAAAACGAGTAAATCCTTTTTACACCTTTATTACATCCTTTTACGTTCACTTTAACGTATAAACTCTTTTATTCCTTTACACAACGTTCACTTTAACTTTACTTTACTTTACAGAACTCTTTAAACTCCACACACTTTAGAAAACTCTTTATAACAACTATCTCAACTCTTTAGTAAACTCTCCAGTAAAACTCTTTATAACAACTCTTTAGTAAACTCTGGTGAAACTCTAATCTCAAATGAAATTGGCCTGCCTTTTATACTCTACTAAGCACCTTTGATGTAAATTCAAAGAACGGTGCAAAATAGCTCGTGCTAAATCAAATGAACGGTTACAAAAGTATAAAGAACGGTGTATAAAGAAATAAAGACACATTTTATACAATAGGACACCGTTCATACAAACGGTAAACGAAAACAAATTAAATAACAAAATTTACATTTTTATAAGATCGCTATTTGCGACAATCATAAGCTTCCGAACAGAATGAAGCTGCTTGTCAAATGCCAGCATCCAAAAGTTACAAACAAAAAATAAAGAATAGTTTTATATTTCATTTTATAATGTATCTTCATAAACATACTATGATAAGTAGGATCATAATGATCCTCTGAAAAGGAAAGTAAACGTTTAGTGTGCATGCTGATATCATGCATTTAGTATCTACTGTTCATAAATATTTTGCTTTGCTATAGGCATCCTGTATGGTGTTTAATGCAATAAAAGACAAAGCAATTCGATTCAAAATCGAATTATAAGAGACTTTTAAAAGGGGAGGATTCATTAGTCCCATCACATTGAAATAACAGTAGCATTTATCAGTTTTAGCAGCAATGTATATTAGACGTTCCTGGTACAATCTTATATTATATACTATAAGACGTACCACTAAAACCAGGAACGTAAGCTAATATACATTCCTGATTGTACTTAGTTTCGAAGGCTTACGTTTCTACATTTTCCTTGTCATACCCGTTATCTAATTGTTACCATTCAAATGGTATCTATATACTTTAAGATTGTGTTGTGATAAAGTTAATATAAGTACATTATTGATTTTAAGCTACTTAACAAATATCAGAATCGGATTTGCAGTTTGGTGTGAATAAAGTTGAGTTGAGTATGTGCAATGGCGTTTTAATCTTATTGACACCATTCACTTCCTTGTGCACAAATTTTGTGGCGATCCAGATGCTTGCATAAGTGTTTGTCTTGTATAATAATGGGACCTGTTACATGTTCCATACCTTAGTAGAGTCCTTCAGTTTATTCCGCTTCGTTGGATCTGCAGGGTGACTGCACATGTGTGGGATGCCCCTCTCAACGTGTACCTCGCCATACTGTTTGACCTAAGCTGGACATCTGTAGCGCGTTCAAATACCATTGTTTGCTGTTTATGTTAGCAGTTTGTGCCCCGTGTGCAGCGTGCAGAGTACAGTAGAGAAAACATTTTCTTTCCAAATAACCCCGGTTACGCTTAAACTGTTATTTTCATAGCAAACAGTTTGGAGCTAGATCAGACGCCGGGTCTGATCAGGCTTCAAACTGTTTGCCACTCAAATTAAAACAGGTAGTCGGAATTGTCAAATGGTTGTCATTTTCTATATTTCATTGCAATGCGTTTGCGTTTGAGACGAAATAATCATGTTTTCTCCACTGTATTTCAGACCGGTAGCCAATTCGCAATCGATGGCCATCGATTTCTTTACTGAACTCATCACTGTGTGCATTGGTCGTAACGCTGCGAGACCAATAAATGAAGACCGTCCCCTTGTTCTCCCGCTGAAAGAATATTAAAAGAAAACATTATGAAATGTATTGTATGCATACCCACTCACTATTGCAGGGCTGCCATTTCTCCCGATTTTTCCTAAATCTTCGGATTTTTTTCTGGTACATAGTAGCTTAAAGCAGGCTGAAAGTAAAGCAGAGTGTGCCTTAAGGCACATTCTGCTTTACTTCCAGTCTGCTTTAAGAAGTCACATGTCACAAACTAGAAACAGGCTATGTGGTAAAGATACGATTCGTAAAATCGCACTTGAAAAATGCAAAATGCAAGTTTGGAAATCTTAGGATTTTTCATGCCAACTTATGGCAGCCCTGATATTGGTCGCATAAAATGGCATCTGATCATGATCCAAACTGTCATCATTTCTGATAAATTTAAATTATAACGTTATGGCAGCATTGTTGTACTATACTGTACGTTATTAGAAATAAAAATTGATACGTGCAAGCGTATTTAAATGTTGTGTGCAGGTTGCAATGTTGAATAGAAGTACGTGTATAAGAAAGAAAGATGGAATATGCAATGTTGAATAGAAATGTAGAATGCAAGATGGAATATGCAATATTGAATAGAAATGTAAGAATGCATGATGGAATATGAAGGAAACATGATGAAATTATAATAACAACAATGACAAATGAAAGATAGGCTTATAGAAGTATCAGATTACAAAACGGGAAACTAAGAAAGCACGATGCAATTTTCCATATACCTGTGTCACATTTCCTAGGCTGCCATCTGTTGCATCTGCTGATTATAGATAGATAGATAGATAGATATTTTATTGATTTAAACTATACACAGTTTCTCATCAATACAAATATAAATTCACAATACATATTAACAAGTACATGTGATAGATATATGCAAACACTTAATACACTGTATTTCTTATTTTTCTAGCTATCAAATAAACATATACTAAGAAATGTTGTAGTTGAATTTTAGAATATAAAGAATTTCAAGAATTTCGAGGATGAGTTTACAACATTACAATAACATCAAACTTTTTCTGAACTTAAATGCTTCCGATAAATATTTAGAAAGTCTATGAATAATACCCTTTGAAGAGTTCAATAACTGAAGAAATTTAAACATACTAGGTCTATTGTAAAAATATGGTTTGATATATGTTCGTCTTATTTGATTATAAGCCTGACATGCTAGTACAAAATGAAATTCATCTTCAATTTCACTTTTATCGCAAAATATACAAACACGTTCATGTCTTTCCAATCTGTCTCTAGAATATCTGCCTGTTTCAATTTTTAAAGTATGAGCTGAGATTCGAATCTTAGAAAGTAATACACGGTTATCTCTTATAGTAACAAAATCTAAATAGTCTTCAAAACCAAATGACAATTTCAACTCCTTGTATAAAATTAGCTTATTATTAATACCTATATCTGCAAACCATTTTTGAATAAAAGCATCTTGTATTCTCTGCTTAAATAGTGAAAGGAAAACCTTGTCATTTATAACATGAAAAGGCTGCTGCCATGCATACATGAATCCATATTCAGATAACAAATTCTTTACACACGTAGCCCAGTTTTTCATACCCTTCTCACAGTCATCTAGTGTACGCTGGTATACATGTCTAATGATAATGTTATCCGAAGACTGGATTTTTAACCAATACTTAACAATATTTACATATCTATTTACATATAACGGGAATCTACCTAATTCTCCATAAACTGCGTTATTACAAGAACTAAGCTTTACTCCTAAGATACTTTTACAAAACTTCAAATGAACACGCTCTAGATCTTTGGACTTTGTAAATCCCCAAATAGGCGATCCATAATTCAGAATTGAAGACACAAAAGCATCAAACAACTGTAAACATAATTTAGGCTTAATATCAAACTTCTTAATATTTAACAACAATACATTCATAGCCTTTAGTGCTTTTCCATAAACAAATTGATTGTTTAAAACAAAAGTACCAGTATAATTAAACACTACGCCCAAATAATTAAATTTATTAACTATTTCTATATTTTCATTTTTATACAACCATTTTTCATTTTCCAATAGCCCGCCCCTTTTTCTAAAAACGACAATTTTTGTTTTGTTCACATTAACTTCTAAACCCCATTTATCGCAGTATTCTTCTAAATTATTCAAATTAATTTGTAAATCTTCTGGAGAATGCCCTAATACGATCATGTCATCTGCAAAAAGAAGGAGTACAAGAGTCAAGTCATAAAATGAAAGTCCGCAGTTAACTCTATCCTGCATGTACAATTCAAGATCCTCAATAAAAAGTGCGAACATTATCGGTGAATTTGTCTCCCCTTGTCTCAAGCCCACCGAGATATCGAAAAAGTCTGAAAGAGAATTACAATGTTTAACACATGATTTCACAGAGTCATACATAGCACGCATTATCCGAAGAAATTTACCACTAATACCCTGTTTATACAATTTAAGCCACAATGCATTTCTATTTATAGAGTCAAATGCCCTTTTTAAATCGATAAAAGCACAATACAATCTACCCTTACTATTAAGAGTTTGATCTATTATATTTTTCAATAAAAACATGGCATCTAATGTCGAGCGCCCTTTTCTGAATCCAAACTGCGCGTCAGAAATAACGTTATAGTTATCACAAAATTGTACGACTCTTGAGTTTAAAACACTTGTAAATAATTTTCCAAAGCAGCTCATTAAAGTTATACCTCTATAATTAGACACCACGTTTTTATCCCCCTTTTTATGTAACGGTACAATAAATCCTTCTGACCATTTTGATGGGAAATATCCCTTGTTAAAAACAAAATTAAACAGATCTGTAATGTGTCCAGCAATAATATCTGCAGTTTCAATAAAAAACTCATTTATCAAAAAATCGCTATTGGCACATGCCTTATTTCGCTTTAACTTTTTAATAGCAGAAGTCACTTCTTGTACCGTTATTGGTTGATCAAGTTCAAAATAAACAGAATTCCATTCATTAAAATCATGAGTCTGGCTGAAATTCTCCGCTTCATCAATTTTTACATCGTTCAACTCATTAAACATATTTAAAAAGTAGTCGTGAAAGTCAGAGAGATCTAGATCTACACTGTTTGTAGTAGCATTCTTACGCGTAGAAAAATATTTCCAAAACTCACGCGGTTTAGAAAATTTGAACTGCTCGAGCTCCCTTGCTTTCTTGTATTTATAAGCTCTTCGTTTTTTACGAATAAGAAATTTATAATCTTGTTTTAAATTTAACAAATAAATTCTATTTTCATAAGACATTTCTTTGTTAAAATTGTGTAATGCAGCTTTATACAACTGTTTCGATTGGTAACAATCACTATCGAACCAATTACTTGAGTCGCATTTTCTAAAATGCTGTCTGCTTTCATTTATGATTGTTTCTTTCACAAACAAATCTTCTGTTACGTCACAAATAACTGACGAAAACTTATTAATTATTTCATCAACGTTACAATTTTCAGTTAGTTCTACATGGTTCACAATATTATTTAAACAAGGCAATTTAGCAATGAGCTTAGATCTGAATGATTCACGGTATAAGTCATTCCACTTGACTGAAGTAACGGACTGCACGGTTTTCTCGGGTGTTTCTTTGTTACAACAGATTACAAATGAAAGAGGCGCATGATCGCTAAACACATTAAAATCATTCACTTTAAAATCATGTACCCGTGCAAAATCACATTCCTTCAGTAACAAGTAGTCAATAATAGTACACCCTGCCCTATTCATGTAAGTATAATTTCCCACCCTACAGTCGTACCCCAATCTACCGTTAGCTATTCTTATTTCAGTTGCTTTACACAAATCAAGTAAGCTATTTCCACGCGTGTTACACACGGTGTCTATAGAAGCCCGCTCAAGGGGTAAATCAGGCACATACTCATCAGGATCCATACCACGTAAAACTGTATCGCATGAAATATAATCAGCCCTGTTATAAGTCCTGGCATTACAATCGCCTGAAAGCATAACACAACCTAATTGCTCAAAACTAAAAATATCTTCCTGTAACAAATTAAATAAATCAGCATCATAAAGGTTTGCTATAGGTGATTCATCAGACCATAGGTACATAGCACAAAAGTATATATCAACATCATTTTTAAAAAAGTATTTATCCAATTTAAACCAAATAAGAGTGTCAAAGTGATTCTTCACTATAGAAATGCCATTTTTAATGCCATCTCTACAATAAATAACCAATCCTCCACTATTACGTTTAGCCCTCTTGTTTCGAAATTTTCTATAGAAATGCCAACAATGATAACCTGGAATGTCTATTACACTGTCTTTAGCTGTCCATGTTTCTGTAAGAATAACTATATCATTATCATCAAATAAATGCATAAATTCTGAGTTCTCAAATTTACTGTTGGTTAGCCCATTACAGTTCCATACACAAAACTTTAACCCATCCTCAGCGCCCCCTCAGTCTCTCTTAAACGGTCTGCCGTTGATATACAATGTATCGTAGCTTAGCCACGCCCTGTTTCCGTCCTTTATAGCCTCCTTCATTTTCGGAACTAATGCTTTCCTTTTCTCTGCTACTTCTTGCGGGAATTGTTCATGGATGTAGAAATTACTGTCTTTCAGTTTGCTTTTCTGTTTCCTTACCAGTTCTCTGTCGGTAAACATATTGAATTTACACACAATATTGCGCGTTCTACCTGCAGATTTTTGGCCCATTCTGTGCGCTCGTTCGATTTTCATGGTTGCCACTGTATCCTGAGCGATCTGGAGCTTGTCTGTAAAAAATGCCCTTAATTTCGTCTCTGTTTCCTCCGGCCTTTCTTGCGATGACTCTTCTATATTACAGAAAATAAGATTGTTCCTCATAGACTGCGACTGAAGGTATGTAAGATTGTCTCTCATTTTTGCACAATCCCTCTCCATCTGCAACAACTTATCATGACTAACACCACTGGCAAACTCCACTTCATCAACCCTGTCTTCAACTTTCCGCACTTTCTCTTCTGTTTGTTTACATCTTGAGTCTACATGATTCCACAATTTCTTAATATCTGAATCAAAACTGTCCATCTTTTTCTCTAAAGAATCTAACTTTGATAGTCTGTCCTCTATCCTATTCAGAGATTTCAATATATCGGCGTTTGATGGCATTGTTGTCTTGTCGGGGGAGGTCGCGTCTACATTGGCTGCCATACTGCCTGGTGGGGTATCAGATCTGTCACAACCAAGTGAATTTACGTTTGCAGAACGATCGAATACAGATGATGAGTCCTCACTATATTTTCTCGGCGTCGCATACAGTACAGAGTTAGCTTGGCTTAATAATTCACTGACATTCAAATCACTTTCATTTAAATCTTCACTCACCCCTATCTGTCCGGTAGGCGATTGTCCGAATCTACCGACCTTAGATGAATAGTCCGTATCACTTTCACTGCTCTTTTTTCGTATATATAGCTATACCGATGTCAATTACACTGTGTTTGACTTAATGTATCAATGCTGTTTGTACACGTGATAAATTGCCGAGTGCACGCGTTCGCTGGTTAATTAAAGAATCAACTAATTATCTTATCGTAATTATCTAATTCGTCAGTTTTGCCAGAGACTTAACATGTTCTCTATGTCTCTGGTTTTGTCGATTAAACACATACAGGTGTGAAAAAACAAAATCATATACTAAACTTTTGTTCGGTTTCATTTTGTGTGCTGTATTCAAATGATTATAACGTGTATATATACCTTCTTTTACCAATGAAAAAAATGGATATGTGTGATAAATTGGAATATTTAATAACCAGGTTTGTAGCTCTACAATTAACTTATTTTTTTTTTAAATATCTATTGCACAGTTTCACATTTTAATAAATTTAGGCTATCGCCCAAGTTGAAAAAGAGCTACGTCACCCCGAAAGGTAGAAAAAGTCCACATATATCATGATTAGTATACACATAGGCGATCCTATTTAGGGTGGATGACAAGCCTGAAAATGGTGCAGATTTTTTATTCGGCGTTTCCATGGCAACCACTCAGTTTTACAGTGTTTCAGGAAAACCACTGTAACGTGGTCAATTTCGATGACAGAAGAATAAAATTATTACAGTGATAAGGCTTAGACATCGGAATTTCAAACAAGAGGCCCAGAGGGCCACATTTCGCTCACCTGAGAAATTGTATCACAGAAGCTGACTGGGCAAGACAACATTTTGATACAGCTGATATAACTGATAAGCCCCGGGGCGGGGCCAAATTTGATCCAGGGGTCATAATTTGAACAATCTTGGTAGAGGACCATAGGGCAAAGCTACATGTCAAATTTAAATTATCTGGGCCTTACGGTTTCAGAGAAGAAGATTTTTAAAGGTTTTCCTATGAAAAACTAATAAGCCTGAGGGCGGGGCCATTTTTTGGCCTGGGGGTCATAATTTGAACAATCTTGTTAGAGGACCACAAAGCAAAGTTATATGACAAATATTAAAGACCTGGACCTTACACTTTCAGAGAAGAAAATTTTTAAAGGTTTTCCTATATAATTCTATGTAAAACTGATAAGCCCCGGGGCGGGACCAATTTTGACCCGGGGGTCAAAATTTGAACAATTTTAGTAGAGGACTATAAGGCAAAGCTACGTGTCAAATATAAATGATCTGGGACTTACGGTTTCAGAGAAGAATATTTTTAAAGGTTTTCCTATGAAAAACTGATAAGCCCGAGGGCGGGACCATTTTTGGCCCGGGGGTCATAATTCTTGGTAGAGGACCACAAAACAAAGCTATATGTCAAATATTAAAGATCTGGGCCTTACAGTTTCAGAGAAGAAGATTTTTAAAGGATTTCCTATATAAGTCTATGTAAAACTGATAAGCCCCGGGCGGGGCCACTTTTGACCTGGGGTCATAATTTGAACAATCTTGGTAGAGGACCATGAGGCAAAGCTACATGTAAAATATTAATGTTCTGGGCCTTACAGTTTCAGAGAAGAAGATTTTTTTATGGTTTTCCTATATAATTCAATGTAAAACTGATAAGCCCAGGGGCGGGGACATTTTTGGACCGGGGGTCATAATTTGAACAATCTTGGTAGAATACCATGAGGCAAAGCTACATGTCAAATATTAATGATCTGAGCCTTACGGTTTCAGAGGAGAAGAGTTTTAAAGGTTTTCCTAAGAAAAACTGATAAGCCCCAGGGCGGGGCCATTTTTGGCCCGGGGTCATTATTTAAACAATCTTGGTAGAATACCATTAGGTCATGATACAAACCAAATATCAAAGGTCTGGGCCTTTCAGTTTCAGAGAAGAAGATTTTTAAAGATTTTCTTATGCATTAAAATTTGTCTATACGGTCATGTTAGAAAATCTGGTCCTACAGCAAGGGGAATAACTCTAGCCAAAATCTTTGAACAAGATTTCGTTCCCCCTTGTCACTGATGCTTCTGACAAAGTTTAGTTGAAATCGGGTCAGTGGTTTCAGAGGAGATGTTGTTTAAAAATGTGAACGTACGACGGACGACGGACGCCGGACGCCAGACACCGGACGACGGACGGAATGGTATCACAATAGCTCATCCTGAGCCTTCGGCTCAGGTGAGCTAAAAACGAAAACTTATGTAAATTATCTCATTTGCATACTTATGAATATCAATGAGAATAAAAAACCCATAAAGATAGGGTACAAATATCAAAATCAAACTTAAAATTAACCATTAAACTATCTCAAATGACACAAAAGAAGCCAATATGTTGCTTAAAAATATATCTGAACATTCCTTGAAAGAATGAGCTGAATTTGTTTTAAAACAATACACCGTAAATACCCCACATTTTGTTTCTATGACAATCGTCCATTTCTGACACAGAAAACATAGCAACTCCTCAAATGTGCACCATTCGAACGCCAACATCTCCATTTTGAGCAATGACAGTCAGTTTGCTGAATAGTTCCCTGTCAATATTAACTGTTTCTATATTCTTCTGCTTTTTAACCTTCAGTGGTGCTTTCATAATAGCAAACGTCTTTAGCTTAGGTTTTGGTATTGGTGTCTTGTATGAAATCTATTATACTAGTTTGGCCTATGGATTTCACATTGCAAAGGTCATACATGTATTGTATTTCTGTAGAATCCACTACTGAAGTTGAAATGTTTAGGAGTGGTTGGTTCTCATATTCAGTTGCAATGTCTTCTACTTCAAATGTATTAAACCTTCTCTCCTGAATCACCTTGGCAACCTCTTGAATAGCCTTTTCATCTTTGTCAACTCTGTCTTGTTTCTGTGTGGCTTCCCTTCGCATCAGCAAGAAAGCCACTAAGATATTTCATATTTTCTGTCACTTATGTTTTCAGATGTGCAGTCAAATAGTATTTATTGAAAGCAGCCTCTTGGGTGTAAAATTGGTTAAACTTTCCACATTCTCTGTTCAACGACTGCTCTATGGCTAGGTCATGCCAAACACCAATGTATACTATTTCTGTTCGGAAAACAGCTGCATGGTCTCTGAAAATTGTTTCGTAGATTTCTGGTTTCTCCTCTTTGAATAGTAGACTTTCAAGTACATTGATAGTGCCCATCTTGCATAGTTTGTGTGGCCACATGGGGCATCCATTGGTAGCATTTATGCAAAGGTTTCTTCTAACTCTAGGTTTCTGTTTCCATCTCGTTTAGCTGCAATATTGTCTAAAATCAGATGTGGTAAGTAATAGACGCAGGTATCCCAAAAACTGGAATGTATGTGATGTACGCCTTCCTTCTTCAGTAAGGTCATGCACCAATATCAAATATTGTAGGTTTGCTGTGCAGTGCCGGATCCAGAATTTTTTCAGTGGGGGGGGGGGGGCACATGTGGGGAGGGTATGGGGGGGGGGGGGGGTATAACCCCCACATAGGTTGGGGTCCGGGCGGGGCCTCCCCCGGAAAAAAATTAAACTTGCATAAAAATGGTGCATTCTGAGGGCATTCTAAGAAGAAAGTTAACATCGATAGAATGATGTAAATACCCCCAATGGTCAATGGTGCGTTCTGATGGGGTTTTTTTCGCATTCAAAATAGGTAAAATACTACATAAATCTATGTAAATATTCGATTCAAAATAACATATCAAATTCTTTAATATAGGATAATTTACCTTTGACAGATTGTTTTCTGGCCGTTAACCTGAAACCTACCCCTACCCCCTCTGATGTCACTAAGGGGGTCTGGGAGCATGCTGCCCGGAATCTTTTTAATTTCTAGATGGTCTCTGGTGCATTCTGGTGCGTTTTGCACATTCAAAACAGTTACAATAATAATATAAATACATAAATCTATATAAATATTCTGCAACTACATGTAATATTGGCAAAATTATTGGAGGGGGGGGGGGGGCACCCTGGTCCTACATGCATGAGTTAATTGGATAGTTTTAAATCAAACCCAGTTCATTCGTTTATAGAATGTTCAGATATGATTTTAACCAAAATGTGCCCCTTTTGTGTCCTTTGAGTTTGTTTAATGGTTAGTTGGAAGTATGATTTTGATATTGATTTATGAGTTTTTCAATATTCTCATTAATATTCACAAGTATGCAAATGAGATCATTTACATAAATTCTTATTTTATTAAAGTCCAGTGTCTAAGCTTCATCACTGTAGTATTTTCATTCTTCTATTACAAATATTGACCAAGTTATAGTATTTTTCCTGAAACCACGAATGTTCTTCATTCGTGCTGAAACACAGTGTAAAACGGAAACATCAAATAAAACAAATCTGCACCACTTTCAGGATTGTCATTCACCCTAAATTGGGTCGCCTATATGCATACTGAATCATGGTAGAATGAACAATTCCAACATGATAAAATAATAATGGTATTAATGATTTCCTTATAATATAACTCATATATGGCACGCTAAGTGACTAGTCCCGAAATGGGAAATTAATTAATTGAGTTGGTGTTGAGCTGTATCCATCAAGCAGACGATAGTTTCTTACTAGTTCATTGCAAAGTGACAAACAGTGCAGACCGTGATCAGAGGTGGTTGTTTAATACAATAAAGCTGCTCTAAGCTACTGTAGAAGAATTATTAATGTTATTATTCTTGGTTTCACCAGTCATCTGTCTTCATATCCATCATGGAGGAATTATACCCTCCATGTATCCATCAAATACATATCATAGGGAAAATATATTTATTTCGCTGTTTTCATAATTATTTCAATTTTTTTTATCCATTTTCTGTCACGTATTAAGAGTTTTGCATAGTTACTGATTTTATGAACATAACAACATGAAATACTACTTGTAATACACAAGTTGAATATACATGTACATACATTAACAGCATCCATCCCCCGCTGTGAACAATATAGACACGTGTCATTTATGCCACGTGCCTAGTTTTGGCTCAGCAGGATGCCAGTTTCGTACATTGTACAGACATACGACATTTACAGAGCCAATTTTATTGATGTCTGTGTACTAAATGTTATGTTATGATCTAGTACTAGACTGCAATCCTATATTATTTGAAGAGTTTGAATAAATTCAACGAAAAGCAGACGGAAAATCATGATGTAAAAATTATACAAACACATGTGATTCAGATTTCCTATTGTATTAATAAAACTGGATACAATTAAGATATATATATATATGGGACGCACAATGTGAATGTATAAACTGACCTCTACAGCTTAAAGCAAAATAACTCATAATGGGAGTAAACACATTTCGGTGGTCGTTATAATTTATAGAGAGGTTTTGCTTGCTGTAAGTTAGTAGATCTACTGATCTACCGATATTAAAAAACGGAAACTCATTTTAATATTTATTTAAGTTATAAAATCAATAGGTATATATTAAAATACTATGTATTTACATAAAGGAAATGTATATTATATATTAAAGTTAGAAATGTAATAGCGTGGTTATTTGTCAGTTTCAATCCAACATTTTTTTAACCTCTCGTAATGCAGAGCCTTATCAGGTCCCAAACTGTTTGTTAAAAATAGAAGCATACGACTCTTTGGATTCGTTGTAAATCCTGATCAAAAGCCGCGTAAAAGACACATTTTCACAGATGCATAAAGCGGGGTCTGAACATGATCCCCAATTCGTTTAATAGTTTTTCAAAGATTAAATATTTCTTTCCAAGCATTTTGTATCATTATCAGAAGCCGCGTAAAGCGTCGTCTGATCAGGATTCACAATGGTTACAGGCGACTTTCGATTTCAAGTAGTTAGGATCCAGTTCAAAAATCGCGTACCAATCCGCTTTTCACGTACGACTAATTTATGTTGAAGCATTGTGGATCCAGATCAGAAGCCGTGTAAAGCGGCGTCCGCTCAGGATCCACACTGACTGACAATTGTTTATACGTTTCAAATTAAAAAAATGATTGACACTTGTTTTTAGAGCAGACAACTGTTTTTACGGCATTATTTTTTTTTCAAGCAGTTCGGATACTGATCAGGATCGCACACTATGGGATGTGATTAGGATCCACACCACACAATTGTTGACACTCATATCAATATTTTCGATACTTGAGTGAGAACTTATGACAACGTATAGCAACTGTTTAGGCACATTAGCGATTTGCTAATAACTACCAAATCCCCACATATATGTGGTTTATGGATGAAAACTATGTAGGCCGCAGGCGTACGTAAAATACACTAATTACGATACTAACAGGTATACAATGTGTGAAAAACAATAATTTATCACCTAATAACTAATAATCTTTTCCCTATATAATCCTATATGTTGTACGCTTCGACCAAAAAAGGTACGCTTTGACTCGGTACGCTTCAACCATGGTACGCTTTGACCATAACCCGTTTGACCATCGTAACTGCTCGGCAAATTCCGTCTACAATCGGAAAGGGGAGAGGTTGACCATGAGCGTCTGTGTAACCATGATCTATTGTAAACTTGTTAAGTTTTCAACTTTTTAAGACAGTTTGTTAAAATGCCTACAGCTATACAAGCGATCACCAAAATTTATAACAGTTGAATTTGACGAAATTTTGATAGAAGGGGTAAGAAAAAGTTGTGTTTGGAAATTAATGTGTTAATAAATAATGTCACCCGTTTTCGCGATGAAATGCGTTTTGCTTTTTCATAAAAATGTAAAAACTCACTTCCTTATCACCACTAAGCCCTGTAATTTGCAAGTCAATAGAAATACGGTGAAGTAATGAATGATGGATTCCATTACATAGGAGTCCTCTGATCTTTAGCTACACTGTTTGCATAGAAAAAAGGTGTGTGTGTGTGGGGGGGGGTCATTTAGGTTTGATTGTTTATCCCCCCCCCCCCCCCCCCCCCCCAACACACACACACACACCCACCCCAGATGGAAAACTTCCTCACCCTAGCTACGGAATTACACACGGAATTGCAACCCCCTGCTATATGGCCTGAATCTCGTGCGGAGCAAACGAGGCGAAGTTTCGCGAGACTTGATAAGATCCCAAACAAAAAAAACAGGGTAACAAATAATATAACAATGAACTAATTCTGTACAGTTCATTATTAATACATAATTGGTTGTCAAATCACATGCAAATGAGGTTTACAATGTACTAGTAACAATGTACTAATAATGAACTCCCAACAATGAACTAATAAAGAACTAACAATGAACCAATTGTGTACTGTCGATCACAACCATGCACTGTTAACAATGTACTAATGATGTACTTATAACAATGTACTAATGATGTACTTATAACAATGTACTAATCATGTACTCATAACAATGTACTAATGATGAACTGTTAACAATGTACTAATGCTGCACCATTTCTGAGCTATACTTAGGCATGCAGATTTCATTGACCCCTTTGTCAATTTAAAACAAGCAATTTTCCTTCAATGAAACTTTTGATTCGTAAAAATAATATGCGGCAGCCTATAACAAAACGTTAAACTTCTATCTAGATAAACAGTACATGTATTATTCTATAGTTTAGAGGTCGAGTCAATTCGGTCCCTCGTCAAATCGACCCCGAATTGACTCGGGATCTTCTAAATTTTGTAAACAATCACGGAAACTTCTCATGAACTAACCTTCATCGGCTTCGCTAACAAAACACAGTTGAAAACCCAAGCATCGTCGACTGCGTGTATTAATTAACGGTTCAAATTCACACTTTATGCAAGATATCTTGGTTCAAACATCGATCGCTCGCTGTTGGTTACAATATTCCAGATTTGAATTTCTGCCGAATTCTCCCGAAGTGGAGAGTAGATTCAAAAAGGGGAATAACCGCACGTAAACAATGATGAACTATTAATGTACTATCCAGATTGTTCAAGTTTAATTATGAACCAATGCTGAACAGTTATAGAAGAACTATGTTAAATGATGAACTATTAATGTACTATCCAGATTTTTTAAGTTTAATAAAGAACCAATGATGTACAGTAGAAGCAAGTTAATGTTCAATGCTGAATTAATAATGAACTGTCTGCTTAATGCTGAACTATCAAAGTACTCTGGTGAATCTGAAATATAGTACATTGTTAGGGGTCTAATCGTGTACTTTTATGTACTAATACTGAACCACAACTATGTATTAAACAGTACATTATTGGTTCATTATTGGTTCATAATTAGTTATTTGATTCATTTTATTTTTGTTTGGGATAATGTCTATCGGTAGTCAATATGATTAATGTCTGTTTCGAAGCATTTTTCACTGGTTTATACTCTCGTGAATTGATAGGAATGTCCACCAAGACTTAAATCCACTAAAATGTCAATAAATATGTACACTAAAGTCGGTAAATTTTCACCCCAGAAATGGCAGACAAAGAGGCAAAAAGTGCAGATGTTGTCAGGTGACACGTAATCTCGCAAAATTCAACCGCCGCGAGAGCTCAGATGCTCGCTTTTTCAATTTCGCTGAGTTGCGATTCCGTCTTGTAAAATTCCATGCCCTAGCACATTCTGCTTTATTTCCAACCTGTATTAACTACTATTAAGTGGTCACTTGTCTTCAAAACTAGAAACATGCTATGGGGTAATGGGTTAAGCAGATTGAAAGTAAAGCAGAATGGACCTTTAGGTGAAGTCTGCTTTACTTTCTCAGACTGTTTCTAGTTTACTGTTATGAAGACAGGTAACCAATTAAAGCAGGTTGAAAGTAAAGCAGAATGCGCCTTACGGTGCATTCTCCTTTACTTTCAGCCTACTTTAAGCTAATAGGCTAATGCTGGAATAAAGAAATTATTTCTAATGTTAACAGTAAGTTATTCACAACTATATAAATTCGAGCTATTTACTTCAGTGGAGGGATAAATTAGAGGTGTAAAAAGGTGTATTTATGGGATATGGGTTAAGCAGCCTAAGCTACTGACTAGTATAGGAATTATTTCTAGTTGTGCATATTCATTATAATCATTAATGTATCGAGGGAGACTATTCTCTATCGTGGAGGAATAGATTAAAGGAGTAAGAAGGCATATTAATAGGGTAAAGGTCTAAAGGACCAATGGGTTAATAATCTTGATTGAACCTTAATTTTGTACTGGTCAAGCCACTGTTAGCATTCTAATATTTAATGTTTTTTATGATTTCCCCCTAGAAATATGGCCACCATGTCAAAGAGGAAACCTATTTTTAAAGCAATATGGCAGCGTATGGCACAAAAGAAACATGTGGATATCACTGATATAAAGACCGACTTGAAGCGCTGCCTTTCTTTAAGAAGACTAACTTTCATTGGTGTTGGAAAAACTGTCGGAGTTGGTATCTATGTACTCATTGGTGTTACAACAAAAGAATATGCAGGTAAAACCAGCCCCCTCTATATTAGTCTATACCAGAACCTCTATATACCAGACTTCTCTCTAAACCGGACAAAAACATTGTTCCCTGTTTCAAACCCTTCTTTATTTAACACATTACACCGTGAATATGCCTTTTTTTCGCCTTTAATTTATTCCTTAACTGAAGAAAATACATTCATGAATATGTATCATCAGAAATATTTTCTATATTCCAGCAAATGATAGCCTAAAGCAGATTGAAAGTAAAACAGAATGCGCCTTAAGGCGCATTCTGCTTTACTTTCAACCTGCTTTAAGTGATCTGCTATATTCCATACTAGAAACAAGATATGGGTTAAAACCCCTCTTAACCGAACATTTATGTAGTCCCATTACATGTCCGGTGTATGATATTGCCTTGCTTTAACTCATTGACCCCTGAAACTTTAACCTATTATCCTATTTCTAGTTTTGAAAATGGGTGACCACTGAAAGCAGGTTGGAAGTAAAGCAGAATGCGCCTTAAGGCACATTCTGCTATGCTTTCAGCCTGCTTTAAGCTATCATCTGCTAGGATTAAGGGGTATCCTCTATTCTTGTTATTAAATGTACTTAAATTTCAGGTCCATCTGTTGTGCTGTCATTCCTGATTGCCTTTCTGGTGACGCTGCTAAATGGCCTCTGCTTTGCAGAATATGCTTCCCGGAACCCCAAAACAGGGGCCCAGTATGCCTACATGTATGAAACCATGGGAGAGGCGGTGGCGTTTATTGTGGGATGGACAAGTATTTTGGGTATACAGAAAGTTGTTTAACCCGTTACTCCATAAAGATGCATTTTTACACTTTTAACCCTTTCCCCAATAGAAGCGCCTTTTAGCGGATATGATTTATTCCGCCGCTGATGAAAATAGTTCCAATTAAATCAGTCATGAACATACATGTATAGTATAGGGAATATTTTCTAAATTTTTGCACATGTAAGCTTAAAGCAGGCTGAAAGTAAAGCAGAATGTGCCTTAAGGCGCATTCTGCTTTACTTTCAACCTGTTTTAAGTGGTCAACTATCTTCAATACCCTCAGGTAAAGGGTTAATTTATTCCTCCCCTAAAAAAAGTTAAACTTAAAGTCTTTATTCAATCATGAATTATGCACTGTAATAAATATTGTTAAACTAAAGTCTTTATTCAATCATGAATTATGCACTGCTTTAAGTGGACACTTGTCTTCAAAACTTGTTTCGAGTTTTGAAGACATTGTTTCAAGTTTTGAAGACAGGTGTCCACTTAAAGCAGATTTAAAGTAAAAATGAAATGAATGATTTTGATGAGGTTAATCCTCTTATCTCCACCAAACATTATGTTGTGACTTCTCATTAAAAGAAATAGTTAGTCAAGAGATGAGACAATTCTTTGAAGAGTCTAAAACTAGGTTTTGCCGGCGACATAACGGATGAAATGTTTGAAGATTTTTTACTTTACCTACTGTTATCTGGAGTTCTACTAACACATTGAGCACTAGCTTTTGCCTTTAGAATTGTGTACCTGTGAAGAGTGTACACTTGCAAACAACTAAAGCAGTCTCCTGACCAGGGTCTTCACTGTTTACCATTTTGCAGTTAGTTGTAAATAAAAAACAACCCTAACTAGTCAAACATCATCTAGACTTTAGTGGAAACTGGAACTTGCCATTTTTAAGTCTCAGGGGTGAATGAGTTACATATTTAATGTATTCTTCCACTGAAAGAATTAGTTCCAATTTATACAGCCATGAATATGTATCATAAGATATGATAGATAGCGGATAGAAGCTTAAAGCAGACTGAAAGTAAAGCAGAATGGGCTTTAAGTCAAAACTGGAAACAAGCTATAGTGTAAAGGGATAAGTTTCAGGGTTGAATTAATTAATAGTTTAACCCTAGATAAGACGGCTCATATATCATGTCTTTTCTTTCAGGATTCACTGCAGCGTTTTCAATGGCAGCTCGTGGTTTCAGTGGCTACTTGGATTCCTTGTTTAACCATGCCATACAGAACTTCACCGTGACTCATGTTGCCAACTGGTCACAGGGCCCACCGTTCCCATCATACCCTGACTTTCCAGGCATCATGATTGTTCTTGTTGTCATGGTGATAGCATCAGTTGGGGTCAACTTATCAACACTGGTGAACTCCGTATTAGCCGGCACTTCAGGCTGCCTGTTGTTATTCATCTCCCTGTTTGGTTTGTACTATGCTGACATAACAAACTGGTTTAATGACAATGGGGGATTCTTCCCGTATGGTATAACAGGAGTATTGAAGGCCTCTTCAGTGTGTTTCTATGCCTTTCAGGGCTATGAGGTTTTGGGGATGTCAGCTGAGGAGACACTACAGCCTGATAGGAACATACCGCTGGCTATTATTATTACTCTTGTAGTAGTGTTGATACTGTATCTCGGTGTGGCCGTCTCATTCACACTAATGATACCATATGCAGCTGTCAATACTCATGCTCCATTTCCTGCAGCCTTCCAGTATCACTCAGTAACATGGGCGAGATACCTGGTAGCCATAGGACCAGTGTTTGCCTTGTTTAACCTCTGTACCTTAGAGATGTTCACTATTCAGAGACTCGTTTACTCTATGGCCAGTGATGGCCTTCTTTTCAAATATTTCTCTAAAGTGAACGCAAAGACTAAAGTGCCAGTAGGTCCTATTTGTGTATTTGGCCCTGTTGTAATTGCTCTTATATTAACTATAGATTTATCGAACATTATTGGGTTTATGGTAATGTACACATTTGTTCAGTACTCATTGTTTTCATCTTACATGATTGTGTTGAGATATGAACCTATAGCTGAATCGTCTCCAAATTTAAAGAGCATGCACCAACTTCAAGATAAACCGCAGGAATATGAAAAAGAGCACTCACAGTTAGGCAAAATTGATAATGATTATAATCAATTAGATACAGATTTTAGGCACATGGAGCCAAATAGCAAATTAATAAATGAAGTTGGTGATGGATTGTTAACTGCTGTACCAAACAAAACATCAACAAAAAGACATTCTAGGAATAGAATTCAGTGCTTCATTAGTAACAAACTGACTGCCTATGGAATACTAAGGGTATTAAGTGTTAGGCGACTGGTTGTGACCATATATTTGTCGTGTTTTCTGCTCGCCATACAGCTGGTGAAGGGACATGGGGATTTGGTGTTGGGTAATGCAGTGGCTGTGTTCTTTACGGCGTTACTGACAGTTGTGGTGATACTTGCTGTGGTTATGATATGGTGTCGGGAGCAGAGAGGAGAGAATAAAGGCTTTCTGGTAAGTAGACTGATACCATACAGGGGCCCATTTCATAAAACATCTTACGACAAATGTTGTCGTAAGTCACATTATAAAAGTCTCAATTATTAATTATTTCTCAATCTAATCCTGTCTTGTAACATCTTTTTGGAATCGTCTTTTCAAGACGATTCCAAAAAGATGTCACAAGACAGGATTAGATAGAGGAATCAGAGATTAAATGTATATTAAAGTTTTGACTTACGACAACATTTGTCGTAAGATGTTTTATGAAACGGGGCCCTGTATCTTACAGGACTCCAGTCTTACAGGGTTCCAGATAAGGGGGGTATTTCAAAATCTAAAATCTTTATTTCTGCTTTAAACCCTATGGTGTCACTACTCATTAGAATCGTCTCGATGAGAAGATTCTAATGAGTAGTAACACCATATGATTTGTGCTTAAATAAATGAGAAAATATTGGATTTGTTTGGTTTACTCCCTCTTATCTGGAGCCATGTCCAGATAAGGGTGAGGTGGTGAAAAAAATAAATATGTTAAACACATTCACCCCTGCAACTATTATAGACAAGTCCAATTTCCAATTAGTTTAGTCAAAACTTTTGGCTATTTAGGGTTGATTTTAACAATATAATGCAATAATAACAAACATTGATTTGTAGACCCTGATCAGAGGGCTATTGCAGGAGCCCTCTGATATGGATCCACACTGTTTTCATAGTACAAAAGTACTTTTTACAGGTGTACTGTTAGTGAACGACGAGTATACTTGTTGCCAGGGTTGAATGTGTTGACCTTTTCATTCTTATATTTCCACTAAACCCTATTTTGTTACTACACAACAGAATTATCTGAGATGATTCTTAGGAGTAGTTACATCATGGGGTTTTGTGGAAAGATAAGGTATTTAGTATGTATATTAGAAATACTCTCTCTATCTGGAGCTCTTTCTTTGGTGATTGTTAAATAGGCTGAATTATGAATACAGTCAAACTTCAATTAGTGTCTGTTCAAAAGAGAACAGATACCTATATAGGTCGTAGGATGGGCAGCTTGCTGAACAGATTGATGCATTACTTTTTGTCCTGTATTAAACGATCACCTATTTTAAAAAATCACAATGCTTTAAATTTTTCATTCAGTGATCATCTAACCCTTTAACCAATAGTCTGTTTATAGTTATGAAGACATGTGGCCACTTAAAGCAGGTTGAAAGTAAAGCAGAGTGCGCCTTAAGGCGCATTCTGCTTCACTTTCAGCCTGCTTTAAGCTATCACAAGCTAGGATATAGAAAATATTCTCATTGTATATGTTCACGACTGTATAAATTTGAACTATTTTCTTCATTGGAGGTATAAATTAAACACGCTAAAAGTCGCTTCTGTTAGGGAAAGGATTAACACAAATATGACTGTATTCCTATAAATTTGATAGTGTATGGTCTTGGTTAACTCTTTCCTCCCTGAAACTTTAACCCTTTCCCCATTACAAGCGCCTTTTAGCGGATATGATTTATTCATCCGCTGAAGAAAATAGTTCCCATTTTATCAGTAATGAATAAGTATGATAGGGAATATTTTCTATATTATAGCACATGATAGCTTAAAGCAGGCTGAAAGCAAAGCAGAATGCGCCCTAAGGTGCATTCTCCTTTACTTTCAACCTGCTTTAAGTAGTCACCTATCTTAAGAACTAGAAAAAGGCTATCAGGTAAAGGGTTAAATGGACAATTCCAGTTTCCATTTTAGTCTAGTCCATTTCTGTCTTTTAAGGGTTGTTTTTGTCAATGTTTGATATTATGACAAACAGTGAAGACCCTGATCAGAGGGCTCCTTTCGGAGCCCTCTGATCTGGGTCTTCACTGTTTGCACAGGACAAGTGTGCTATTCACATGTACACTGTTTGAAAAGAACGCCTATATGCGGGACTAGGGTTCAAAGGGTTAACATTACTTTAATGGATTACACAGTAACACCCACTAAACTAACTAGGCTACGCTTTAACCCATTATCTCATAAATACGCCTCTTTACGCCTTAAATTTATTCCTCCATCAAAGAAAATAGTTTGTACTTATATGGTCATGAATATATGTACAATGAGAAATAGTGTCTATATCCTAGCAGATGGTAGCTTAAAGCAGGCTGAAAGTAAAGCAGAATGTGCCTTAAAGCACATTCTGCTTTACTTTCCTACTGCTTTAAGTGTTCACCTATCTTCAAAACTAGAAATATGCTATGGGGTAATGGGTTGAAGAGTGATATATTTTGAGGAAATGAGTTAATAAGACTTACAATTTGCAGCTTACCTACAATTGTCTAGCAACTATTTTCAGCGCACTAAACTAATTACTTACACATCAGTCTAAATTCTGCATTATGAATTGTTGTCTTTGAATGGTTTGTAGTTCACAGAAGAGCGCTCTGAGAGATGATAAAAGAGTAGTTCTTGAAACAAAAAAGAAATCTTTGGAGAAATGTTTAGCCTCTCAATATGTGTATTTCATAAATATTTGATTCATACCATGAGATTTCAGACCAAGTCCAAGACCAAGCCTAGTCTTCATTTTGGGCTTTGCCTTGAAGGCTTATGTCAAGGTCTACAATGGCAAAACAAGCTCAATGCAAAACAAAATACATGTACTGTAAATGGTGATAAACCCATTACCTCATAAATATGCCCTTTTACGACTTTCATTCATTCCCCCACTGTAGAAATTAGTTCCACTTTATACAGTCATAAATATTTACCAGGAGAAATATTTTCTATATTCTTGTAGATAATAGCTTAACCCATTACCCCATAAATACGCTTTTTTATGTCTTTAATATTTTCCCACACTGGAAAAAATAGTTCCAATATATGCAGTCATGAATATGTAACGTGAGAAATATTTTCATTATTCTAGCAGATGGTAACTTAAAGCAGGCTGAAAGTAAAACAGAATGTGCCTTTAGGCGCATTCTGCTTTACTTTCAACCTGCTTTAAGTAGGCACATTCTACTTTACTTTCAACATGCTTTAAGTAAGCACCTGTCTTGAAAACTTGAAACAGGCTATGGTAATGGGTTAAAGCAGGCTGAAAGTAAAGCAGAATGTGCATTATATATTAAAAGCGCATTCTGCTTTACTCTCAACATGCTTAAGTAGTCACAGATCTTGAAATCTAGAAACAGGCTATGGGGTAATGGGGTAATATCAAACAGTTTAGATGAGTCACAGTATCTCTGACACATCTATTGTTCTAGGTCTTCAATGTTTGAAGCATAATGAGCCTGGTTTTCTTATTGTATAGCTCATATGTACAGTAAACACCTTCTATTATGACCATTAAATTAGGTTAACATTTTATTCATAAGGCTGGTGGCTGCTTAAAGCAAGATGAAAATAAAGCAGAAAGCTCCTATAGGAGCTTTCTGCTTTACTTTCATTTTGCTTTGAGCTGCCACTTGGCTTTAATATTATAAAATGGGGTATGTTTTAGTAATTGCAGGGTTACAGATAAGGGGAGTATTGGGGTATCTACTTAATTAAAATTGTGAAAAAAAGCAATTGTTTTACACAACAAGGAGTAACAGAAAGCAAAGAAATGTAGAAAAAAGCAAAGAAATTTTGGAAACCTAATCAAAATATGAATGATACCCAATGACGAAAACTCCCAATACCCAATAAAAATTGCAAAAACCCAATTCTTTAAAATATCAAGGAGTAAATACTCAGTTGCACCAAACCCTTATCTGCAACCCTGTTAATTATAATAGAGATGTTTTACTGTGTTTTGCAGGTTCCTTTCATGCCCTTCCTGCCAATCACTGCCTTGTTCTTCAACTTACTGATGCTTGTCTCCATAGCGGAGGGAGGTGCCCTGCTTGCCTCAGTCACATTGGCCTGTGTTGGTAAGTCAGCATCCGTTTTCTTTTTACATGAGAAAAACTCTGCTAAAACTTCACATTCATATAGTTCAGCATTGTTTTTTAGAGTTCATTCTTTGAGGGCAGGACTCTTAACCACAGGGACCTGCCACGATTGATTGTTGGGAGAAAAAAATTGTCAGAAGGTATATATAGAGACAAGGGGTACAACTGATCGTCAGTTCATCATACCCTATCTCTACAAAACCGGGCATATCATGAATAATAATTGATGAAACGACATCCGTTTTCCGTTCTGTCTAGCTAATATAACACCCTTCCATAAAACATAACATAAAGTCATTTGTAAGCATGCATTTTCAGCAGTAACTGCGTCTACTTTATGAAATCACCGATTTTCGGAAAACGGGACAGGTGTTCGTTCACAGCCGACACAGCATTGCTACATGTAGTTCAGGCGGTAATATCGAGCATGACAGTCATACAGTTCCATATATATACGCTTTCGACGCCGATCAAAGCTGATTTCTTCTACAGTCAGTGCCTAATTGACCACAAATTCGCATGTTTACCTTACAGGGACCCGACACGATTGACTTTTGAGAAAAAAATGTCAAAATGTGTATATAGTCTTTGGAGTCTCTACATATACATTCTGACATTTTTTCTCTAAAAAATCAATCATGTTGGGTCCCTGTGGTCAGAAACGTATATATATATGGAGCTGTATGACTGTCATGCTCGATATTACCGCCTAAACAACCGAACAGTAGTGGTCAATGCTGTGTCGGCTGTGAACGAACACCTGTCCCGTTTTCCGAAAATCGGTGATTTTAGTGAGTAGACACAGTTACTGTTAAAGGTGCATGCTTACAGTTGATTTTATGTTATGTTTTTATGGAAGAGTATTATATAAGCTAGACAGAACTGCAAAAAGGGTGTCGTTTCATCAATTATTATTCATGATATGCCCAGTTTTGTAGAGATAGGGCGAGAACATACTGACGATCAGTTGTACCCCTTGTCTCTATATATACCTTCTGACATTTTTTCTCTCAAAGATCAATCGTGTCGGGCCCCTGTGCTCTTAACCTGTATAGTGGTAGCACACTTGATTACGGTACCAATTGTGAGTTGGATCCCCTGACGGACCAAGTCTTTGGGATGAGACTTTATAAACAGAGGTCCGATGTATCAGTGCTTTACACTAGGAATCGTAAAAGAACCAGAGAACTCTGTCAATATTAAGAGAAAGGAATTGCGCTTGTTTTTATGCCCCCCGCATCGACAGATGCGGAGGCATATAGTATTCGTCCTGTCCATCAGTAACAAGGTTAAGTAGAATTTACCGTTTCGTCTAGCATCAACACTGCTTACCCAAATGCTTGGATACTTATACAGTTGTTGCCTTGGACCATTCCCTATCCACCAATATAACCAAACTTTGATCTTGACCTTGACCTAATTTTAACTTAGAATATTTTAAAATAGACTCTTTCTCGGTTAACTAGATTTTACCGTTTCGTCTAGCATCAACACATCTGACTACAATGCTTTGATACTTATACAGTTGTTGCCTTTGACCATTCCCTATCCACGAATAATACCCAAGCTCAGTTTGACCTTGACCTAGTTTGGACTTAGAAAATATTCAGAATATATTGTCAAGGATGCCACCGGGGCATAAGCGTTTATTGAACGCGCAGTCTTGTTTTGTATCCGCTCCCGCTCTTTGGGGCAACCAATTAGCCCATAGATGGCAGAAACAGACATTTACAAACAAACAAACCAAACTTAATCTGTTTAACCCGTTGAACCCTAGTCCCGCATATTGGCGTCATTTTCAAACAGTGTATATGTGAACAGTACACTTGTACTGTGCAAACAGTGAAGACCCAGATCAGAGGGCTCCTAATCAGGGTCTTCACTGTTTGTCATAATGCCAAACATTGACAAAAACAACCCTTAAAAGTCAGAAATGAACTATGCTAAAATGGAAACTGGAATTGTCCATTTAAAGTTTCAGGGAGGAAAGAGTTAAGGTGCATTCTGCTGCATTAACCCTTTACTGCCTAGCCAGTTTCTAGTTTTGAAAACAAGTAACCACTTAAAAAAGCAGGTTGAAAGTAAAGCACAATTTGCCTTAAGGCACATTTTACTTCACTTTCAGCCTGCTTTAAGCTTCTATCTGCTTGAATATATAACATATTTCTTATATATGCATGACCATGTAAAATTTGAACTATTTTCATCAGTAGAGGACTAACTTAACTGCTTAAAATGAGTATCCTTGGAATAAATTATTAAGGGTGTATCAATGTCATGAATTTAAGAAATTTTCTAAGTATATGAAAACACTTTATGATGGTTTTGTATTGAAGAGCTATTTAAGATGAATGAAAAAATAGAAAAAGTGTACATTTTGGTGAACAACAGTTGGCTCCATGGCCATGTAAAATTTACCCCACCCACTTTCTCTTATTTTGTCCTTTTCAAACAGCCCGCTTCAATAAAATCCATTTTAAATGAAAACAAATATGATAATTTGGTTTTGTGTTATTTATTTCCTATCTATGGTAGTATTTCTTCATACAAAAACTAATTTAAGAAAATACAGGCACCAAATGTGAAATTTATATTGCTCTAAATATCATCGATATGGTACTTTTTTGTAACTTTTGTAAGGGGAGATAACTCTTTTTACTTTAATAACTCAAAATTTTCAACACTGACCTTTCAATTTCTTTTCATATTTTGAACTGCCTTAGCATTGGCTTTCATTTGGTAGAATATAAGAAAAAGTTTGATACTAGAACTAATTCATTTTCAAACTTTTTTACTTTTTTTCATAAAATAAAATATCTAATAAAATCATGCCCTATAAAAAGCATATTTTTGATATTCGAGGATCCATATTGTTCAAACCTAGTGCCTGCTTTGTCTAAATTTGGTTTCTATATGTGAAAATACCACCATAGACATGAAATAAATAATGAAAACCCAAATTACCATGTTTGTTTTGTTTTGAAATAGATTTTACTGAAGCTTGTACTCTGAATGGGTAAAATTTGAGAGAAAAAGTGCAAATTTGACATACCTTTTTCAAATCCCTGTAGCTCAAAAAAAGGACACCACCATATATTTTTTTCCCATTTTTTCATTCATCATAAATAGCTCTTCCAAAAAAAAAATGATGGAAAAAAAGTTTGATACTTTGAAAAAATCGCTTATGGGTTGGATACACCCTTAAGTAATCACCTGTCTTTAAAATGAGAATCATGGCTATGGGATATTGGGCAATTTGTTTGATTCTCATCACTACTCCTTTCTGTATGTGTTTCAGGTGTGATAGTGTACTTGGTGATGGTGGTAGTGGATGTAACAAAAACTAAAGACAAAGATCAAGCAGCCTGGTCAGCTGGAGCAGCTGAGAAACCAGAGAATGTTCGACTCCTAGATCACACTGAGCTGGAGTGAGAGAATGAGGCTGGAGGGTGCGACTCATACACTTAACAGGCAATGTGTCAATAGACAGGTAGACAGTTAACACATTCAACCCTAGCAGCGAGTATAATCGTCATTTACAAACAGTGTACCTGTTAGGATTGCACTTGTCCTATGCAAACAGTGTAGACCCTGATCAGAGGGCTCCTGAAGGAGCCCTCTGATCAGGGTTTACACTGTTTGTCATTTTGAAATTATACTGTTTAAGTCATCCCCAAATAGTCAAAAAAGGACTAGACTTATTTTGAAATTGGAATTGTCCATTAAAAGTTTCAGGGGTGAATGAGTTAAACACTAGAATGAAGGAATATTTCACAATAACATCATCGGCCATACATGAATATTGTGAGGCTACCGGACATAAGATCAGACCGCACAGCCCAAGAGTATTAACCTCAGAAGACAAATTTTGGAAAGGTAAGGTCAAGGAGGTTAAAAAAAATCAAGCAGTGTAGGCCATCACTTAACAGGAATGAGGGATTTGAGCTACCACGGATGTATGATGGTCTCCTCGTATCATGTGACCACTCACCGGTCATGTGACCCAAGTCAGTGCAGTCTTGCCAATGAACAGGTTGTGACATCTCCGAAAATTCGAAGGTAAAAGGAAAACCTTTTTCTCTCAGTAAAGGAACCTAATAACTCGTGCCTAATCAAGAGCAGAGAAACTTCCTTGCATTTGAAATCGGGATGATCATTGAGCTCAATGATTTCCGTACAGTCAGCTAGAGATATGGATGGCTGTATTTATTTGTGCAATGTACAGTATGGGAGACGTTATTCTTTACCGTTTAACCAGTTACCCCATAAATACGCCTTTTTACACCTCTAATTTATATTCCTCTACTGAAGAAAATAGTTCCAATTAATACAGTCAAATATATGTGTCATAAGAAATATTTTCTGTATTCTAGCAGATGGTAGCTTAAAGCATGCTGAAAGTAAAGCAGAATGCGCCTTAGGGTGCATTTTGCTTTACTTTCAACCTACTTTAAGTAGTCAACTATCTTCATTACTAGAAAAGGGCTATGGGGTAATGGCTTAAACGCAAACGCAATGCACTAAACTGTAGAAAATTACAACTTTTTGAAATTTCTAACTACCAGAATATATTGAATCCGAGTTGCAAACTGTTTGGAGCCTGAAAAGACGCCGGGTTACCCAAGTTCTGATCTGGCTCCAACTGGTTTGCAATTTTGAAATAATAGTTTTAGTGTAAACGGGTTTATTGGGAAAGAGTATTGTATCAGTAAAGTTAGTGCAGCCAGTTTGTGCTGCATGAGGATCATGCTTATCATAGTAATAGATATCTCATGTTACCTTGCTCTACCATTTTGAAATATTTTGTTCTAAAAATAAAACGATTAGGTGAGAAAAATTGGACAAAACAATCATAATTTCATAAACATGTACCGAAACAATATTTTCTATATATATCCTAGCAGATGGCAGCTAAAAGTAGGCTGAAAGTAAAGCAGAATGCACCTTAAGGGGCATTCTGCTTTTCTTTCAACATGCTCTAAGTGCTCACCTATCTCAAAACTACAAAAAGGATATGGGGTGAAGGGGTAATTAAAAACTATGTGCAATTGAAACGTTTAAAGCATTCATTACTTGTCAACTGATATGCTTGGGACTTACACTATTTATTTTGTATATACATGTACATGTAATGTTATTTTCAGATTTATCATTGATGTTCATAGATATATTTATACATGAATGTTAATATTTTTGGAACATTTTATATACATGAATGTTAATATTTGTGGGAACATTTTATATACATGAATGTTAATATTTGTGGGAACATTTTATGTACATGAATGTTAATATTTGTGGGAACCTTACACTTCTCTAAAATGCTCTTTAACTCTTTCAACAACATGGACCTGTTTAAAATATACTCATAACATTTGCAAACAGTGTAGACCCTGATCAGGAGCCCTCTGATCAGGGTCTATACTGTTTGCTAATTTAGAGCAGTATTCATTCAACTACCTAGGATTCCAAGTACACCGATTCATGTTTTGGTAACTCAAAAGACTCACAAGGGAACCTAATAACCCACAATAGTTAGTTAAGTGTTGAAAGAGTTAAACGCAAGTAAGGGCATCATTTAAAACTAAGTTGATGCTGAAATTCTAAATACTTTAAGCCTGCTGTGCATCAAGTTGCCAGCTATTGCTATCCTAAACTAACTACCAATACAATTCCTTTATTAGTTGTCAACTTGAATGTATAGAGTTAGATTGTATGGAAACCCTCTCTGTTACGACCACTAAATTGTGTTAATTATTAGGTGGTTACGACAGGTGAGAGCTTAAAGCAAGGCGACAGTAAAACAGAAAGCTCCTTTAGGAGCTTTCTGTTTTACTGTCACCTTGCTTTAAGCTGTCACCTGTCTATTATAAATCAATAAGCCTTCGCTTTAGTGGTCGTAATAGAGAGGTTTTACTATTCAGGTAAAATCAAGGTTACTATCTTTTTACGCCTCTGGCATATACTGAGGTTAATCTGAGTTGACTGTTTGTTTAGCATGAACACGTCACCACTTACTATTTTCAATCCACCCAATCTGGATTTTAACTTGACCTTGACCTAATTTGGAATTTGAAGATTCAAAATCTGTTGTCAAGGATGCCACTGGGGACCATACAGGGGTGTAAAATTCTACTCGGTCGCTCTCCATGGCTAGTAACATTTTGTCAGGGCGAACAGATTTTCTGATAATTTACAACAGAAACTAATGAGAAAAATGTCATTATCCCCAAGCAGGGGGAGTAACAATTCTGAAATTTTTACACCCCTGCCGTTATACTTTTATTATTCAGCAATGTGTGTTGTTAGTTGTTAAAATTGTTATTGTTTGACATTTTAATGAATATTAACAATAAATGGGTTTTGTTGGTAATAGTATATAATTCTATATAACATAGCGGGTTCATTTTGTAATCACATTTATGTTATATAAGATAGCAGGGTTATTTTCTTATAGTATATAATTATGTAACATGGTGGGTTTATTTTGAAATCATATACATGTATGTATATATTATATTATATATAACTTATTTGCCAATACTTGTCATATATGTAACATAATATGTTTAACATATTTGCCAATACTTGCCATTATATATAACATAGCAGGGTTATTTCTATTAATATTTATATAACATGGCAGGTTTATTTTGTTATTTTATACACACAACATGGTGTCTCCAAGCAGTAACAGCAGTACTGCTTGTAAATGGTGCTGAATAACCTGACTATTTTGTGATTCTAACTTAATTCTGAACTTTTGTTTGTCAGCATTTAATTCAAGTTTTCAATTGTTAAATATTTTGACTGTAAAATGAAATGTTTACCATGTAAATGTTACTTAATACGGTGGAAAACCTTTGTTCAGCAGTCATCAATAAAAACTACTGTAAAACCTTTCTATTACCATAAATAAATTGTACCAATCATTAAGTGTTTACGACAGATGACTGCTTAAAGCAATGTGAATGTAAAACAGAAAGCTCATGTATCCTTAACGAGCTTTCTGCTTTACTTTCAGTCTGTGTTAAGCAGGGCTGCTGATAAGAGAGAGTAAACTGAACAAGACCAACACTCTCTCACTTATTTCAGCACCAACTCCTATGGTGTTACTACTCATTAGAATCGTCTCTTCGAGACGATTCTTTTGAGTAGTGACACCATAGGGTTTAATGCAGAAATAAAGATTTAAATTTTTGAAATACTCCCCTTATTTGGAGCCCTGTTATTTGTTAACACTAACCACCTGTTTTAAACACAGATGAAAAGCTATGAAGGACAGGGTTACTACTTGTTAGAATATACATGTATGCACATGTATGCCACATAGGAAATAAATATTGAAATACATTTTATCTTCACTTTGTTTTGATTTCTATTGCTATTCATATTCACAAACTACTGCCAACCCTATGCTTAAGGTTGAGGACCCCTAGTGAGATCAGACCAAAATAGGCACTCTACATACAGCGATCAGCCTTGTCATCAACTGCTGCTGGACTGTTCAGAACCATGCTAAAGCTGCGGAAGTAAAGCATGGTTCTGAACAGATCAGCAATTGAGGAGAAAAGCTCATTACTCTCCGCAGGGTTATGATATTGACTGACATTGGCCCAATCTCATTAGGGGTCCTCATTCATAACCCATTACCCCATAGTCTCTTACCAGTTTTGAAGACACATGATTTCTTAAAGAATGTTGAAAGTAAAGCAGAGTACGCCATACGGTGCATTCTGCTTTACTTTCAGCCTACTCAGTGCTTTGATCTTTTATCTCCTAGGATATAGGACAGATTTCTTATGGCATATACTCATCACTGTGAGACTGTATAAAGGGTAAATATCTTCTTCAATGAAGGAAGGAGTCAGAGGCGTAAAAAGGCATATTTATGGAGTAATGGGTTAAAGGGTGTTGTAGTTGATCTCTCAGAAGACAGGTTACTGCTTAACATGCTGGACAAAGGTAAAGCAGAAAATTCCTGTAGGGGCTTTCTGCCTTACTTTTGTCCTGTACTTAGGCTAGCTATATCTGCTCACCTCTTTAGCTCACCTGATACAAAGTGCCAAGGTGAGCTATTGGGATTGCTGAATGTCTGTTGTCCCTCGTCTGTCATCCGTCTGCATTTGGTTCCTCAACACTCTAATATTTACATTCACCCTGTAAAGTCTTTATGTAATAATATTAGACAAGAGTTGTCAGAGAGACAACAAAGCTCGCCATCGGCACATTTAGAAACTGAAAAGCACACTCAAGGTCACCGAGTTCAACCTTTTTGCCTGCATGGAAAGGTCTTGTCCATATACACATGAAAATCAAATACATGTATGAAGTTACACCTCAGGGGACATAGGAAATATAAGCATTTTTTGAAACCTAAACACAGATTTCGAAACCTTAACCCTGGATCTAAGTTCAAGGTCAAGGTCACAGGGGTCCAAAATTTTTCTGTGCATGGAAAGGTCTTGTCCATATACACATACACACACATACCAACTATGAAAGCAATACCTCAAGGGACATAGAAGTTATAGGCATTTTTCGAAACCTAAACACAGATTTCGAAACCTAAACGCTGGCCCTAAGTCCAAGGTCAAGGTCACAGGGGTCCAACTTTTTCTGTGCATGGAAAGGTCTTGTCCATATACACACACATACCAACTATGAAAGCAATACCTCAAGGGACATAGAAGTTATAGGCATTTTTCGAAACCTAAACACAGATTTCGAAACCTAAACGCGGGCCCTAAGTTCAAGGTCAAGGTCACAGGGGTCAAACTTTTTCTGTGCATGGAAAGGTCTTGTCCATATATACACACATACCAACTATGAAAGCAATACCTCAAGGGACATAGAATTTATAGGCATTTTTCGAAACCTAAACACAGATTTCGAAACCTAAACGCTGGCCCTTAGTTCAAGGTCACAGGGGTCCACATTTTTCTGTGCATGGAAAGGTCTTGTCCATATACACACACATACCAACTATAAAAGCAATACCTCAAGGGACATAGAAGTTATAGGCATTTTTCGAAACCTAAACACAGATTTCGAAACCTTAACCCTGGATCTAAGTTCAAGGTCAAGGTCACAGGGGTCCAAATTTTTCTGTGCATGGAAAGGTCTTGTCCATATACACATACACACACATACCAACTATGAAAGCAATACCTCAAGGGACATAGAAGTTATAGGCATTTTTCGAAACCTAAACACAGATTTCGAAATCTAAACATGGGCCCTAAGTTCAAGGTCAAGGTCACAGGGGTCCAAATTTTTCTGTGCATGGAAAGGTCTTGTCCATATACACACACATACCAACTATGAAAGCAATACCTCAAGGGACATAGAAGTTATAGGCATTTTTCGAAACCTAAACACAGATTTCGAAACCTAAACGCTGGCCCTAAGTACAAGGTCAAGGTCACAGGGGTCCAACTTTTTCTGTGCATGGAAAGGTCTTGTCCATATACACACACATACCAACTATGAAAGCAATACCTCAAGGGACATAGAAGTTATAGGCATTTTTCGAAACCTAAACACAGATTTCGAAACCTAAACGCGGGCCCTAAGTTCAAGGTCAAGGTCACAGGGGTCCAACTTTTTCTGTGCATGGAAAGGTCTTGTCCATATATACACACATACCAACTATGAAAGCAATACCTCAAGGGACATAGAAGTTATAGGCATTTTTCGAAACCTAAACACAGATTTCGAAACCTAAACGCTGGCCCTTAGTTCAAGGTCACAGGGGTCCACATTTTTCTGTGCATGGAAAGGTCTTGTCCATATACACACACATACCAACTATAAAAGCAATACCTCAAGGGACATAGAAGTTATAGGCATTTTTCGAAACCTAAACACAGATTTTGAAACCTTAACCCTGGATCTAAGTTCAAGGTCAAGGTCACAGGGGTCCAAATTTTTCTGTGCATGGAAAGGTCTTGTCCATATACACATACACACACATACCAACTATGAAAGCAATACCTCAAGGGACATAGAAGTTATAGGCATTTTTCGAAACCTAAACACAGATTTCGAAATCTAAACATGGGCCCTAAGTTCAAGGTCAAGGTCACAGGGGTCCAAATTTTTCTGTGCATGGAAAGGTCTTGTCCATATACACCCACATACCAACTATGAAAGCAATACCTCAAGGGACATAGAAGTTATAGGCATTTTTCGAAACCTAAACACAGATTTCGAAACCTAAACGCGGGCCCTAAGTTCAAGGTCAAGGTCACAGGGGTCCAACTTTTTCTGTGCATGGAAAGGTCTTGTCCATATATACACACATACCAACTATGAAAGCAATACCTCAAGGGACATAGAAGTTATAGGCATTTTTCGAAACCTAAACACAGATTTCGAAACCTAAACGCTGGCCCTTAGTTCAAGGTCACAGGGGTCCACATTTTTCTGTGCATGGAAAGGTCTTGTCCATATACACACACATACCAACTATAAAAGCAATACCTCAAGGGACATAGAAGTTATAGGCATTTTTCGAAACCTAAACACAGATTTTGAAACCTAAACACGGGCCCTAAGTTCAAGGTCAAGGTCACAGGGGTCCAAATCTTTCTGTGCATGGAAAGGTCTTGTCCATATACACACACATACCAACTATGAAAGCAATACCTCAAGGGACATAGAAGTTATAGACATTTTTCGAAACCTAAACACAGATTTTGAAACCTAAACACGGACCCTAAGTTCAAGGTCAAGGTCACAGAGGTCCACATTTTTCTGTGCATGGAATGGTCTTGTCCATATACACACACATACCAACTATGAAAGCAATACCTCAAGGGACACCTCAAGGGACATAGAAGTTATAGGCATTTTCGAAACATAAACACAGATTTCGAACCCTAAACGCGGGCCCTTAGTTCAAGGTCAAGGTCACAGGGGTCCAAATTTTTCTGTGCATGGAAAGGTCTTGTCCATATACACACACATACCAACTATGAAAGCAATACCTCAAGGGACATAGAAGTTATAGACATTTTCTTAAAATTGTTTACGCCGTTCACGACGACGACGACGACTACACCGGGGGTATTGCAATAGCTCGTCATGTACTTCGTACAGGCGAGCTAAAAAAGGCAAATATTACCTACAAATCAAAACTGGTTCCAGCCAGTTAGAAAGAGGGCGGAGTCTCCGCCGGAAAGATACCGACAAAACGACCAGCTGGTGGTTGCTATGGCGTGTTATTACCGGGTAGGCTGAAAAACACACCCGCGACTTACTTTGTATTAAATAGGTTTTAATAATAAATATTCAAGTTGTATTGATTATTTTTAATGTCTTATAAGTGTTCGTAAAGCACAAGTAGACAGTTTAATTTTACTGGTTAAAAACCTGAATTTGTAAGGCAACTCCGAATCATGTATTAGGGACTATTCATACTATGTACATGTACATGTATATATTATAGAGATCGAATGGCTGTTGCATCCGGGATTACATCTATTAAACCTATTTGGCCGGTATATTATGATATCTTCATATACATGAAAACAAAATACACATTAAATGGATAAGACAGAAAATAAAAATATAAGGAATAAACGACATCTTTTTTGCCATTTATGACCGTATGAACCCATTTGCTACCCAAGGTAAGTTTATCATAAACACCCTTTGGGCGCTAAACTTAACCCCTGCAAAATTAATGTATTCATACCGTCGTAAGCGGCAAAAAGATGTTTATTCCTATACTGGCTACATATTTCATCCAATCTACATGAAACTTAATGCTTAAAGAAATTTAGGTCAAGTTTGAATGTGGGTCATGTACGGTCAAAAACTATGTCATTGGGTCAAATAATAGAAAAACCTTGTTAACATCAATGGGTTAAAACCTTAAAAATGTAAAAGCACACCGGAGAACTTCGTAGCTGTGTCCATTAGTAGAGCAGTAGAATATGAATAGGCACACCGCAGCCAGACTTTTTGCCCCATTTTCAGTGACGCGACTGCAACATTTGATGAGCAAATACCTGAGACAATTTCGTCATAGTGATTAACACGTCCAATAGCTTCATCGTCCGTCATTATACGTACTTCAATCCATTTCGTTTGTTTTGGGCAGATTTCGGCGTTGAACAAATAGGTCCCAGTGACTGGCACGGTGAAATAACCTGTCGCCTCGTCATAGGCTGTGCCGATGTTGGTGCTTGCATTGGAGAATATCACTATACCACTCTCGAACTCCATTCTTTCAACTCGTGTAGCCCGAAATAACACTGTCGGAATTGTTGCCAGCGCTGGATGAAAAACAAGACAGGTGACTCAATATAATGCATTGATGGCTGAAAAATCAAACGGTTTCCAATCAAGTCTAGTCCATTTTTACTGTTAACCCTTTCACTCTCAATGACGTCATAAGCGCATTTGAAAACAATTTTGATCCTGATAAAAATAGAAATAAAAGAGAACTCTGATTTTATGGCTGAATGCATGTAACAAAAATGTGACTTGTATTTGGACATGTACTCACTTAGAGGTAGAAAAATTAGAATAGAGCAATTTTGTAATTCAACAGTAGATCTAATTTTTTTTAAAAAAAACCCACATTTGACCATGTTTTAATAATAATCTATCCAATAGCTTATCCTTATTACGAAAACCCCGTGGTGACATTCTATCTTCCCACTTCGATCTTTCAACTTTTTACTTCTTACTTCCAAGATGATTTGCTATAGATTTATGCTTATTGTATATTGCCTGAGTTCTAAGTTCCTACTTCTTTGTTCCGACTTCCTACTTCCAAGTTCCTTATTCCAAGTTGTTCCGACTTCCATGTTCCAAGTTCCATGTTCTGACTTCCATGTTCCAAGTTCCATGTTCCGACTTCCATGTTCCAACTCCCGACTTCCAAGTTTATCCTCAGCACATGTATATACTATGACGTCACTGACATTTCGCGCTCGTTCAACACAATGCATTGCAAGGGAAGTGAAATACGAAAACAAAAACAAACTGAAAACATGAAATACACATGGTAAGTTTGTTGATTTAATTTCATTATAATGTAAAGGTGGGTAAATCAATTAATTGCCCGGTTAAACAGATGTAATAAAGGGTAAAGTAGACATGGGACTATGTCACCCCACCCACTTCTTTATCCAACTCCAGGTACATTGATATAAGGTCAAAGCTGATACCATGTTATTATTTGTATTCCCCACCTGCCCTCAAGACGATAAGTCGGGGTATATAGATTTACCCCGTTCGTCTGTCTGTCTGTCGGTTGGTTGGTTGGCTCGTTTTTTGTCCGTTTGTTCCTCCACATTTATGGTGAATACTTAGTCCTTATAACTCCTCCCACAGTAACCTTATATAGATAAAACACCTATAAAACTAAAATAAAGAAAAACAACTTCAATGTGTTGTGATAAGACTTCTCTGACACCACATTCAACTTTTAAATTAATATTAAATCTAAAATTGTTCTTATTGACTGAAATTGATCATTTGACATTTAGTTTCGTTTTCAAATTGACGCCAGTATTGCAACATGACGTCATTATAAGGGTAACAGTTTGTTCTGATTCAAAGAATTTGAAAAGAATTTAAGAATTTGAACTTTGATTCACTGAGCTCTAACGCAACATTTTAGCGTAAGTCAAAATTTTAAATTTTAGTTTATATTTTTTATTATCACTTACTACTAACAGCAAATAGCCAGATCAAAGGACGCGCTTTTAGCGCGTCCTCTGATCTGGCTATTTGCTGTTTGCAAACGTTTATGATCGAAAAATAAGAGTCAAACGAGTTTTACTTACGCAAAAGTTTTGCGTAAGTTGTTTAGTAAAACGGGCCCCAGATTTGCAGCTTGAATGTGCGGGATTGGTCGGGCGAATCGGACACTTGGAATTGTTTCAAACCCTAGTGGTGGTCTAAGTTTGGCTTGGTTCTCTATTCTCTAATTTAAAAGTAATTTACAGTCGGCGGAGTAGTACAGTATTTTGATGATTCGAAAATTAGTATAAAATATATGCACAGTATGCCGTAGAGTCTACAATATTTACGGAACTCTATATTTTGCACATTTATTTGATAGATGTATTAATGTATGTATACACACCTTGTAGCATTTTGAAACAATTTTCATTCTGTAAATGTGTTAAGTAGACTATCGTTTAAACGGGAAATAATTATGTCTGATCCAGTGTACGGAGAGCTCTAGATAAGGGGAGTATTTCAAAAACTAAAAGCGTTATTTCTGCTTTAAACCTTATGGTGTCACTACTCATCAGAATCGTCTGAAAGAGACGATTCTGATGAGTAGTAACACCAAAGGATTTGAGCTAAAATGAGGGAGACAATACTGATTTTGTTCAGTTTACTCTCTCTTATCTGGAGCCCTGGTGTACGTATACATGAAGCTACAAACGACGAAACAAAACGCCTGTAATAGTCGCTCCAGATGTTACGCATACATGTACGAATCCTTTAATTAGTTCGCTTGTAACACATTTCTTCAATTAGCTAAGACCATGCATGATTAAACACCGTCAAATGATGCAGTTATTATAATTTACAATCCATATTTGTTTTCAAAGCCTGAGAATATGCCAATATTTACATTTTGAATGGTAACTGTGTGACAGAAGATCAGTTATGCAATACTTATAATACGTATAAACAATGGAACCCTATGTTTCTACCATATATGGGCTAATTGGACTAGAAAAGAGAAGAGAGGATACAGAAAACCCGGGTACGGTGCCCTACTCTTCTTATAAACACGTAGTTCTCTGGTTTTTTCGGATGCCAAATGTAAAGCGCTTATAAATACAATAAAAATACAAAAAATATAAATACACCAGACCTCAGTTTATACAAACTCAACCAAGGACTTGGTCCGGTGGAGGATCAAACTAACGACCCCTGACATTGCAGTCGAGCAACTAATAAACCACACCCGCCAGTTACTAGCTGTAGCATGTCAGTTGCATTCTTGATCTAATTAAAACTAAACACTTCAAACAAAAACAATTTCAAAAATGCTCTAGATCTAGTTCCTCATAAAACACTCTAGATCTAGTTGTACACAATAAAATAAAACACACACTTGTCATTTGCATTAGAAATTGAATACACGGTATCCACACACAAGATGTCTCTAGTCTAAAACAGATATGCGTGAAGGAAATGGCGCCAAAATATGACGTCATGAGGAAAATGAGAAGTTGAAAGTTGGAAGTCAAAAGATGTCGCTCGTCTAAAAACACACATGCGTGAAGAAAATGGCGCGAAATTATGACGTCATGAGCAAAGTTTGAAGTAGAAAGTTGGAACTTGGAAGTTGAAACATGAAACTTGGAAGTCGGAACATGGAACTTAAGTCGGAACATCGAACTTGGAAGTCGGAAACATGGAACATGGAAGTTGGAACTAGAAACGTGGAAATCTTTACCTGGAAGTGGGAATATGGAATGTTACCATTACACGGGGCTTTCGTAACTTATAGTCTCCGGTTAGCTTCTTCGTGGTGAGACAAACGTGATGAGACAAACGTTACCTTTAAGTTCATTAAAATCCTCTTTTTGCTTGTCTTCAAGGTGCCTTGAAAAGTCTTCAACATGCGTCAGAGCTGCTTCGAGTTCTTGTATCATCTTACTCGCTCTATGTAGTTCAGTAACAACCTCACTTTGCTTGCTTTGAAGTTGACTTGAAACGTCCGTAGCACGTACCAGTGCTGCTTCAAGATCTCTTATCTTTCTTCCCATATCATTTATTTTCGAGTTGACATCGTTTATTTGAGTTTGTCTTATGCCATCGAACCTGTTGAGATCACGTCTTTGGCTATCAAGTGTCCATTGTAAAGCTCTAACATTTTTTTCTTGTTTCTCATCCATTACAGCAAAACAGACAACTCCCACAAATATGGACAAAACAAGTGACAGGAAAACTTCGAGACATATGGAAAAACATCGATCTTCGTCCATTGTGACTAAATCAGCAGAAACCTGAAAGCATTGCTTAAATGTACATGTACATCTACCTAGCATTTTGAAATAACAACAACAACAATATTTTTTAGAGCATGGTTATGACAATTTTTGTCAACGAGCATACATACTTTGGGTAAAAAGACCAATGATCTTCTTCCTAACTTTGATATTGATGATAATAAGATACCTTGTGCAGAGCATGTGGAACTTTAAGGTGTAGACATTGATTCGTGCTAAATTTTAATGCACAGGGTATAATATGCAAAAAAGCTGAAAGACAACCCAATGCCCAATGTTTTACCCCGACTTAGTAAATTCTTAAAACAGAGATACCAAAATTCTAACTTACACGTCTTTTATTAGATCAAATTTTAATTACTGCCCTTTGCAACATATCACGTCAGATGCTGAGAAACTTGAAAAACTCTAACATAGAACCTTAGACATTACTAACAAGGACTTCACTTCAAACTATGAGCAGCTACATACCTACACTACACCTGAGTAGAATTAGATCCATAGTAACAGAAACTTACAATTACAGGATCTTGTTACTTACAGAAACTCTACATATTCTTTCAGATATACAAATACTCAGGGCTCCAGATAAGGGGAGTATTTTCAAAAATTAAAATATTTTTTTCTGCATTTAACCCTATGGTGTCACTACTCATTAAAATCGTCTCGAAGAGACGATTCTAATGAGAAGTTACACCATAGGGTTTTGTGCTAAAATGAGTGAGAAAATGTTGGATTTGATCAGTTTACCCCCTCTTATCTGGAGCCCTGAAACTGTAAACATATCAGCAGTCAAAACCATAGTCTGGTTCCCAGTCTCCTATAATCAAACATCCGGGGACCTGACTATCAAAACCACTGCATATGGTAAGAAATCGTCCAGGTTGTCGACAGTTGATCATATTGATCAGTATTTTTAATGATAAACCCTTGACAACCCAATCATCGGCTGACACTATATCAGTTTGATATCAAGTTGATATATATTTCAATATTGGTCCGATATATGTTCGACGGCGGGTCGATATCAATCCGACAACGATATCAATCCAACCAGAAAACGATGTGCGAAACGACATCTGACCGATATCATTTTAGATATCGGGCCGATATCTCACCATTTCGGTTGGATATATATCCGATATGGGTGTGCTGACTGAGATGTTATCCTTGCCAGAAGCTATACACTTGATAATCTTTTATAATCCCTGCTTTTGGAACCCTTTTCAAGCAGTCTGGATCCAAAGTAACATTAAAATAGGTGTCTTGCTCTTATCAGAATGTAGGCTGCATGAATTTGATACAAGACTTTTGTCTAATTTAAACTGTAAACAGGTATGTAGTATTGCTAGTTTGTGACAGTAAAAACTCTTATGCATCCATAATATTTTTTTATATCAAGTTTAATAACATAATTTATCACATAAACGTGCAAAATATAGAGGGCCGTAAAAATCGTATGGCCCACTGGGCATATATTTTATACTAATTTTCGAATCACCAAAATAATGTACTACTACGCCGACTGTAAATCAGTTAAGAGAATCTAGACAAACATAGATCACCACTAGGTATTGAAACATTTCGAAGTGTCCCAGAAACATTATCCCTAGCAGTCTCGCAAACTCAGGCTGCAAATCAGGCTAAACTTAATACTACGTAGACTTTAGTATTAACAGTGACTCAGACTGTTTTTCAAATTTAGACGTTACAATGATAATGACGTCATGTTACATCTTGACGTTATTTTGAAAACGAAACTAGATTCTTAATGTCAAATGATCATTTTTAGTCAATTAGAACAACTTTAATTTAAATATTAATTTAAAATTTGAATATGGTATCAGTCTTTTCACAACGTAATGGTGTTGATTTTCTTTACGTTAATATGATTGGTGTTTTTATCTACGGATGAATATTTCTAACCGAATAACACCTATGAAGAATCGTTTACGTAAGAGCCGAGGGCAAAAGTGAAAGTAAGACCTTTCGGATTTTCGTGTCATTTGGTGTTTATGTGATCAATAGGATATTAAATTCGTGTTTTTTCAGTAATAAATTTATTGAACTCGTTGGATAAAAATGATATGTTGCTCGCCAAGGCTCGCAAAATATCATTTTTATCCAACTCGTTCAATAAATTCATTACTGAAAAAACACTCATTCAATATCCTCTATGTATCTTATCTTAATGAAAACTCTATGATAGTCTTGTATATTGAAAACGTCTGTGATATTATTGAATTAATGAAAATTATGTACATGTAATAACAATATTAATATGAGCAAACTGAATGGATCCAAACAGACCAGAATAATCATGCGTCTCATTAGGATCCAGACAGACCAGAATAATCATGCGTCTCATTAGGATCCAGACAGACCAGAATAATCATGCGTCTCATTAGGATCCAGACATACCAGAATAATCATGCGTCTCATTAGGATTCAGTTTGAAAATTTAAATTTAAATAAAAAATACAGCCCCATGTCTTAACCACTGCGACACATACTTTATTATCTATGACCCCCCCCCCCCCCCCCCCCCCACTTTTTTTTTTTTTTTACTATACTTCTATTATAGATACAATTTACTACCTGATCGGGACCCAGACTGAACATGCATATTTATTATAATTGTTTAACCTAAAAGAGTATCTATGATAATGCTGTTTATATTTAGTAAACAGTTTCCAATCAAATGAAGGGAGGCAAATCTGCAGCAAATATATTCATTTGTGTCAGAGTTGTCTCCCTTGATCTAACAAAAACTACTAATATTGATCATAGTAATGATAGAAGTAGAACTTATCATTTTCGGAAAAGGAATACGACGCTTTTATTGCAGGAGAGAACTACTTTCAGTTTCGGGTTCGTATCCTGATTACGTTTCATACATGTTCTTTTTAACAGTTTGACTTAGTATGATGTCATTAAACATTTAACCGAATTTTTGAATTTGAAATACTGTACCTTGGCAAACAGTTTTGAATCACTTCACAATACGTTCCGTGTTTTCCAGTTACTATGCAAATTACTCGTGACGTTTTGCAGGTGCCCCTGCTGTTCGGATATGCCTAAATTTCGGCACTGCCCCCCCCCCCCCCCCCCTCCCCCCCCCAAGGTCGTCTGCAACATTTTTTGTCAGCAACAAGTCTCCCAAATCAATTATCTGCATTTTCTTTGGAAAACATCATTCTTTCCCGTTTAAACGCAAAAACTCTGCTCCAGACCTTAAAGCACTTAAAAAACCCACCACCTTTACGGACATGATGGTGAAAACTCTCAGCGATGAAAGCTGCTCAAAGGAACTCGCCCCTGTCCTTATTAACTTAGTAAGCCCAGCGATACAAAAATGCATAGAAATGATAATAAACCAGGCCGTTGATAAGATTCAAACTTCTGTGGACACACTTATACAGTCAAACAAAGAGCTCAATGAAACGCATATTGACAACTTGTTTGACAATTCTGACTATTTATTTTAGTCTGAGTGGCAATCAGTTTGGAGCTTGATCAAACGCCGGGTTACCCGGCGTCTGATCTGTCTCCAAAATGTTTGTAATTGAAATAACAGTTTTAGCGTAAACGCATTTATTGGGAAAGAATAATGCCTTCTCCACTATAATTATAAGTATAACACTTTGTAAATCAACGAGACGTCGAATGACTCGGTGTCTCTCCTCTGAAGACGGAGCATGGCTGCCTATATGGCGAGGTAATTGAAAACAGCTATGCACGTAATCCTCCAGCTTGACAGACAATAATGTCTGTACCAAGCTGTCCTCTGAGTGTTAAGCACAGGTACGCCAACAACAACAACAACAACAACAAATCGGCGTCTCATCTGGATCTAAAGCGTAAACAACTACATTGAAAAGAGAAACTGTAAAAGGCAACTGAAATGGACTCGACTCATCATGGTCTCACAGTGTTTGTCAACAGTTATATTTGGGATACGCTCGTATCATTGTGTTTAATGACGATAAACGCTTTCCCAAATATAGTTTGCCTTTAGTGTTTTAGACAGGTGGTTGGCTAAAAACATGGTTGCTTAAAATCAGGCGCGTAGAAAGGCTCTTATTCAAATAACCATTCAATTCAACTGTAGATATATACAATGTAAGGAACCAAAAGTGGCACTGTAAAGGGGACGATTGTAAGTTTCTAAAGCAAAAACAAAAACATCAACAAAAAACAACAACAACAAAAATCCGTATACTATGGTGGCATGGTTCTGACACCAGTAACCACTTAGCTTTTCTGAAAAAAAATCCAGTTTATATCTGACATAATTATCTAGTAAGTGGAAAGTGTTTTTTTCCCGTTAAAACCTGATAATTATCTTAACTTGACGCGACAAAATGACCTGTTAATGCCATATACTGTCACCACAAATTAACTTATCACGGATTTGGTGATGTTCGGCGGTATTCATTGCAATAATCCTCCTCCATCACAGAAGAGTCATATGAGTCCTAATAAAGGTTCTATACCACTGAAATGCACTTATGATATTCATTAAGTATATACAGTGGAGAAAATATTATTATTTCCCAATTAAGGCTTTTAGGCTAAATCTATTTTTTCCCTTGCAAACAATTTGGAGCCAGATCAGACGCCTGTTGACCCGTCGTCTGACCGAGCTCCAAACTGTTTGCCTTCCAAGTTTAAATTAACGTTCAGAATTGGCAAGACGTAGTCATTTTCTACAAAATTTATTGCAATGCGTTTGCGTTTCATTTGCGTTTAAACGGGAAAGTATAATGTTTTTCACAGGTGTATCTGACCTATGCAAACATTGCAGATCCAGACCGAAAGGCTCCTAGACTTTTGTTAATCAGGTGGCTGCTTGGGGCGGGTGAAGGTATAGCAGTAGCCTATGTGCTTTCTGATTTACATTCATTTTGTTTTAAGCTGTCACCTGTGTTAACTCATTTGACCCTTGCGACGACTAGACTCGTCCTTCACAAACAGTGTACCGTGGTGGAGTAAATCTGCCGTGGGTAAACGTTGTAGACCCAGATCAGAGAGCTCCTAAAGGAAACATTGGACAAAGGTCTACGCTGTTTGTCATTTTGTAAATAGGCCTACATGTGTATTTTTAAAAGAATCCGAAATAGTCAAAGTACGAATACAATGTTTCTATTTTTAGATAACTGGTAACACGAAAAGTTTTCTAGTTAATTCGTTAAGTGGTGGCAGTTTAAAGCAGTATCATGACAACGTTCGTGTTCAGATATTTATCTGGTTATCGTGAAAAGTTTCCACATTCCACTTACCCGATAATTATCTGAAAACTAACGCGAAAGTTTTCTAGATACATGTGTAAGTAACTAGTTAAATATTTATGTGAGATTTTCGGGTTAAGGTTTGTCAGGACATTGGCGTATGATCTGGACTCATCTGCTTGATACTCTGGTGGTATTTTGAAAAGGAATGATAGGCAAACCTACTTTAATCCATTACTCCATAGCCTATTTCTATTATCGAATATAGGCTACTACTTAAAGCAGGTCGAAAGTAACGCAGAATGCGCATTAAGTCCATCAATGAACTGAGGAAATGTCTTTAAGGACAATACAACTGAATTTGAAAACTGTTGTAAATAGCATATAAACACTATATGCTAGAGATCTATATAGTTTAGCAGTACACGTATACATATTGATCGGGTAATTAATATAATATGAGCCCGAGGTGGAGAAGGCTAATGTTTTTAGCACCATTGATTTTACAATCAATAGATCGTCTTGTGTAGATAGATCTAGATCTAGTATAAAATTTATTATCTTTATTTGACTAATTCAAGCAAAAATGCACAGGTACTTGACACAAAGATCTAGATCTAGATCTATTACATGTACCAACAAAAAAAAGTTTTTTTTTTTTACTAGTCTTCTTTTATAGGTATCTATAATAGAAGTCTAGTAAAACACATTGTTTTTGGTAATAGATCTAGGTCTATGTGTCAAGTACCTGTGGAAAAATGTAAAGCAGAAATCTCCTTCAGGTGCTCTCGACTCTACATTTGTGCAGCATTCAGCTGCAACCTGCATAATAAATTACCAATACAGTGCTCCCTCCCATCAACGGTCCTAAAACCCCGACTCCCTCCTTACTACGACCCTTGCCAAACAAGACATTAATGTCCAACCTTTTCATGTTTGTAGTGCCGTAATTCTCAAGATTACATATCTATGAAGATCTAACTAGTATAAGTGGATATTTTGCTAGAATAAATAGATCTATAATGACGAGTGACGATAAGTTTGAATCCAGATCAGACCCCGCGTTCAAGCTGTTTGCAAGTAAGCCAACTCTTAATTTTCCCGCCCTATAACGACTCCCTCCGAACAACACACATAATCTGTGTCTCTAGTTGGGGTGTCGTTGTAGGTAGACTAAGGGAGGAGCACTGTTCATAGGCACAGGGAGCCAGAACGTAGGGGGTATTTTTGGCCTTAAATGACAAAAAAAAAGATTTTTTTATATGAGTATATATCATAGAGTCTATAATATATACTCATATAATTTATTTTTATTTTTTTGGGTCATTTAAGGCCAAAAATACCCCCTACGTTCTGGCTCCCTGTGTTCATAGGTCTCATTGAGCGGTCGCGTACCACATGTTTACATCACGTGACAGGTAGTGTGTATCGAGTTTATATGTGTATTTATAAGTACATGTAACATAGAGTGTACATTATAAAACAGAATACAAAATGGTTGTGGGGAGGTATCTGTGGATTTTCATTTTGTGTACGTGTGTCTGCCTTGTATCTTTGCATAACTATAACTTTCCCACACAAAGAAAGCAGGAAACAGTTTATGACAAAACAGTTAACACCAGATATCAGCCGAACTGGGCCTCTATAGATTCCAGACCCCTACCGCCGTGGTATGATGAAGCGAAAATAGGGATCTTTATACATTGGGGAGTATTTTCCGTCCCCAGTTTACAGTCGGAATGGTTCTGGAATTACTGGAAAGTGAAGAAAACACCGGAAACGGTCAACTATATGAAGAATAATTTCCGGCCCGACTTTACGTACCAAGACTTTGCGGCCGATTTCACAGCCGAGTTCTTTAACCCAGAAGAATGGGCCGAGATATTCAATGCATCCGGAGCAAGGTCAGTATCGTACATGTTATAAAAGCAGTCATGACAAAATAAAAGTGAAGATTAACGTTTCTTTCTGTAGGGAAACCCGATTCTTTCACTCTAAGCGACGAGTACACTAGTCATTTACAAACAGTGCACAGTACACAGTGCATGTCTACCTGTGAACGTTACATCAGGTATCTGTGTCACTGGTTACACTGACCCTATGCAAACAGTGTATACCCCGGCCAATCTGGGCTCCTTGATCAGGTAGAAATGTCCATTTTGAAGTTTCAGGGATACGCCTTTAATGTATTCCTCTACTGAAGAAAATAGTTTGTTTATATACAGTTAAGAGTATATTCTATAAAATATTTTCAGTATTCTAGAAGATGGTAGTTTAAAGCAGGCTGAAAGTAAAGCAGAAAGCGCTTTAGGGCGCCTTCTGCTTTACTTTCAACCTGCTTTAAGTGAACACCTGTTTTCGGTTTAATGTTATTGACAGGTGGTCACTAATTACAGGCTGAACATTAAGTAGATATATTATGTACGTCCTGCATTATGCGTCCACATGTTTTTACGACCGCCTATTCTAGTTCCAGTTCATTTGGAAGTCACCAAACCTCAGGTAGACTAAGTGTGTCCCCAGATGTTACATCATAATTGCCAATTAGACTGCTGTCGATACAAGGTTTTGTTTAACCCATTCACTGCCTTCACTGTACAATGGTTAATTGCAATTTACAGTTTGGATCACTACGCGGCGTCTGATCAGGATTCAAATGTTTTTGTTGACTTTCATTTCAATGATTCTAAAGTCAAAATACCTAAACTTTAAACTTGAGAAATAAAAGCAGACAAGTGTTGAAAACGGATGACATCATGGCAGTGAAGTGGTTAGTCCACCTTAGTGTACAGTACAGTTACAGAAAAGCGAGTTATTTTTGGAACGGCACCGATCACACAATTAGCATGCCACCACAAGGGTCCATTGCTGAGACTGTAAATGGGTTAACTTAATATGTCGGATACAAGTTAACGGGACAGCATCTCTAGATAGAGCGACCTTTTAATTATAGCAAGAAGAAACTATTTAACCTTGCATGCACGCTATATGTAATTGTCGTCTGCAACAATTTTCAAAGTTGATTTAACAGTTTTAAACTTTTGATCCAGATTAGATGCTATAGATCGACTCGGTGTTTCATCTGGATCCAAACCTTTTGCAACAGTGTAACAAAGGCGCCCGTCGCCCGCAGCGTATGTATACAGACTGCAGCAACCGTCTTGTTGGTGAAGGACTAACGTAATACAGAGGTTTCAGCCTAACTTTCGTCCTGCATTAAGCTGCCACACGTGTAACTTACAAGTTATTTTGAGTGTTGCTAAATGTGAGGTTTTACTGTATTATGTACACATATATGTAATTAGATTACAGGCATGCTCAAGGCACATAAAGTATTCATTAATCATATTAGTATACTAGTGATCAATTCTGACTATTGACCTCCCTCTAACCTGTAATCACCAATTGAGTATCGTCTGCTTTAATCCTTTAACTCATTCACCCCTGAAACTTTTAATGGACAAATCCAATTTCGAAATAAGTCTAGTCTATTTTTGACTGTTTAGGTATGATTTCAACAATACAATTATTTCAAAATGACAAACAGTGTGGACCCTGATCAGAAGGCTAATTAATGAGCCCTCTGATAAGGATTTACACTATTTGCATGGGTCAAGTGTAATCCTTAATGAGCCCTCTGATCAGGGTTTACACTGTTTGCATGGGACAAGTCTAATCATAAGGGGTACACTGTTTGTAAATGACGAGTATACTCGTCGCTACGGTTGAATGTGTTAATATCGTCTGCTTTGACATCGTTGTCTGCACAACTATATAGAACGGTATGGTTAAATCGATACCAATGTAAAACAGTTTGGATTCTGACCAGACGCCGCGTGATGCAGTATTTGAAACTGTAATTGTCCATTCGTAGTTTAAGAGGCGAATCAGGTAATACAAGTGCCAAACAGTTGAACACATACTTAATTACACGGCGACTGATACGGATCTATATTATGCTTGTAATTCAAGCCAAGTTGCTTTCAAACTCAAGCAAGCCCAGTCGGCTTACTTAATAGGGACTAACTCTAACTCTTAACGCGACCTAACTTTTTTTGCAGTCACTAGTACTAAACTACCTCTCTCTTACCGCCAAACGCCAAACGCAAAACCAAGTTTGATTTCGTTTTATCAGAGACACGCACTTTATGGCATTTGATATATTCCTGCACTGAATATAATAGTACCGTATTATATATATATATTCATGATTATATATCACAATGTGCAACTTAAAACAGGCTGAAAGTAAAGCAGAATGCGCCTAAAGCCGGATTCTGCTTTACTTACAACCTGTTTAAAGTGGTCACCTGTCTTCAAACTACATAATAAGATATGTAGTAAAGGGTAAAACATAAATACAGTATGACAGAGAAGTTGTTTTTTTCACATCTTGTTTTACATGTTTAAGCTGTTGCTTTTCTGTGACACGGGTCAGCTCGATGTCTTTTCTATAGGCGACATATCATTTTACATTATACAGTAAACTCACTCTATGCCGACCACTTAATTGTGATAATTATTAGGTGTTTACGGCAGGTTAGTGTTTAAAGCAAGGTGAACCTAACACAGAATACTCTTTTAGGAGCTTTCCGTTTAAGGCTTTACTTTATGCTGTCACCGGTCTTTTATGCAGCCAATTAGCATTGTTTTATTGGTCGTAATAGAGAGGGTTTGCTGTACTGTATAATGCACACTATGTATACATATATTGAAATTAGTCCGTATAATTCTCGATTTAGAGTTTAAGCAATACAGTAAACCCTGTCTTTACTACTACTAAAACAACGGATAATTAGTTGTACAAAAGACAGGTGACAGCTTAAAGCAAGGTGACAGTAAAACAGAAAACCCCTTAAAGAGCTTCCTGTTTTACTGTCACATTGCTTTAAGCAGTCACCTGCCGTTACCACCTAATAATTAACACAACGAGAGTGATCCGGTGCATAAGATATGCAAAGTATAGTACTTAATGTTCCTTTTATTATATACCTCATATAATAATAATAAAATAAAAAACGATAGAAATGTTTCGAGCTATTTTCTATGCCCCTATAGTGTGTAAAGTAGTTCCGAACTTCCGATTACACAGTAAACGTTCTTTTCCCATTACACAAGGTACATGGGTAATACGGAATTTTCAATCCGTCAAGGTGTATTTGTTCGATAAAATACGGAAAAATTTCGGGCAGAACATTGGTAGGTATATAATAAAGTAGAATCTCTCTATTACGACCATTAAATATTGATAAATATTATGTATTTAAGGCAGGTGACTGCTTAAAGCAAGGTAACAGTGAAACAGAAAGCTCCCCAGGAGCTTTCTGTTTCACTGTCACCTTGCTTTAAGCTGTTACCTGTCTTTATTCAATCAATTAGCCTTCGTTTTAGCGGTCGTAATAGAGAGGTTCTACTGTATATCGTTTAAGAACGATCTGATATAAAAGTTATTGTTGTTGTTGTTGATACTCATTTCAAATGCGTCATAAACATGGGCCCAACCCACAGATATTTGACACATTTTGTTTTACTATAGATCTACCATATGGTATAGTCAATTTGTATTTGCAATTACCAATTACCTATGGACCAAATGTATACATGCATTTTGTTCCAATGAATACAGCATTGATCTATCATTGACACAGGTACGTGGTATTGACGAGCAAGCATCATGAGGGGTTCACTAACTGGCCGTCAAAGTATGCTTTCTCTTGGAACTCTATGGACGTCGGACCGAAACGTGACCTCGTCGGTAAAGAAACATTTGTTTGTTGAATTAAATAGTTGTTCGAGTATAGACGTCTCGTTATTCGAACTGCTTCTTTTCAATATGCACACAGTAAAATTAAAAAAAAAAGTACGACTACTAAATTGTGTTAATTATTAAGTGTTTAGGACAGGTGCCTGCTTAAGCTAGGTGACAGTAAAACAGAAATCTCCTTTATGATATTTCTGTTTAACTGTCACCTTGCTTTAAGCTGTCACCTCTCTTGTATGCAATCAGTTAGCCTTCTGTTTAGTGGTCGAAATATATAAAACAGCTTTTAATGAAGGCGTCATAGCTTTGTAAGGTTTGTTGTTGCTTAAAGTAAAGTGAAATAGAAACAAACAAGAAACCCCAGGAGAGATCCGTTAATGCTGTGTCTGATCAGTGTCTGCATTGTTTGCTATATCATATGAAATATTTTCGTTGTATGGACACACACTACAGTGTCTTTAGATTTTTATCTACAATGGCATCTTCTAGCAAGCTCATAGGGCGAGTTTATTGCAATATCCATGCAGTCATAAATGAGTTAAACTCGAAACTCGATTACTTGAACACGCTTTAGTCGAACTTACTCGTATTCTATAAAGTCAAAACGTTTTTATTTTTTAAATATTGGTTACTTATTGCCGACTTATTTATATCAGTCGGCAATACTTAGCCGGTCGGTTCATTGCTGATTGATGGGGGTAATGTGATCGCCGTTTTGGGGGACTGTCTTTTATATGTTTATTCATGTTTTATTTCAGATCTAATTGTAGTTATTTTGTCTTTTCACGATTTATAGGTACATAAGTGTTATTTCATGTAAAGCGCTTTTGAACGCACACTCCCTGTGTGAAAAGAGCGCTATATAAATCTGGTATAATAATAATAATAATAATAATAATGTTCTACTTCCGCTAGCTGGAATTATCAAATATCAATGGAAGAAATACAGTAAATTCACGACCACTAAATCTAAGGCAAATTGATTGATTAAAAGGCCGGTGGCAGCTTGAAAGCAATGCGACAGTAAAACAGATATAATTTAAAGGAGCTTTCTGTTTAACTGCCATCTTGTTTTAAGCAGTCGCCTGTCGTAAACACCTAATAATTGACATACCGGTAATTTAGCGGTCAAAATTAAGAGGTTTTCCTGTAGCACATGAAGAAATTCCGTGTTGCTCCACTATAACGGGCCTGTTCGAGGTACCGTTTGACTTAACCCATTACCCCATAATTACGCCTTTTTACGCCTTTAATTTACTCATCCAGTTCCAATTTATACTGTTACAAATAAGAATCATAAGAAATATTTTCTATAATCTAGCAGATAATAGCTTAAAGCAGGCTGAAAGTAAAGCAGAATGCGCCATAAGGCGCATTCTGCTTTACTTTCAACCTGCTTTAAGTGGTCACATATCTTCAAAATTAGAAATAGGCTATGGGGTAACGGGTTAATAAACTTTGTATTATAGGTTCTCTAGCCCATGCTATCAGATCTAAGACCCCGGGTATTCATTTCGGGCTGTACCACTCGCTGTTTGAATGGTTTAACCCACTGTATCTACAAGACAAGGCCAACAACTTTACAACAAACGTATTTGTGCAGGTACGGATACACACTTCATCATTTTCGAATAAACTTTTTTTCTTCAATTTGTCATTTTCTACTATTGCATGCCCCAAGTTTATAAAGAGTTTGAGTTGCGTCTGAGATAGTTCTCAACTATTTGGTTGGTCAGATTTGAGAACGATCTCAGACTCAATTCAAACTAAAAGACTCAAATCTGACCAATTAATTGCTTGAGAACGATCTCAGACTCCATTCAAACTCCTTTTAACCATGGACTCTGGTTTTATTGTTTGACCGTATCAAGATAATACTATAAATTCTTTCTCAATAAACGCGCTTGTGTTAGTTTAATTAGATTTATTTGTAATGCAAACAGTTTGGAGCCAGATAAGACGTCAGGTAACCCGGCATCTAAGGAAGCTCCAAAGTGTGTGTGGTAGATTAAGAGATATGTTATTATAACTGACGATGAAAGGGCCAATACTAAATAAGGTGACTTGCATCTCTCTTTCTACAGAGTAAGACGATGCCTGAACTCTACGAGATAGTGAATGCTTACAAACCGGAAGTAGTATGGTCAGACGGCTGCGCAGGACCGGATAAGTATTGGAACTCTACGGAGTTTATCGCCTGGCTTTATAATGACAGGTAAGTAGGACTAACAACTTTATTTTGGTATGATGATGTGCAGTGTTCCTTCTCTCCAACGGCCCTTCTCCTTACAACGACTTTTGCCGCGAGAATTATGGCCAACGTCTTAACTGCTGTAATATCGTCTGCTTAAATTTGTGGTCTGCTGTTTTTCTCAAAGTTACAAAATGGACATTTTTACAGAAAAAAAACTTAATGACGAGTGACAAACAGCTTGAATCCAGATCAGACACCGCGTTACGCGGCGTCTGATCTGGATGCAAGCTGTTTGCAAATATGAGCCAATTTCCCTCCCTTTAACGACTCCCTCCGAACATCGAACACACTTTTTGTCTCCAATTGGGTGTCGTTGTAGAGAGGGAGTGCTGTATTTCCTTCCACCACCCGTCCGTCTGACCGTTCAGGACTTCCGCACAACACGCTTTGCCATATGAAACTGAAATTTGGTACATGACATTGTTTTGACGAACAGACAAAATTCGTCAATTCTTCACGAGTTACACGAAGTACTTACAACTGTGTCAGTACATCGTGGGACTTATGACTTTTGGAATTTTAGATATTTCAAATACTTCCTTTTCCTTACATCCCCCATATACTTTGAACAAATCTCTCACCATTTAATCATAAACTCAACATGGCTACAATATAGTGAGCTATGTAAAATTTGATAAATGTCGTAGTTTTGACGACCTGCATATCCAATTTGCGTTTAGTTTAAAACTGTCGTTTTCCATAAGTTATGCCCATTGGAGGGCGTATTATGCACTGTCTGCAGTTCTGATTTCGTTTTTATGCGAACTGAACGACGGAAAAATGATTCGCAAATACACCAATCGCAAGCGAGATTCATGGTTTATTTATCGATGATTTTCTTCCGTTCATTTCCCCATGAACACCAACAAAAAACCAATTCTTATTCTTACATTATGTTTTCTGTCTATATCTGTTAACTGTTTGTTAGCCATATATATAGCTGTGAGAGTTGAAATACCGTACCAAGCTAGACACATACCTCGAACAAACGCAAAACACTAAAATGTAGAAAATGACGATTTTTTGACAATTCTGACTTTTAATTTTTTCCTGAGTGGCAAACAGTTTGGAGCCTGATCAGACACCGGGTTACCCGGCGTCTGATCAGGCTCCAAACTGTTTGCTCGGGAAATTAAAGTTTTAGCGTAAACGCGTTTATTGGGAAAGAATAAGGTTTTCTCCACTGTAGGGCTTATGGATTTTCCATTAACTCCATCTCCTGTAAGAACGACATTCATCACGTCTTGCAATATTACGGAATAGGGCAAATGCAAGCAGTTGTTAAAAAATTATAAGAAGAATCACATGTCATAAATCATTCATTCAATTTTGCTACATAGAAAACTATAAATAAAATGGCCATTTTTATGTCTTCAAGTCCGGTGAAGGACACCGTAGTGACCAATGACCGCTGGGGAGACGAAATCCCGTGTCACCATGGAGGCTATTTCACGTGCAACGACCGATACAACCCAGGTGAGCATGCGCCAATATAAGAGGACGCGAAATACTTATTTCTGGCATTTCTTATAGCCCCACCAAGTCCTATGAGTTGAGTAAGTTAGTGACGATTCTAATGAGTAGTCGCAACAAATGATTCGGATATAAGAAGTTTTAGTTCGTATATTTGAGAGAGCGTAATTGTAGATGTTGTTGTTAATGAAGGCTTAGGTCTTTAGGATTCGTTGATGTTAACCTTTTCAGTCAAAGGCGACTAAAATCGAAAATGACCGCTTTGTTCAAGTTTTGGAAATAGCTTACTTTTGCGTCGGCATTGACTGTTCGAATAGTGCTGGTCACGTGACCCGGCGTTGTCACGTGACTCGATAAAAGATGTGTAGACGGAGGGTAGTCTATGTCCCTGTTGGTCTCCGTTGTCTTATCTCAATGGCCTCTTTGAAAGAAGGAAGAATTAATGCAAGGTTTTTTGTTTCACTGTAGGCACACTACAAAAGCGGAAGTGGGAAAACGCAATGACGCTAGATAAGAGATCGTGGGGTTTCCGGCGGGATATGAACATAGGGGATATTCTAACAATGGAACAGCTGTTGTCAACACTTGCAGAGACTGTCAGGTAGGGTTTGTCTATTTCAGTAAATAGGAGCTACTGAAAACTGTAAGTCTCTGAAACCAGACCGAATATCTGGACCGCGAACCATTTGTTCTCTTCACAGGGCTACCATAAGTTGACATGAAAAATCCTAAGATTTCTAAATTAGCATTTTTCAAGTGCGATTTTACGAATCGTACCTTTATCCTATCTCCTGTTTCTAGTTTTGTTGACATATGGCTGCTTAAAGCAGACAGGAAGTACATGTAAAGCAGAATGCGCCTTAAGGCGCATTATGCTTTACTTTCAGCCTGCTTTAAGCTACCATGTACTAGAAAAAAATCCGAAGATTTAGGAAAATCCGGAGAAATGGCAGCCCTGTCTTCAAATGTATTAATATTCTTCTAATCTGGAAATCGCTCTAAACCGAACTTTGTTTTTGACGGCAGTTTTTCACCAATGGTAGTTTAAATAACTGATTTTCAAATTCAATGTTGAAACTGTTTACATGCCTTCGCAAGATTCTTGCGTAACATTTATTTCATTCGGTAGCAAATTTTAGCAAAGGTAAAATATTGTAACAGGTTGAAGTTTTAACTAGTGTACCTGGGTTTTTATAGTTGTGGTGGCAACATTCTCATTAACGTTGGTCCAACAAAGGACGGAAGGATCGTGCCGATATTTGAGGAGAGGCTTAGGAGTCTCGGTCAGTGGCTGAAAGTGAATGGAGAGGCTATTTACGAAACGAAGCCATGGACTTCACAGAATGACACTAAAACACCACATGTCTGGTGAGTAGATAGTTATACTCGTACAGGCAGTTTTAACCCATTACTCCATACGTTTTACGCCTTTAATTTATTCCTCTACCGAAAAAATAGGTGCTTTATATACGGTGTATTGAATATGCACCATAAGAAATGTGTTCTATATTTTAGCAGATTGTAGTTTAAAGCACACAGGAAGAAAAGCAGAAGTCTTCTTTATGCATATGCTTTGCCAATACGCTTGTTCTTACTCGAATACAGTGGACAAGCCCTTGTTCTTAGAAGAAGCAGAATGCTCCTTAAGGCATGTAACTTAAACTGCTCTTAGTGTCACCCTGTCTTATGAACTAGCAATAGGGTATTGCTCACCTTCACCTATTCCGTAGTCTGTTGGACTGTTAGGGTAGCATAGATGCTTTCTCAATGCCCGTCAATGTTCTGCTTTCCGTACTGTTTCCTATAGTCGTAGATCCTATAGGCTGTCCACTATGTAATGTTATCTTCCCATTGCTTTCTTTGTCTTCTTCTCCCTCTCTGAACTGTGCCTTGCAGTATTGTCTTTGAAAGATGATCTCGCCACTGCGTACCTTCTCATTTTGCGTTGCTTGACAATTGTCAGCATATCTACAAAAGGTCCAGTGGGCTTGATCCTATTACTGGGTATTGGGTTAATGGTTATAAATTATTGAAACCAGTATAAACGTTATGCTTTGTCGATAAACTTTTTCTTTCCCGTTTAAACGAAACTAAACGAAAAGCCGTAGACTTAAAATTAATTTTTATTGTAAAATACTGACGATTTGTTAATCTGAGTGACACTATGTAGGGCATGATCATACGCCGGGTAACCCGGCACTGATGTGGTTCCAAATTCATTGCAATGGACACGATTGTTTTGTAGCACAAACGCGTTTATTGGGAAAGAATAACGTCACACTTTACACTGGGGGCCAACTAGGTATTACGAGGAAAAACTGTTTTATTACGACATCTTATATGGGTATTGTAACAGGTTTGTATTGCTACGAAGGCAACTTTGTTTTCGTATTATAATACCCATATAGGTTGTCGTAGCAATACATTTTGATGATAACACGTAGTTGGAATTTGTAAATAGTTTGGATCCTGATCAGACACGGCACCTAGTACGTTTATTGAATGCCGCACCGCGTTTTCAGTTTTAACTGCATTTCATGGTTTTAGTAGTGCTTATAGTACAATAGTTATTTGCAAACAATTTGGATCCTAAGCAGACGCTGCGTAACGCGGCGTCTGATCAGGATCCAGACTGTTTGACACTCATTTCCATATTTCTTAAGTCAAAATACATAAAATTTAAATTGCAGAGCGAAAAAGTAAAAAGTAAAAAATAGTAAAAGCAAACAACATTATTTTAAATTCGATGACGTCATGGTGAGTGAAGAGGTTCAGATATTTTCCCAATATTTCCAGGTACACTACAAAGAAACAACCAGCTGGGTGGATGGTGTACGCCATTGTTTTATCTTGGCCCAACCCCGGGGACTTTGTTCTGTACAGCCCAAAGCCAACGCCCAATACCAACGTCACACTCATGGGTTATCCCGACCCAATTAAATGGGACTACCCCGCTCAGAAGGGGTCGGGAATGGTTCTGAAGATACCAACTATACCCTTTGATAAGATGCCTTGTGACTATGCATGGGTGTTCCGGATGTCGAATCTTGGATAAAACACGGAATATAAAATGAAAGTGAAGACAACGATCGGCACAGTGAAAACAGTGCCCCTTTCTACAACAAGACCAAATGGGAGACAACTAGTGTGTGTGTTGTTTGGGAGGAGTTGTTATATGTAGGGAAGATTAATAACCTTAGAGAACATTTGCAAACAGTTAGAACCCAGATCAGACGCCGCGTCACGCGGCGTCTGATCTGGGGTCAAACTGTTTGTCACTCCTCTTAATGTTTCTTATGTCAAACTCTAAACTTTGAGAAAAAATGGAAAACGACAATCTTAAGCAGACGATGTTGTAGCAGAGAAGGCGTTATACATAGATGTCGTGTTAGGAGAAACAGCGGCAAGCATTGTTTTTGGAAGGGAATCGTTGTTCGGAGGGCCGTTGTAGGGAGGGAGCACTGTTTTCTCTCTATTTCTCACAGTGAAGAATACTCCACTTAACCCTTTCATTGTCAAGGAAGGCTCCACTTGCATTGACAGTTCTCAATAGTTTGAATCAAGATCAGACGCAGATTTAGCAGTAAAAAAGACGCTACTATCTCCCATTTAAACGCAAATGAAACAATAAAGTATAGAAAATGAAACGCTTTTGACAATGCTAACCGTTTATTTTGTATCTGCATGGCAAACAGCTTGGAGCATGATCAGGCGTCTGATCTGTCTCCATGCTGTTTGTCATGGAAGTAATAGCTTAAGCGTCAATGCGTTTATTAGAAAATAATACCGTCTTATCCAGTGTAACACACGTAGACTACCTCAGCGTCTGATTAGGATCACCAAATGTTGTAAGTCAGATTATAAAAGTCTCAATTATTAATTTTTTCTCCATCTAATCCTGTCTTTATGACATCTCTTTGGAAATGACGATTCCAAAGAGATGTCACAAGACAGGATAAGATAGAGAAATCAGAAATTAAATGTATTTTAAAATTTTGACGTACGACCGGTTTTTATCGTACGAAGTTTTATGAAGCGGGCCCCAGACTATTTGTTCCTCATAACTACGTTTCTTCAGTGAAGATTACTGCAATATAAAGTTTGGAGATTTACAGCAGATCATAGTATGGCAGTGAATGGGTTAATATATGAGACATACATTTTTGTTGTGTTTTATGGTCACTATTCTATATAATGTAGTTGAGCTGTGCCATGACAAAACATGTCTTATTGCATTGCAAACGGTGTAGATGAAGGCCAGTCAAAGACGCGGCGGCTGGCATTGATCTACTCTGTTTGACACCCACACATGTCTAAAGCATTGTATTTAGCAGTATTATCTACGGTATTTGGTAGTGTTGACCAGCCTCTTATACAGAGCCTGGGATGTCAACTGTGCTTGGTCTGTACAAAGTTGCAATGCAATAAGGCTGGTTTGGTCATGACACGGCTCATTTATATTTTTGTGGCTGAGTTTTAATTGTTTGTACTTTTGTGATTTTTGACTAATGTGATTTGATGATTGCAATGCGGTCGTGCAATAATGCAAACAGTAGCGTAGCGCGAACTTGCGATTAGTTGGGACCAAGGCCAGATTCCAAGTAGATGTAATTTAGCCTCTTATCAGGATCCAAAACATTCCCCCCTGATTTGTATCACTTTAAATATTGTAAAGTTAATTTAGTATTTCAATATATGCCAGTGTTGAAGTAGCTAGCCTTTAGTTTTCTTATTGTTTTTAATATTGGTATATTCGAACTAACACGAGTTTGAAGTATCGAGTCTCGACTGTATTTTTGTATGTGTTTTGGTTTAAATAAACTATTTATGTCCAGATATTGTAATGGAATGTGCTTGCTAGATTATTTCATTTCAAAGATGATTTAATAAGACTGCAGTGTATGGCCATACAACATATCATTTCATATGAAATGGCAAACAGTGCAGACCACCCATCAAGGTATTATTATTATCATTATACAGTGGATAATCTGTTATTCTTTCCCGTTTAAACGCAAACGTACGCAAACGCAAAGCACTAAAACGTAGAAAAGTACAACTTTTTGACAATTCTGATAATTCATGTTTATCTTGGTGGCAAACAGTTTGGCTCCAAACTGTTTGCATTGCAAATAATAGTTTTAGCGTAAACGCATTTATTGGGAAAGAATAACAGATTCTCCACTGTACTATATCGATATATCTTATATAATTATCTAAAATACGTTCAAAAGTGAATTACAATTGAAACATGTATACATTCTGAAGCAGAAAAGACAAATAAACTGCTATTAATACACTTTTAAGATCTGAATTAGAAATAAACATAAAATAATGATCATAGCAACTGTATTTCTAAGGTATGAAAAAAAGACTGTAACTTCACCTCAAACAAAATAATCCAAAATGTTTGATTATGTATAGTACGATTACAATAAGAAGATAAAACAATGCTGATCTCATACTGTTATTAAAGTTTAAATCATATAACTGTTATTTGTGCGGAAGCTTATACTGACCCCTTATATGCAATACTATGGCTACAAATTATAGATTTACATACATGTTTCTTAAATGTATATAAGGTGATACTTTCTTTGTAGTTATATCAACATAAACATTTTGTCTTTAATGAAATTTATAATTTTATATAATATTGAATATATATCAGGTATTGTTGTCTGAGCAGTTATATGAAAAGTAATATTTATTTAAATACATTTTTGTCAATTATAAATAAGCATTACGATATAAATCTTTCAAAAGCAGAAAGATTATACATGTGTTTTACAAAATGTATCTTATTGTAAGGTTTTAAGTTATACTAAATGTAAAAAGCTAAAAAGAACACATTGTATGTTAAACAGAATAAGTTCATTTTATATACTACTTAAGTATGTATATTTCATATACTTAATAACTATATTACTGAATGCATCGTCACAACATATAATAGATCGAAATTAGTGACTTATTTAAAATAAATAGTATCTTCTTGATGAGAAAATGCGAGATATTTTCAATGTTTTTCAATAAAACGAATTATTTATATACCAAAGCTAAATATACATTAAGAGAGCAACCATTTATGTGTTATGTGTATAATATCTTTGCTGTTTTAAAGCATTTTTCTATCATACAACTATGTGGTATTTTTATACATTTATTGTATATATAAGGGGTCTGTATAAGCTTCCGTAGGGCGGACTATACATTAGCCACCATGTATCTTATTTTATAAGACATATTTTAAAAGAGCCATATATTGTTTTCTATTGTCTATGTTTGCGGATGATGAGCATTAACCCTTAGCCCGCCAAATAATTTGTCGTCTGCTATATTTCTCGTCTGCTTCAGGTTTCAAAGTGCTTCAAAGTTTCTCAAAATTGCTGAAAATGTTGTCCGAGTGTCAAAGAGCTTGGATCCGGATGAGACGCCGAGTTACTCGGCGTCTCATCCGGATCCAAGCTGTTTGCATATGGAGCTATAGTCGTGCGTGGCAGGCTAAGGGTTAATTGACCAACATTCCTTAAGCTATATGTTCAATAACTTCAATTTGTTGTGCCTTTCTTCATTATTTCACATACCTTTTAGCGCATTCTGTTTTTTTTTCAACCTGCTTTAAATGGCCACCTGTCTTCAAAACAAGAATCAGGCTATGGGGTAAAGGATTGAAAAGAAATGTGTTTTAAAAGAGTCATGTGTGTCTGAGTTCCTTATTCCCACCAGAATATATTGTTTGCTATTGTGAATGTTTGATGAAGAGCATTAATTGACCAACATTTCTAAAACTATTTGTTCAATAACTGCAATATTTTGTGCCTTTTCTTTTTATTGCACATACTTAAACGTGGAGTATCTTGTAGACTGAGATAACCCCTTCACTGCCATGATAATTGCACTCGGGGCAAGGCAGTGAACGAATTAACCCCATTCGCTGCTATGACGTCATCAATTTTAAACAAGTGTCGTCTGCTTTTATTCTCAATCTTAATCTTTAGGTATTTTGACTTAAGACACATTGAAATAAGTGTCAAACAGTTTGAATTCTGATCAGACGCCGCGTTACGCGGTGTCTGATCAGGATCCAAACTGTTTGGAATTAAATGTTGTGCTCGGGGTAAGACAGTAAAGGGGTTAAGTCGCGTTTCGAAAAGTCGATCTTGAATAAATTACCTATATTTCAATATCAAAGTATGTTACTCTTAGCTTATAGGAATTTGGACAATTTATCAATTTGCAGCTAACGAAATACTAGTTAATTCTACTTCAATGTAATTGATTTCATCATATTTTAGTTAAATGTTCGTTCGAGGTCAATTTGTATGTGGATAAAAGAGTGCAATAATTAGAACATTTTCGTTAATGATAATTTACTTGTTACAAAATCATTGACTCAGGATGACAATACTATCACCAAAGAAGCGGACAATGGTGGTTGACTTGTAATTGTGAATAAAACATATTATAAACGAAAAATATCTTAAATGCTTGATGACAAAAACTTTTATGGCACAACAGAACTAACTTGAATGTTCCAAATACACGTTTAAAAAGCTTCATAAACTCTTAGATCTTGCACCAAATATGACAAAACATGAGGTGGGCTATATAAGCAATTGTGAATATAAAACAAGTTCCTTTTACGGCTTACCAAAAGTTCATAAAAGCTCTCTAATAAAAGAAAAATGCATTGAAACCCAGAACAATAATTTGGAACTTAAAGATCCTGAAGATCTCAAATTCCGTCCAATAATAGCAGGACCAGTTTGCGAAACTCACCGCTCAATTTACTGCTTAGACATCCTGTTAAAACCTCTTGTAAAACATGCTATGTCCGAGATGATATAGATTTCTTGAATTACATTCCAAAAGCAGTTCCTGCAAATACTTTAATGGTTTCTTTCGATGTCACAAGTTTATATTCCAACATTTCACATTAGCTTTACTGGGTGAATAAATATCCACACCTCTTTCATAGGGGATTTAATAAGGCCTTCATCTTGGAAGGGATCCAAATAATACTAGAAAATAACAACTTTATATTCAATGAACATTTTAAAACCAGGTCAAAGGTACATCAATGGGAACAAAATTTGCACCAACATATGCAACACTAGTACTAGCATACATGGAGCAAAAATTGCCATCACAAGTTAAGAATGTCTTCAACGAAGCCTTTGCAACATACTTAAAAAATGCATGTTAAGAAATGAATCACAAATAACCACTGACATTTACTTCAAAGAGACAGACTCAACACAGTACCTTAACCTTCACTTTTGTCATCCTAAACATACTTAAGTAAGCATTCCGTATAACCTTGCCCGAAAAATTTCCACAATTGTATCTAACGAAGGTATAAAATATACAAGATTTCAGGAATTAGAACAATATCTTTTGTCACGAAATTATCTTTTTTTAAATTAAAGATGGAATAAAGAAAGCTACAAGACTTTCAATAGATACACTTTTAAAGGTAAATAACAAAACTGTGGAAGAAAGCACCCATTTCGTATCGGCACGCAATCCAGCTAGTACTGAAATGGTCCCGATTTTGAAAAAAGAATTCCATATTCTACAATCGGACGAAACCATGAAAATATAATTTCCAACACAAACATTATCAAAGGAAAGCAAACGACAACTGCCAAATTTGAAAAAGTAATACGATGTGGACCCCCAAACTGCAGCTTGTGTCAACACATCATCGAAAGTGAACAATACAATTTTAACGGGAAGCTATTCAAAGTAAATGCCAATGTGTCCTGTGATATAAGAAACGTTTTGTATGTTATAACATGCAATGAATGTAAGCAATGCTATATAGGTCAGACAGGCGACAAACTAAGTATAAGAAAAAGCATACATGCTCAACAAATAATAGATCCATCAACCCGACAAATACCATTAAGTTAACATTAAGCCATATGCTGTAAAGACATTCCCAAGTTTCAAATCTTCCCATTTATTAAATGAATTCAGAAAATATTTCTGTCAGGTTAGCGAAAGAAAAACATTTTATTAATTGTTTCAAACCTAAATTAAATGCATAAAATTGAAGAAAAGAGCTTCAATGACGATAAACTAAAATGACGTTATGACGTTGCGTTACCATTGACGCCATGTCATAGTAACTAATATATTTTTACCACTGATGAGCCGTGTGGCTAATAGCGTTTGGAAATATAAGGAATATTAGAACGCGTGTCAAGTCGTTGTTTTCTTTATATACTTAACAAAATTTCTAATCGGTCACTTTTTAAAGCAACATATGTCTTTAATTACTACGTTCACATTTAAGATATTTTGCACACAACATTGTGGGTTTTAAGTGTTCCTTATTTTTGAATTTATACACGTTGCCCTACTTCGTGAACTTCAAAACAGTCACGTGGCTTGTTTGGCCTAATTTGCACGTGGAAAGTATGAAAGAAAGGCTCTGCCCGCAATATTACACGAGTGTAATCTCCAATGACTGCCTAGCCTGAAAAACACCTAAAATGGCGAGAAACACTCACGTAGAAAGCGGCAGAGCCGTCGGAATATTGCACGCTAGTGTATCCTTACGGCAAATTAGATTCAACCATAGAAGAATTCCGGAAGTTGAAACAAAAAAAGACTAATTTCCGTGTATTCCATATTAGGAAATGTTTCCGTCAATTTGAATGTGGCTAGAACTTTTAAACGGATACTTTCGATCACTTTTAGGGTATAACGCGGAAATTTGACGTCACCGGAAGTAGAGCGGACCGCCCCAGGAAACCAAAACGACGGGTAAAAACACTCCTTTGATCCAGGGTTAGGGTTAGGGTTAGGGTTAGGGTTAATCCAGCAATCCAGCTAGTACTGAAATGGTCCCGATTTTGAAAAAAGAATTCCATATTCTACAATCGGACGAAACCATGAAAATATAATTTCCAACACAAACATTATCAAAGGAAAGCAAACGACAACTGCCAAATTTGAAAAAGTAACACGATGTGGACCCCCAAACTGCAGCTTGTGTCAACACATCATCGAAAGTGAACAATACAATTTTAACGGGAAGCTATTCAAAGTAAATGCCAATGTGTCCTGTGATATAAGAAACGTTTTGTATGTTATAACATGCAATGAATGTAAGCAATGCTATATAGGTCAGACAGGCGACAAACTAAGTATAAGAAAAAGCATACATGCTCAACAAATAATAGATCCATCAACCCGACAAATACCATTAAGTTAACATTAAGCCATATGCTGTAAAGACATTCCCAAGTTTCAAATCTTCCCATTTATTAAATGAATTCAGAAAATATTTCTGTCAGGTTAGCGAAAGAAAAATATTTTATTAATTGTTTCAAACCTAAATTAAATGCATAAAATTGAAGAAAAGAGCTTCAATGACGATAAACTAAAATGACGTTATGACGTTGCGTTACCATTGACGCCATGTCATAGTAACTAATATATTTTTACCACTGATGAGCCGTGTGGCTAATAGCGTTTGGAAATATAAGGAATATTAGAACGCGTGTCAAGTCGTTGTTTTCTTTATATACTTAACAAAATTTCTAATCGGTCACTTTTTAAAGCAACATATGTCTTTAATTACTACGTTCACATTTAAGATATTTTGCACACAACATTGTGGGTTTTAAGTGTTCCTTATTTTTGAATTTATACACGTTGCCCTACTTCGTGAACTTCAAAACAGTCACGTGGCTTGTTTGGCCTAATTTGCACGTGGAAAGTATGAAAGAAAGGCTCTGCCCGCAATATTACACGAGTGTAATCTCCAATGACTGCCTAGCCTGAAAAACACCTAAAATGGCGAGAAACACTCACGTAGAAAGCGGCAGAGCCGTCGGAATATTGCACGCTAGTGTATCCTTACGGCAAATAAGATTCAACCATAGAAGAATTCCGGAAGTTGAAACAAAAAAAGACTAATTTCCGTGTATTCCATATTAGGAAATGTTTCCGTCAATTTGAATGTGGCTAGAACTTTTAAACGGATACTTTCGATCACTTTTAGGGTATAACGCGGAAATTTGACGTCACCGGAAGTAGAGCGGACCGCCCCAGGAAACCAAAACGACGGGTAAAAACACTCCTTTGATCCATACATTGAAGTGACTCACCCGAAAGACAGATTTCTTCCCGTTGCAAAGACTGCAAGACAACTTAAGGGTCAATACGGCCGTAACGTCACACCCAAGACGGTACATAATCGGCTGCGGGAGGCGGGAGGCGGGTTGTAGCTGCTGACGGCAATTTTAAGATGAAATCATCAGCATACTGCTTGGGCCCGATGATACAGATGAGTTTAACCCTACAGAGCACGTTTGCGACATTCTCAAGAAACGGTTCGTTACTTACTACAGCCTCCAAACGTTGACGCATTAGAGCGTGACGTCGTCAACGTGTATATAAGTTAGGTCATCAATACTTCTGCTGAATTGTTCTCGTCTTTGAGAAGTCGATACAAAACTGTTATTGCAGCTGACGGGGGCAATACGCGTTACTAACACAGGGCCTAAGAACTATGGTAACACTCATGTGAATTTCAAAACAAGGGGTGCCTCCATAGAAGTTGTTGTTTAAGCTTAGAAGGAAAGGTGAAAGCCGGGAAATTGTAATAACCTGTTTCACAACTGATTACATTTGCATTGTAACACAATTGAATGGTTTATGAGTTCTTCACTTTTCTTTTTCTGAATGAAATATAAGGTGACCGATTAGAAATTTTGTTGAGTATAGTTATATATATGCGCCACACATTGAATCTTATCAATTCTTTTGTGTCTGGTTTTCAACAGTGTTCAAACAATAGTATTAACTTTGAATGTAAGTCTATAAATAACTTATAATGCATTTTAATGACAGTTTATTTTGATTTTAAGGGAAGCTACTGTATTTGACCTTCAAATTTCCTTTTTTTTCTTCTTTTTTTTTTAAAAAGAATTTCGTCAATTACAACAAATCCAAACGATAGAATTTCCAATTTTTTTGCCACCAACTATTTCATCAACTGTTGTTTCAAACAGAATGAAAACAATATTCATTAAATGGGTCTGATTGGAGGCGGCGCATTATGAAGATCCAATCTATTTGACACTCATTTCGAAAATTTGTCAGTCATATTGTCATAACTTTGAAACAAAATTGCAGACAACAATATTGAAGAAGACGCCAAAAATGGCAGTGAAGGGGTAAAAACCGAACGATTTAGTTGGTAATGAAATGGTTATACAGTAAAACCTCTTTATTAATTATTAGATGTATGCGACAGGTGACCGCTTAAAGAAGGTGACAATAAAACAGAAAGCCCATGTAGGAGATTTCTGTTTTATTGTCATCTTGATTTAACCCTTTCCTCCCTGAAACCTCAAATGGACAATTCTAGTTTTCAATTAAGTCTAGTCCATTTTTTAGCTCACCAAGGTGAGCTATTTTGATCGTCCTGTGTCCGTCGTCGTCCGTTCGTTCGTCCGTCGTCAACAATTTCTTTAAACGACATCTTCTCCTAAACTACTGGATGTATTTTAACCAAACTTGGCAGGATTGATCCTTATATAAACATCATTGAAAGTTGTTCAAATATTTCCGATCCGTTGCATATCTAGGTCACAGGAGCTAAAAATAGATCGTTTCAATAAAAACTTAAAAATCTTCTTCTTTGAAACCACAGTACCCTGAGCTTAGATATTTTGCACATAGCATCATCTACAGGTCCTCTATCAAGATTGTTCAAATTATGTCCCTGGGGGTCAAAAATGGCCCCGCCCCGGGGGTCACAAATTTACATAGAGTTATATAGTGAAATCTTCAAACCTCTTCTTCTTTGAAATTATTATAGCTAGAACTTTGATATTTGGCATGGTTTAACTTCTAGAGGTACTTTACCAATATTGTTCAAATGGTTCCGGTCCATAGCATATCTAGGTCACATGAGCTAAAATAGATTTTGTCAATAAAAATTTAAAAAATCTTCCTCTCTGAAACCACAGTACCCTGAGCTTAGATATTTTGCACAAAGCATCATCTTCAGGTCCTCTATCAAGATTGTTCAAATTATGTCCCTGGGTGCAAAAATTACCCTGCCCCGGGGGTCACAAATTTACATAAAGTTATATAGTGATATCTTCAAACCTATTCTTCTCTGAAACTAATATGGCTAGAGCTTTAATATTTGGCATAGTGTAACTACTAGAGGTACTTTACTAATATTGCTCAAATGGTTCTGGTAGTTGCATATCTAGGTCACAGGAGCTAAAAATAGATTTTATTTTCAATAATAACTTAAAAAATCTTCTTCTCTGAAACTACATTACCCTGAGCTTAGATATTTTGCACAAAGCATCATCTTCAGTTCCTCTATCAAGATTGTTCAAATTATGTCCCTGGGGTCAAGTATGACTCCGCCCCGGGGATCACCAATTTACATAGAGTTATATACTAGTGAAATCTTCAAACCTCTTCTTCTCTGAAACTAGTATAGCTAGAGCTTTGATATTTGGCATGGTGTAACTTCTAGAGGTATACTTTACCAGTATTGTTCAATATGGTTCTGGTCCATTGCATATCTAGGTCACATGAGCTAAAAATAGATTTAAAAAAAACTTAAAAAATCTTCTCTTAAACTACAGTACCCTAAGCTTAGCTATTTTGCACTCAGCATCATCCAATCAGTAATTGGCACAATCATATTGTCATAATTTTTCAGCTTTCCAAGATATGTTACATTTACATCAACGGTCCCAGGTGAGCGATTTAGGGCCGTATACGGCTCTTGTTACTTTTAAGGGTTGATTTTTACAATATATGTCAAAATGACAAACAGTGTAGACCCTGATCAGAGGGCTCCTTAAGGAGCCCTCTGATCAGGGTCTACACTGTTTGCACAGGACAAGTGTACTCCTCACATGAACGCCGTTTGCAAATGACACATATATGCGTGATTAGGGTTCAAAGAGTTAAACAGTCACCTGTAATTTATAGAACCAATTATCCCTCTTTTAATGGTCACAATAAAGAGGTTTTACTCTGATTATTACTTAAATTGGTCGAATAATATGATCACAAGTGAAGCGTTGATCATCAAATGTCAGGAGTTAGTATAAATATTATACACATTGCTGATACAATCAAACAGTCGTCTTTTTAGTGGTCGTAATAAAAAGTTTTTTCTGTAATTATTACTTTAATTGGGCGATAAACCGACTTTAGGAGTTAACTCTTTCATGTCAAATTTATCGTGAGATATTTACCCCTTCACCGACATAATTGTCGTCTCTTTCAACATTGTTGTCTGCAATATCGTTTCAAAGTAAGATTTCAGGCAATATAACTGATGAAATTTCGAAATGAGTGGCAAACACCTTTGATCCTGATCAGACGCCGCGCAACCCGACGTCTGATCAGGATCAAAATCGTTTGCAAATGCGCTTTATGACGTCATTGAGAGTGAAATGGTTAATATTTGCCAGTTACTCGTTGGACCAGGCCCCGAGGTTATAAAACTTAAAACGAACTCTGTGCTCAAAACTCAGCTTTGATTACATGCTCTAGTTTTAACAAAACATACTTGCGCTGATTTTAGTAACCTGATTTGGATGTAGTTTTACAAGATAATTATCGTACGCAAATACTTGTTTTATACAAAATGTTTGCTAAAGTGTTATGAGCTGAGAAAAATTCTGAGTTTTGAGCACAGAGTTCATTTTAAGTTTTATAACCTCGGGGCCAGAACACCGTTTGATTTATTGGATAGTGTTATACAGTGCTCCTTCCCTACAGCGGACCTCTGAATAACGATTCCCTCCTTACAACAACTGTTGTCGCTTTTTGCCAAACAAGATAATAAGGTTTAATGCTTTCAGGGCAATATCGTCTGTTTTGTCATTTGCTGGTATTTTCTTCAAAAGTAACGTATTGGACAACATAAAGACAAGTTATAAACAGTTTGAACCGATATCAGACGCCGTGTTACGGGGCGTTTGATCTGGGTTCAAACTGTTTGCAAGTTTAAATATAATAATATTCCCTCCCTATAACAACTTCCTCCGAGCAATATATATGATATTTGTCTCCTATTGGATGTTGTTTTAAAGAAGGAACACTGTAATTGGATAAGTTATATGATTTACCCTCTTGATGACACACTCACTTAATATTACAGTGGAGAATCTGTTATTCTTTCCCAATAAACGCGTTTACGCTAAATCTATTATTTGCAGTGCCCGGCGTCTGATCAGGCTCCAAACTGTTTGCCACCAAGATAAACATGAAATATCAGAATTTTCCAAAAGTTGTTCTTTTCTACATTTTAGTGCTTTGCGTTTGCGTTTAAACGGGAAAGAATAACAGATTCTCCACTGTAACTGCTCAACACAAACAACAACCAGAAATTTCAATATTTGATGAAGTTAGAAGAGAGATATTATGGGGAAATAGGTTTATCAAATCTAAAAATAAACGCTTAATTTATAAGAAATGGATAAATTCCGGAATTCAATTTGTTAATGATATAATTAATAATGTAGGACAAATACATCATACAAGTATATTGAATAAATTAATTGACAAAAGAAATTGGCTTACAGAACTTAAAACATTAATACAATCAATACCAAAGAAGTGGAAATTATTACTAAATTCTGAGATGTCTCGCAGTTAAAACTTCTTTACAGACACTGTATTAAACGCAATTATATATCAGCATATTTTATCTAACAAATTCCAAAAACCTAATGCACACCGATACTGGATAAATAAATTTGCAAACATCAAATGGCACCATGTATATACTTTCATTAATAACATATTTGATAACAGACTAAAACAATACAGATATAAAGTTATCAACAACATATTTCCCGTAAAATCGATAAGATTTGTTTGGAAAATGATACCTTCTAACTCATGTAATAGATGCAATGTCACAGAAGATTACGAACATGTCTTCATTAACTGTTCTGCTGTTCAACCGTTCTGGCAAAGTATCGTACGAATCTTTAAAATATGTGGGATAGACTCAAACATAAAAACACTACAAACTGTTATATTTGGCTACAAAATTCAAAATGAAGCATATTTCAATGTCAATTTAATGCTAACACATGTTGGATTTTGCATTTATAAAGCATATTTCCTAAGTAATAACTGGGCAAATCAAATTGATATTTTACACCTGTTTATTCAGGAATGTAAAGTTTTGTTTGAATTGCTCAAACGAAAAGGAAACCGTAACTCATTTATTATGAATTTTTTTAAAATGCATTGAGCGAGCTTTAGAAGTCGCATCATATTATATTACATGTTCAATGTTACTGTTTTTTGTATGTGTATATGTATATTATGTAAATATATATTATATTGAATAAAAGAAGTCTAGGCTTCACCAAAAAAAACCAAAAAACCTTTTCCTCCCTATAACAACTCCCTACGAACAACACACAAACTCTCTGTCTCCCATTGGGTGTTTTTGTAGAGAGGGAACACTGTATTATACAAGCTATTGCCTGGCATAACTCTTTCACTGCCGAGGCGTTTTTATCACTCATTCACCCCTGAAACTTTTAATGGACAATTCAAATTTAAAAATAAGTCAAGTCCAATTTTGACTATTTAGGGTTGATTTTAACAATATATTTCAAAATGACAAACAGTGTAGACCCTGATCAGAGGGATCCTCCTTTGATCAGGATCTACACTGTTTGCATAGGACAAGTACAATCCTCACAGGTACACTGTTTGTGAATGACGTGTACTCGTCGCAAGGGTTGAATGTGTTAAATAAGTGTCGCCTGCTTGTAATTCATTTTTTTTTATTTCAGGTGAAATAAGTGTCGAACAGTATGGGTCATAATTAGACGCCGCGTCACGCGGCATCTGATCAGCATCCAAACTGTTTGCAATCAACCATTGTCATCGGGGAGAGGCACTGAAGGGGTCAATAACGAGTTTAACATTTGGTGGTGGAGAAGTGGGTTAATTCTTAACAATATAACAACTGAGTGTGTATCAAAGTCAACCCTTACATGTACATATTTTATTCTAATTTTAACGCTTTTTAATTTAGCGGAATATAGCGAAAATAAAGCCATCGCGAAAACGTTCCGTTATGCGGTATATTCACAATAAGAAAAAGCATTGACCTACTTTAGACAAAGATATTAACATCAAACGTTTTGAATCGTGTTTCTTACATGAGTTGGCTTTTTTTTCATGGGAAAATCTTCATTTCATAGTCAAGGTAATAGCCCGAGTGTATATATTCATAGTGGGCGGAGTTTTACATAATGAAGATATGAATATTCAATAGGAGAAGGGATAAATCATTTGAGCATTTAGCACAGTTGATATAGATCTGCGAAGTGTTGGTTGTAACGCCCAGATGTAATAAGGATATACAAAGACAAGTATGATGGCGAAGGTAGGAAAACTCATGATTATAAATATTAGTTATCTCATGACATTAAGGATCTTTCTGACTTCTGCAATTTCTCTTACAGTGAAGAAGGCGTTAATAGTCACGGTTCAAACGAGACTAAACGCAAACGCAATGTAAAATAATGTAGAAAATGGTAATTATTTGAGAATGGTAAAAACTTTGTTTGTTTTTGTTTTTTAAAAATCTGAGTGGCAAACAAGTTGGAGCCTGATCAGACACTGCTGCCCGGCATCTTATCTAGCACCACGTTGTTTACAATGGACATGCAGTCCTCCCAATCTACAATAACACCAAACGGGAGACAAAGATCGTGTGAGTTGTTCGGAGGGGGTTGTTATAGGCAGGGGAATTGGCTAACATTTGCAAAAAATTGAATCCAGATCATACGCCGCGTAACGCGGCGTCTGATCTCAATTCAAGTAGTTTGCCACCAGTCTAATTGTGTTTTTTTCTGCCAAAGTGTCCATTATGCTGTTTTGAGAAAGACAACAGACACTAGTTCAGCAGTTATAAGGTTAGACATACTTTCCTTGTTTGGTGAACAGCGGCAAGCGTTGTTGTTAGAAGTGAATCGTTGTTCAGAGGGCCGTTGTGGTTAGGGATCACTGTAATTGTTGGAGCATAAACGCGTTTAATTATAAAGGGTTATGTTTTCCATGCTGTACAAATCAGTGCTTATCAAAGACAGGGTATTCTCCTTTTGTAGTTATTACAGGCAGTTTATATTTTCAACGATCAATATTATTTATTACATTTAAAATTCAGTCTGTAAGAAGTAGAAGTTGAGATGCCTAATTACCAGCATCTCAACGACTATCCGTGATCTATTGCACGATAATCCACTGGTATGAATTTAGTGTCGGTACCCACGTTGCAGCCATTTCATATTCACCACACCGACTATGTAGTTGACCTGCAAACTGTTTGTACAAAGACCAGAAGAAGTTTATATATCTACTTTAACCCACCAGTCTGTAAATACATCCCACTTTATATACATTTGTAGTTTTAAATATGCTCCATAAGAAACATTTCCTATATTGTGTCTCAGCAGGTGATAGCTTAAAGCAGGCTGAAAGTAAAGTAGATTGCTACGAAAGAAACATTCTTCTTTACGTTCAGCCTGCTTTAAGCAACCTCCTCCGCCTTCAACACCGATATCAAGCTATGCAGATAAAGGGTTTCTGCCACGTATGGACGGGAATGGAGGTCGAAAGGCGCACTTTATGAAACTATACATTTCAGTTGTTTTTTTAAATCACAAATTTAACATTTGGATCGAGCTGGTTATACAAGAAGACCTTATATAAACTGTTGTACGCATATCAATTTTGTAAATATAGAAGGTTAAGTTAATTCAGAAATAAAGTATATGCATGTTTAAAATCTTTGAAAGAGTTCATTATTCTTGTAGATCTAAACTCATACTTTCAGTATCAATTTCTTTTAAATACAGCACTAAAAATTAAATTATATTTCGACGGTTTCGTCTCTCACTGGAAACATCATCAGAAATGCCCAACTTCATGCTTTTTTAATGCTCGACGATTTTCGCCACTTTCCGTGACTTGGTGGGACCCCTCGTTTCGATTCATGACGTCATTGTTCACCTCTGAAGATGTATCCAGTGAGAGACGAAACCGTCAAAATGTTATAAAATAACATGTTTGCCAAAGTGTTATGAGCTGAGAAAAAATCTGGGGTTTTAGCACAGAGTTCGTTTAAAGTTCTATAACCTCGGGACAGGCTTTTACTAAACGTCTCAAAACTTGGCTTATGATCAAAACGTGAGATTTTGATCAATATTCTAATCATGAGATGTCTCAAGTCGGCTTTCACTAACACAATTTTGAGACAGATCTCGTGCCAAAGAATAAAAACTTGCTCGAATATCGTGAGGCAGGTACAGTATAAATTCTATAATTCGACCTCGCGTTAGATCGACATACCCTTATATCAAAATTAATAATTAGCCACGTTTTCACTTTGAAAGACGGTATGTTCGACTTAATCGAGATCGAATTATCGAAATTCAACTTATTTACCACTGGTATGATCGATTTAAGCGAGTTCGAAGTATCGATTTTCGACAGTATGAAGCTGTCTCATTTACGAAGTATCTATGCCAGTAATGAAAACAATGTCGACTAGTGACCTATTTAGCGCATATGGATGATTGTGTAATGGATTACACTGGGTACATTTCTCGTTTTATCTTGTTTTGAGTGGATTTCGGATGATTGTATCGCAAATTACACTCTCTAAAGTACATGTAGTTGGCTAAAAGGTTATATTTTAAATGTATCTGATTGACCTTCAGATAACGAAAACAATGTCAAAACATCACATAGTTAACCCGTTCACTTTCAATGATGCCTTAAAGCGCGATTGCAAACAGTCTGGGTCCTGATCAAACGCCGCGTAACGCGGCGTCTGATCATGACCCAAACTGTTTGACACTCTTATCGATATTTATTAAGTTAACCAACCTAAAATGTAACTTTGAAACGTGTGTTGCAGACAACATTACTGAAGCAGACGACAATAAAGTGGTTAAGGGATAAGTTGTCCCAACTAATTTGAGCATGAAAGGGTTAATGGATAAACGTTTCTCATTATTTAACCCATCCACTGCCGTGACGTCATCAATTTTAAACAATTGCCGTCTGCTCTTATTTCTCAAATTTAATTTTTAGGTATTCTAATTTAAGAAATATTGAAATGAGTGTCAAACAGTTTGGATCCTAACCAGACGCCGCGTCACGCGGCGTCTGATCAGGATCCAAATTGTTTGCCAAAAACCACCGTACTCGGGGTAAGGCAGTGAAGGGGTTAACCCAATTGACTGTATAGCCCAATCAACCCTGTAACTTCAAACAGACCATTTCAATTTTCAAAAAAGTAATCTTTTGTCTGTTTTTAGTTGAGATTTACAGTACTCCCTCTCTTAAACAACACCCAATGGGATGCATAGATTGTGCGTGTTGTTTGGAAGGAGTTGTTATAGGGGGGATTGATAACCTTAGAATACATTTGCCGCGTAACGCGGCGTCTGATCTGAGTTCAAACTGTTTGTCACTCGTCTTGATGTTTCTTCTGACAAAATATCCAATACGTAACTTTAAGAAAAAACAGCAGACAACAATTTTATGCAGACGATATTGCAACAATAAAACCACAAGACATAAATGTCTTTGTTTGGGGAATAGCGGCAAGGGTTTTTGTAAGGAGGTAGTCGTTGTTTTGAGGACCGTTGTAGGAATGGAGCACTGTACAATATATTTCTTAATAACAAACAGGACATACCGTGGTTACAGGGCTCTTCAGGGAGCACTCTGATCAGGATCTACACTGTTTGCATAGTACAAGTCTACTTCTCACGGCTACACTGTTTGTAAACTTGTGGCGAGTATACTCCTCGTTGGGTTTGGATGTTCTATGCAAGCTGGGTAATTATTTCGTCTGCAACAATTGTCGTCTGCTATTGTTCTTGAAATAGAATTTTATAAATTTCTTTTTAAAGCAGGGTTGGAAAGTCAAACAGTTTGGAACCTGATTTTATCTGAATTTAAAAAGAAAGTATCTTTTCAAGACAGCAACTCTACCGAAATTTAGCTATTGTAACAAAATTTAACCCTTAGCCCGCCAAATAAATTGTCGTCTGCTATATTTCTCGTCTGCTTCAAGTTTCAAAGTGCTTCAAAGTTGCTCAAAATTGCTGAAAATGTTGTCCGAGTGTCAAACAGCTTGGATCCGGATGAGACGCCGAGTTACTCGGCGTCTCATCCGGATCCAAGCTGTTTGCATATGGAGCTATAGTCGTGACTGGAAGGCTAAGGGTTAACCCATTTGTGCCCACGATCCCATATATTGGGCATACTACGGCGTCTGATCAGAGTCTACACTGTTTGCTGATAGGAATTTAAAAATATAAAACAAAATGAAAATGAAAATTTTGACTAGGCATCCCTTTGATAAACAAGAGCACCGCAAGCCGGGCACATTATACGCCCGTCAAATCGATCTTAGAATGAAGTCATACCAAAACCCTATCAAGGTAAAAACAAAAGGGTAAGAACCCTGAAAGTTAGGGGTCATATGCTGACCAAGTTTCAAAAGGATGGGAATAAATTTGTTTGAGAAAGAGAGCTACAAACAAAAAATGCCCGTTTGTGACGATAAAAGGGGCATAACTCTTGAATGTCAGGGGCAATCTTGCTGGTTATGGAGCTTGACCGAGACATTATGGTCATACACATGCTGACAAAGTTTAAAAAGGATTGGAATAAATTTATTTGAGTAAGAGAGCGGACAAACTAAAAAATGTCTGTTTTTGACAAAATAAGGGGCATAACTCTTGAATGTCTAGGGCAATCCTGCTGGTTATAGTACATAACCGAGACATTATGGTCATACACATGCTGACAAAGTTTCAAAAGGATTGGAATAAATTTGTTTGAGTTAGAGAGCGCACAAACTAAAAAATGCCCGTTTTTTACGAAAAAAGGGGCATAACTCTTGAATGCCTGGTGCAATCCTGCTTGTTATCAAACTTGACAGAGACATTATGGTCATACACATGCTGACCAAGTTTTAAAAGGATTAGACTAAATGTGTTTGAGTTATAGAGCAGACAAACTAAAATATGCCCGTTTTTTATGAAAAAAGGGGCATAACTCTTGAATGTCTGGGGCAATCTTGCTGGTTATCGAACTTGACCGAGATATTATGGTCATACACATGCTGACAAAGTTTCAAAAGGATTAAAATAAATTTGTTTGAGTTAGAGAGCGGACAAACTAAAATATGCCCGGTTTTTTTATGAAAAAAGGGGCATAACTCTTGAATGTCTAGCTCAATCTTGCTGGTTATCGAACATGACCGAGATATTATGGTCATACACATGCTGACCAAGTTTGAAAAGGATTAAAAAAACATTTGTTTGAGTTAGAGAGCGTACAAACTAATATGCCCGTTTTTGACAAAAAAGGGGCATAACTCTTGAATGTCTAAGTCAATCTTGCTGGTTATCGAACTTGACCGAGATATTATGGTCATACACGTTCTGACCAAGTTTCAAAAGGATTAGACTAAATTTGTTTGAGTTAGAGAGCGGACATGAAAAAGTTAACGGACGGACAGCGCCACGACATAATACGTCCCGTCTGAAGACGGGCGTATAAAAACGGACTAATCCAATACATAAACACGGACGAATCCACTGGGTATAAATGGGTTAATATCCAGCTTACTTATAAAGCAGGAAAGATGTCTAGTGATTTAGGTCTCAGGTCAATCAATTTTGAGAAACCTGCATAAAACGGTTGTTTGGGGTCCCATTTGAACTACGTGGGACGTGATTCTTTCACAAAAAACGGCTTTATCTAAGAAATTCGCTTTTTAAATTTTATTTATAATATTTTGGTGCTGCACAAATTAAAAAGCCTCCCTTGTGAATGGAAAGAAGGACAACTCTGTAAATACAGGGCTCCAGATAACGGAAGTATTTCGAAAACTAAAATCTTTATTTCTGCTTTTAAACCCAATGGTGTCATACTCATTAAAAGTATTACGCGTTACGCGGCGTCTTTCTAGATTCAAACAGTTTGTAAACTCCGTAAAGTTACGACCAGTAGGCACAGCGTTAAAATAGTATTCACTGGGGGTGAGCGATTAAAAAAAATACGGAGAATCTTTACCTTGGGCTTGCTGAAAATGACTGTTTCAGCCTTGTCCGCTCTCTAACTCAAACACTTCGTTTTGGATCTTCACCAAACTTGCTACAAATGTTTATTAGTATATAATCTAGGTCAGGTTCAAAAACTAGCAAAATCGCATGAGGCATGTCTGAGTTATTGCCCTTGAATAATTAAAAAATTGACTGTTTCAGCATTTTCTGCTCTCTAACACAAACACTTTTTATTGGATCTTCACCAAACTTGCTGACAATGTGTATTGGTATTCCTCATGTTTTCATGTAAATCATGAACTGAGTGTAATAAAAGGAAATTTGGAAATTTGGAATTTGTATTAAATCTAGGTCAAGAAAAAAATCAAATACAGTTGAATTAAAAGCCTGTAAGAAGTAAAGGAGAAATGGAATGGTCATTTATTACTTAACTTATTACAAACACGGCTAAGATGAAGCACATGCAACCATTGACCAAATATTTGGCTAAAATAGAATAAAAAACTGGTCCTTTTACAGAGTGGACAGGGCAAAAATAAGGATAAAATAGCAAAATTTTAAAAAATTGAAGAACCATAACTCCAACATGCCTTCGTCGATTTGGGTATAAATAGAACTGGACCAAGATTTTATACAAATATTTTTTTCAGCAAATTTGGTGAAGATCCAATTAAAACTGTTTGAGTAAGGAAGCTGACAAGCCTGAATTAGTCAATTTTAGTCATTCAAGGGCAATAACTCCAACATGCCTTGAGCGAATTTGGTAGTTAAGATGATTGACCTAGATTTTATATTAATAAACATTTTAAACAAGTTTGGTGAATATCTGATAAAAACTGTATGTGTTAGAAAGCAAAACATACTGAAACATTAATTTTTAATACTTAAAGGGCAACAACTCAGACATGCCTTTTGAGATTTTAGTAGTATTCAAACCAAACCTTGATTTTATATAAATAAAAATTTTCAGCAGGTGTAGTGAATATTCGATAAAAACTGTATGTGTTAGAGTGCAAAAGTGACTGAAACAGTCATTTCTATTAATCAACAGGCAATAACTCAGATATACCATATGCGATTTTAGTAGTACTCAAACTAAACCTTGATTTTATATCAATAAACATTTTCAGCAAGCTTGGTGAAGATCCAATAAAAAAAATTTGTGTTAGAGAGCAAAACTTGCTGAAAGGGCAAAAACTCCGATATGCCACATGCGATTTTAGTAATAATCAAACTAGACCTAAATTTTATATGAATAAATATTTTCAGCATGTTTGGTGAATATCCGATAAAAGCTGTTTGTTTTAGAGTGCAAAAATGACTGAAACTGTCATTTTTTTATTAATTAACAGGCAATAACTCAAAAATACCTTATACGGTTTTAGTAGTAATAAAACTAAACCTTGATTTGATATCAATGAACATTTTCAGCAAGTTTGTTGAAGATCGGATAAAAATTGTTTAGTTAGAGAGCGGACAAAAAAGTGTGATAGTCTAACTGACTGATGGATGGACGGGCGGAGGTAGATACGGTTTGCACCCAGTGAAGTTGATTTCGGCTGTATCACGTGATACTAAGCCGTGTGGTAATGTTTATGTCAGACGTTCTATTTTCGGTTTGTTATGATTTTTTGGTGATTTAGGTCCGTCTTCATCATTTCATAGATCAGTTTGGCCCATAAGAATGTTCAAACATTATTATTAACCGTTATTGTATTTCAGGCATTAAGAAAAGGTCTGAAAACACAATGGGACTTTAAGCCCCTTTACATACATCGCATTTTAGGTACGTCTCAAACAGGTTTTCGGATGATAACTTTACTTCTGTTTGACTTATTGAAACCAAATTTCATACTTTCATAAATTTGGTTCTGGTCTGATAATGTTTCTGACAATAACTTCACTTATATTGGTTTTTAATGTCATAGTAAGCTGTTTTTCGTCATAATGTTAAAACACCTACTGATTTTGGATCTGATCTGACGATTTTTATAGCAGTTATGCCCCGCTACATACATGTACTTGTACTTTTGTAATTTTACAAAAAAAGCTTATTTCCGAACAATAACTTTAGGTCGTTTTGACATATTGTAACCTACAGCGCTCCCTCCCTACAACGGCTCTCTGAACAACGACTCCCTCCTAACAACGCCCTTTGCCGCTGTTCCCCCAAAGAAAACATTTATAACTAACGATTTCACTGGTGAAATATCATCTGTTGAAACGTGTCGTCTGCTGTTTTTCTCAAAGTTACACATATGTAGACATTTTGATAGAATAAATATAATGACGGGTAACAAACAGCTATAATCCAGATCAGACGCCGCTGTTTGCAAATAGGCCTATAAGTCAAGTCTTAAATTTCTCCTCCATATAACGACTCCCCCCGAACAACACACACACTCTGTGTCTCCCATTCGGTGTCGTTATAGAGAGGGAGCACTGTAATTTCATAATTACTTTTCACGTCGTACAGGTTTTACTGTGGTGCTCTTGTTGTCATTGTCATTCCTCGTTCATACGAGGGATGTTCAAATATGACTGCAACTTGATCAATAACTTCAATATAACAAGTACACAATTCACGTGATATATGCCATTCGAAAGAGCAATTCTTTGTCGCGATGGTATAACGCACGATACAATCGCATAATTCGACAAGTCACAACATTATATAAAAAAAAGGGTAAACAACGAGAAGCGAACCGTGAATTTACTTTACATTTTGGTTCGTTCCATTATTTAGGGGTGTCGGCATTGCTGCAGTCCCTCTGTTTAAGTTATGTACTTTGAACGCGACAGTCATTGTTAGTTGTGCCGTTGGCCGCGGTAGTATAGTGTCGGGTATTTCCTTTAGATGAATGAAAGGTAAACGAGTTCGAATCCTGACAGAGATGAATTTTTTTTCACCAAAAATTTAAAGATCTTATTTTTTTGCGTAGAAGATTATATGGATCGAAAAGGGGGAAATCATGATTTTCTCAGTCATGCAAGTTTTGATACATAACTTTGTTTCTATTTTTGTATCTAAATGTCAGCCCTGGAAGAGAGCATTGCCTATAACGGATCTAAAGAGCACCGGCGGAGGCACTTGTTAGATATGGGGTTCACATACAGAAAATGTAGTTCCAACAGAAAAGTTTTAATGGAAAGGTCGGACATTTCTTACCAGATAATCCAGTATTAATTTTTCGGAACATCAGACAATTAAGGCAGCAGGGCTACTATATTGTATAAAACGTTCACTGCTCGCACACTGTCCCCTAAATGCTGACAGACTGATGACATTGGTTTGACAACCCCTTTCTCGAAGGGTAACTTACTGTGGAAAAGACGCCAATATACGTTTGAAAATAAAATGTAACACATGGCATAACAAAATTGAGCTATAGATATTAGATAAAACATAATTAAAATACAAATAGTAATAAAAAAACTGAAAGAAATTTACAAACAATAAAAAAAATGTAGATCACAAAAAAATATTAATTTAAAAAATAACACTCTCAGGGATTCGAACCTGTACCTTACATGTACTATAATCGTCTAAGCACATTGTAAAAGTCGTCAACCCTACCAACTGCGCTATTTTATTTTACGATATCATGTCATTTATGCATAGTTTATTCAATGTGTGCTTTGAAAAAGGTATAGTACCTTCTATTTGGGGTAATTGTATTATCAACCCTATTCCAAAGTCATCTACTGTAGATAAAAGGGATCCATTGTCATATCGTGGAATATCATTAGCAGCTTCTATATACAAAGTATATTGTAACATACTGAATCATAGGTTGTGTACATGGGCTGAGACCAACGGTAGAATATGTGACGAGCAGAATGGTTTTAGAAAGGAGAGAAGCACCACTGATCATATTATATCGTTGTCAAACATTATTGATACTAGAAAGAAACCACGCAAATCTACATACTGTGCTTTTATAGATTTTAAAAAGGCTTACGACACCATTGATAGAGAATTGCTTTGGAACAGATTGTCAAATATAGGAATATGTGGTAAAATGTTGCAGGCTATTAAGTCTCTATATGTTTCTGTAAGTTCTTGTGTAAGAGTCAATGGCTTTACCACAGAATGGTTTGATGTTAACTGTGGATTACCTCAGGGTTGTATTTTGTCGCCTTTGCTGTTTAATCTTTATATTAACGACTTAACATTGTATCTTAAGTCTTTTGATAAAGGTGTAATGATTGAAAATGAAATAATTTGCTTAAAATTCTATGCAGACGATATCGTCATACTTGCAGAGTCTGCTGAGGATCTGCAAGTTCTATTGTCTGCACTGAATAACTGGTGTGAAAGGAATGTCATGACTGTTAATCCAGATAAAAGTAATGTGATGCACTTTAGGCCTAATTCAATCCAGGCTACCTCATTTAATTTTATTTGTGGTTCTCTTTGCATGAACACTTAGACATGAATATAACAGTTAAGGCTGTAGCGCAAAGTGCTGGTAGAGTCTTGGGATTGTTAATAGCTAAATGTAAATCTATTGGCGGACTTCCCTACGAAGTTTTTACCAAACTTTATGATTCCGTTGTTTGGCCTGTTGTGAACTATAGTGCTCCGTGTCGGGGTATCGTACTTACTCCTGCATCGAAGCTGTTCACAACAGAGCGCAAAGATTTTTTCTTGGAGTTGGAAAGTACACTCCAAATGATGGGTTGTCTGGTGAAATGGGCTGGAAACCACCGGTAGTCCGCCAGTGGAAAAGTATTGCTTTGGATTGGATAAGGCTTAGTCACATGGACATGTTAAGAATTAATAAAAGAGTAGCTCTTTGGTCTTTTAACAAGTCTTGTCGTTCATGTAAGAATTGGTGTTACAATATTTCAGCTTTTCTTATTGCGAATAACTTGGCTTGTTATAATTCACTAGAAGTCCCGATCGCTAGAATGTTTGCCAAAAAGGTCGAAGAACAAGTGCATGATGATTTTGTTAATATTTGGCAAATAAAAATTAATAACAGTATTGGTCCATCAGGACGTGGGCGAAATAAATTAAGATTATATAAAACATTCAAGGAAGAATTTGGTGTTGAGGCTTATTGTAAAAGAATTCTGCCACCGAGTCATCGTTCAGCTTTTACTAAATTTAGGTAAGGGGTGGCACCCATACGTTTAGAAACAGGAACATATGAGGGTCTTAATGAAAAACTAAGAATTTGTCCTGTATGTGATAAGAATGTTGTCGAGAATGAGGTACATGTTTTGTTACACTGTGAATTATATAACGACCTGAGAGAAGAATTGTTTTTAAAGGCGATACATTTTAATCAAAATTTCTGTAATATGTCAGACTGTGATAAATTGAGATATCTCTTTTCTAACACGGATATGGTTAGAATGTGTGCCAAAACCTGTTTTAATATTTTACATAGACGACAGCTTTTTGTAAGCAGATAAACTTTAATACAGAATTGATCTATTTTTTATTGTAAGTAATGTATTAATTGATGCTTTAAATTTGAAATGTATTTTATAATATTATACAAGTTCCATTAATCAGTTTATTTCAAATCTGATTTGAGGTAATATTCGATGTTTTACAAAGTTTCTTAAGTTGACTTGTTTGGTCTTTTTGTCTGTCAAAATTTAATTCGTTTTTTATGGCAGATTTTAAAGACAACCATGACATTTTGTTAAAATGTTATGGTTGCCTAGATTAATGGAAGTGGTATATAGTTTAAGCTATCATGTTTATACAATAAACATGGTTGGTATCTTTATAGATGTATACGCATGTGCAATAGTTCGAAGGACAGTGAATGTTGATTTCACTGAAAATAGTCTCTTATAATTCAATTATGAATGGTGTGGTTACTTTGTATATTATGATGTATTTCTTGTTGTATATTTATTTGTTGTAACCATGATGAGACTCAAATAAAGAATGAACTGAACTGTACAGATATTTAGCGTTAAAAAGATTAATTTTGCTGCCGATATTCGAAATGAATGCTGATTCCCCTCGAAAGTGGACTGCGCTAAATTGTATGGTTCACTGCTCGTTGTTTACTTATAACCTATTTTACCCCTAATAACTCCAGGGTACTGGACCGTGTTTGTGTATTTTTTATGTGTTTAGGTATTTTTTAAATAAAACTTGATACGATATAGATTTGTTTTAGCGGCTTTATTATTTTGAATAAGTTAATTACACTTTCGGTGTACTAAAATCAGACAAGTATGCACTTACTACACAGTCTTAACCCATTTATGCCCAGTGGATTCTCCCATGTTCATATATTGGATTAGTCCATTTTTTTTATCAAAGGGATGTCTGGTCAAAATTCTCATTTTAATTTTATTTTATTTTGAATTTTTCATCAGCAAACAGTGTAGACTCTGATCAGACGCCGCATTATGTGGCGTCTGATCAGAGTCTTCACTGTTTGCCTATGTCCCATATTTGGGATAGTGGGCACAAATGGGTTAAATGTTATTATTTTATAAAATATCGAAAATATAGCTAATACTATATACTCGTACGGATAATATATTACAAATTATTCTACTTCCATGTTCAAGAGTATTGTTTTGAAAGCAAACACTCATTTTTATTTTAAACAAGGCTATAATTGAAGGCATTGAAGTTGTTTTTTTTATATTTAAAGTCTAAAGATATACCGACCAAGCAAATTATCAAAGCGTTAACACACTCATGTTAAACTCATGATATTGAACCCATTACCCCACAAATACTTAATTTTACGCCTTTTATCAGTTTCTCTACTGAAGAAAATAGCTCGAATTTATACAGTCAAGAATATGTACCATAAGCAACAAGTTTTGTATTCAAGTAGAATGTAGCTTAAATCAGGCTGAAAGTAAAGCAGAATGCGCCTTAGGGTACATTCTGCTTTACTTTCAACCTGCTTTAATTAGTTTTCTTTCTTCAATACTAGAATTGGGCTATGGGGTAATGGGTTAAAATACGTTACCCTTTAGTTGTCATAACATTGTATTTACATAAAAAATCAGACATGAACTGATATATTCCATAACAAATTTAGAATTTTTTTTTTTTACATTACGTCAAAAATAATGAATTAAAAATTTAAAGTGATATGCTCCATTGCCATCGAGTAGGGGTAATTTAGGTTAGTATTGAGATTTATCGAGTAATGCGATATCATCGTGCATTATACCATCGTGTAGGCGAATAAATACTCTTTCTTTCGAATGATATATCATAAAGGAATTTTACACTTATCATATTGAAGTAATTGTTCAGGTTGCATTCATATTTGAACACCCCTCGTATTGAGAGAATTCGATATAACCCTTTCACTCTAAATGACGTCAAAAAGCGCATTTGCAAACAGTTTTAATCCTGATCTAACGCGGCGTCTGATCAGGATCGAAACTGTTCGCCACTTCTTTTGAAAGTACGTCAGATATACTGTAACTTTGAAACACTATTGCAGACAACAATATTGAAGCAGACGACAATATGGCGGTGAAGGGGTTAAACCTCACGATAAAGGACAAGATTCATGAAGCCTCCGATTTGGCCCTGTAAAAAATATTTTATACAAAAATGATTTTTATCTTTATTTGTCAATATCAGATACTAATACTCCATAATATACACACAAACGATCCAAAGTCAAGTTTTGACAATTCTATAGTTTCTTGTAAATGAACCGAGAGGCCAAAAATGACAAAAAAGCACAATTTTGGTACAATTCTCGGTATAAATTCTAAAAAAAACACTATGAAGGCATGCATGCGACACTTCAAAATTTGGACATGTTACTTCAACTTAAATATTTACTATGTACTTAAAATATCTTTGTGTCGCATTAGTGCCTTCATTGTTTATTTCTATGATTTATACCCTGAATTGTACCAAAAATATGCCTTTTTGGGCCTTTTTGGCCTCGTGGTCCATTTACAAGAAACTATAAAGTTGTCAAAACTTGAATTTGGGTTGAGTTTTATGTAAAGTATGAAGTATTAATATCTGTAATTGACGAATAAACAGAAAATATAGCTAAAAAATAATTTGGAAAAAAAAGATTTTTACAGGGCCAAATGGAGGCTTCGTGAACCTTGTCCTTTGATTATGAAAGCACGGTTTAAACTTGAGTCACATCTCGGTAATCAAAATAGACTTTTGACATTACATATGCAATGCGATGGGTTTCCACATGAGCTTTTAGTCACTACAGTGGAGAAAACGTTATTCTTTCCCGTTAAAAAGCGAACGAAACGCAAACGCAAAGCACTTAAACGTATAGCTGTTCTGTTCTGTTCTATAAAAGTACAACTTTTGGACAATTCTGACAATTCATATTTATCTTATTGACAAACAGTTTAGAGCCTGGCCAGACGCCGGGTAAACCGGTTGATCTGGCTTCAAACTGTTTGCAAAATAAATACATGTAATAGTTTTAGCTTAAACGCGTTTATTTGGAAAGAATAACTTTTTCTCCACTGTATGTTTGACCTGAATTAGGCACGTGGCTATTCGTGATTGACTCTTGAGAGGTACACTACACTTAGTTGAGCAGATAAGTGCAAAATAGAGAAGAATCGTTCACTTCTGGAAACAAGCACCAAAATAGGCACACATACTCCTTCTCTTCTGAAAAAACCCGCTGGCCAGTTAAAAAAATCCAAAATGGCTGCTATTTTTCAAGATGGCCGCCAGGGAATATACAGAAATATTGCTTTTCGCCATAAATATGCAAACATTGTCTATTTCAATGGTCTATGTGTCAAATAATGCTTTTCGACTGTAGTATTCAAATTGGAACTATGGCATTGCTCTATGGCTTCCTTTTACCCACTTCAAAAATCAAGATGGCCGCCATTTTCAAGTTGTCTCCACAAAATACAGGGTTTTGTATTATATTCGCAAATACTTGTCCGAGATCGATGTTCTTTGTTTGAAATGATATTTTTGACCATGTAGAATTCAAGTCGTGAGCAACCGAGTGACTCAACGACTTCCTTGTACCATTAACAATTTGAAACTTCAAGATGGCAGCCATTTTGTCAAAATGGCCATCACAGATATATATGCATTTCGAAATAATATGGCAAATACTTGTCCAATATCATTGATTTTGTGTCAAATATACTTTTGTAAAATTCAAAATTGGAACCAAGAATTTGCTCAATGACTTCCTTGAACCATGTAGCCGTTTAAAATCAAGATGGCGGCCATTTTTTAAGATGACCGCCACAGAAATATTGCATTTCCCAATAAAATTGCATATATTTGTCCTATTTCAATGATATCTGCGTCTTATTATACTTTTCCGACTACGTAGAAATCAAATTTGGAACAATGGGATTACTCATTGGTACACATCCTCCTTGGAAATTGCTCTTTGAAAAATCCCGTTGACAACTTAAACATTCAAGATGGCCGCCATTTTTCAAGATTGCCGCCATGGTTATACAAAATGTTAGTATTTCGCAATAAAGTTGCAAAGACTTGTTCTTTATCAATGATTTTGTGTCAAATAATACCTTTTGACTATTTAGAATTAAAATGTGGAACTATGAAGTTACTCAATGGCTTCTTTGTACCTGTTAGTCGTTTACAATTCAAGATGGCCGTCATCTCTCAAGATGGCCGCCATATAAATATTGCATTCCTAAATAAAACTTAGAGAATTGTCCTGTTTGGATGATTTGGTTTCAAAGAATACCTTTCTGACTATAGACTATTTAAATTTAAAACAATGGATTTACTCACTGGCTTCCTTGTACCCGTTAGCAACTTAAAATTCAAGATGTCTGTCATTTATCAAGATTGCTACCATAGAAAAACTGCATTTTTCAATAAAATTGTGAAGATATTTTCTACTTCAATGAGTTTTTATGTCAAATCACACTATTGTGATTAATGTAGAATTTAAATTAAGAACCATGTATTTACTCACTGACTTCCATGTACCAGTCAGCTCTTAAAAATCAAGATGGTAGACATTTTTCAAGATGGCCGCCATGAAATATACAGTGATTTTGCATTTCGCAATAAAATCATAAATTTCAATGATGTGTGTGCCGAATAATCCTTTTATGACTGTGTAGAATCCGAAATTTCCCTGTACCATTTACCCGGAATCTTAAACATAGTAACGCTCTCAATATCAGAGTCATCACACATTTGACTTGTTATTTGGCGTACCGTTACTGTCTTACTGCTTAGTTGAGTACACTGGAAAGCTTCTTAACATTACATCATTCTGCAGTTTCATAATGCAGAACGCAACATTCCGACTTGCATCAACACTAAATCTTGGTCAGCTGTGGGCAACTCTCTGCAGTGGGTGGGAACCCTATTCAAACAATCTGCACACATACCCATTTTGGTCAAGTCCAAGTTGGAAGGAGACGTCTTTAGTTCACTGTCTGCTGAATGCCTTAAGATGCAGCCCGCCTGGTAGGAAGCACGCTTTGCATTGCTTCTGCTTCCAAACATCTTGTAGTTTGCAGGCATCCAAACATTATGGCATATTTATTCTCATCGTAGATTTCAGGCCACTGTTTGGCTATACTGTTGGTTAGCAGCAATGACTGGTACCCGAGCCGGATTAAGAATGCCTCCATCAAAACACTTGACTGTAGAAAACGTGTGGGCCTGATTTCGGAGCAGAGACAAAATTGATGTTATGCTGACCTCAAATGATTTTGATCTCTTCTGTAAGGCATAGTGGATAGACCAGGTAATATCCACAGGCCCATCTGTCACTATGATATTCTCCAGCCTTTCATGCATAATCAATTGAAAGTTGTGACCTCAGTAGACAGGTGTCTGGGTGTTTCAGACAATTTGAGAGGGAAATAATTTTCCTGTGAAGAAAGAAGGTCTCGCATTGGTAAAGATTTTGAAAGTTTATGGACCGTCTTCAGTTTAACCTCCCCAATTTTCTGATGTCCACTTTTGTTTTCGTTTTAAGGGTGCTGGAAAACAGAAATGCTGGTTTCATGGACAGAAGTGATCACTGTCGTTGGGTTGGGCTTGTAGTCTATGTTGTCTATAGTTGGTATTGCGAACAGTTTTTTGTTCGCGTAAATGGTGGTCATACTAACCCATCATCCATGTACTTGCTGTCGGTTGTATTTCTTAGCTGTACATTTATCTCTAGTAACATGTCGCATAAGCAGCTTCTCAAATGTTCTGATTCTGGTCATCTGTGTCTTGTTGTTGTTGTGTATTTGGTAAATTGATTTTTGATTTTCTTCTTCTGGCAAGATAGACTTTGCTCAAATCAGTCAGGAATTTGGATAGTCCCGGATTTATATTTGTCATCCTTGTGGATGGTAAGTAATTGAAAGAGTTAGATTTTACGGCACTTCAACACTGAACAGGTCATGTACTCTAAACCTTGGCTGGGCTTTCTCTCGCTGGTACACCCTGTCAATTCAGGCACGACATTTAATTACACACTATTTAAAGCTATATCTAAACTAAATTAGCTAACTGGTGCGGGGCTTATTAGATATCATTTGGGATACTTAACAAACTTGACAGCTAATACTGAAACACATGCAGTAGTGAGTAATGTCGCGGTTCCAAATTTGGACTCTATACAGTCTTAAGAGTAATATTTGACACACATATCATTTTATAGGACATGTGTTTGTCGTTTTGTTCCGCACGTTCTAAAGGCCTTTCTTGAAAGATGCCCGCCATTATGAATTTTTTAAGTTGCCTACAAGTACAAGAACAAAAGTGAGAAATTTCATGTTTCCAAAAGTGAAGTATAATTAGACACAAAGGCCGTTGAAATAGGACAAGTATTTGTGATTTTGTTGCAAAATGCAATATTTCTGTGGCGGCAATCTTGACCTTAAATAGGCTACCGGGTACAAGAAGGCCATAGAGCGATTCCATGGTTCCAAATTGGTATTTTAAGGTGTAAAAGTAGTATTATTTTATACAGTTGGTTGGCCTCCTTCAGTCAGCGTTGACTATGGATTTGATTCTACTTCTCTGCCCTTGGTGGAACATCTCCGCTGGTGGCTGAACAGTCCGATGCGGGAATGGCAGTCTCTTTTACAAGTGTAACACAGATATATAGACTGTGTTGTGTCTCGGTTGCAGTTTTCTTTTCTACGGGCTCGTTTGTCTTCAGCTAAGCTTTTCAGTTTGTCCTCTCCCGACACCAGCTGTTTAGCAAGGGTGCTTCTCCACTTTGATCGGTCAGCAGCAAGATCTTCCCAGTGTTCGCTGTCAATCTCTAGGGCTTTCATGTCCCTTTTACAGACATCTCTGTAGCGCAACTGAGGGCGACCAGTGTCTCTTTTCCCGGTTGCAAGTTCCCCATAGAGGATGTCTTTGGGTATTCTGCCGTCCTCCATACGACGGACATGACCTAGCCAACGGAGTCTACGCTGTCTTAGTAGGGTAAACACAGTGTTGAGGCCTGCACGAGACAGAACTTCAGTATTGGGCACTTTGTCCTGCCAAGAGATACCTAGGATGCGACGGATGCACCTCATGTGAAATGTGTTTAGTCTCTTTTCTTGCTTAGCGTAGGTCGTCCATGTCTCACTCCCATATAGTAGTGTGCTGATGACGCATGCATTGTACACTGCCATCTTCGTTTTAACGGAGAGATTAGAGTTCTCCCACACACGTGTGGTGAGCCGAGCAAAGGTGGTTGCTGCTTTCCCAATTCTCTTACCTATCTCTGTATCAAGAGTGAGGTTACTGCTTGCCGTGGAACCTAGGTATGTGAATTGGTTTACAACTTCTAACTCATAGTCGTCAATGGTAATGGCTGGTGGCACATCTACACCTTGTCCTAGGACATTTGTCTTCTTTAGGCTAATAGTCAGCCCGAAGTCGTTGCAGGCCGTGGAGAAGCGATCCATTAGGGTCTGGAGCTCTTGTTCGGTATGGGTTGTGACTGCAGCATCATCAGCAAACAACATGTCTCTGATCAGAACGTCCCGTATTTTCGTTTTGGACTTGAGTCGTGCAAGGTTAAACAGTTTGCCATCCGATCTGGTATGAAGGTAGACTCCCTCTGTTGTTGTGTCGAAAGCATGCTTCAGGAGCAAGGCAAAGAAAATCCCAAAGAGCGTTGGAGCAAGGACACAGCCTTGCTTGACACCACTGCATATGTCAAATGGTTCTGATACATTTCCATCATATTGCACTGATCCCTTCATGTTTGTGTGGAAGGATTCGATGAGACTCTGTAGTTTAGGCGGGCATCCAATCTTTGGAAGAATCTTGAATAAACCATCTCTGCTGACTAAATCGAACGCCTTTGTGAGATCAATGAAGGCAATGTACAATGGCATGTTCTGTTCTCTGCATTTTTCCTGGAGCTGGCGTAGAGAGAATATCATGTCTACCGTTGATCTGTTGGCACGGAAGTCACATTGGGATTCTGGGTAGACGCGCTCTGCCAGCTTCTGAAGACGGACAAGAACTACCCGTGCATATAGTTTGCCAACAATGCTGAGGAGAGAGATTCCCCGGTAGTTGTTGCAGTTACTTCTCTCGCCCTTATTTTTGTAGAGGGTGATGATCTTGGCGTCCCTCATGTCTTGCGGTACAGCGCCTTCTTCCCAGCATTTGATGAGGACTTCGTGCAGTGGGAGCAGTAGGGTAGTCTTGCAGTGCTTGATCAGGTCTGGAGGAATTCCATCACTGCCTGGTGCTTTTCCTGCATTCAAGCTGTCAATGGCCTTACTGAGTTCATCCAAAGTAGGTTCAGCATCCAGTTCAGTCATGATTGGTAGGCATTTGATGGCATCAAGGGCTGAATCTGATACAGTGTTCTGTCTTGAGTATAGTTCAGAATAGTGCTCCACCCATCGATCCATCTGCAGGCTTTTGTCTGTGATTACTTCCCCCGTTGAAGATTTGAGGGGAGCTGACTTAGTCTGGACTGGTCCAAGTGCCTTCTTGATCCCATCATACATTCCTCTGACGTTTCCGGTGATGGCAGCGGTCTGAATGTCTCTGCTGAGCTGAGTCCAGTACTCGTTTGCACAGCGCCTGGCAGTCTGCTGGACTTTGCTTCTTGCAGCCCTAAGAATCTGGAGGTTCTTTTGATTAGAGGTCTTCTTGTACACAGCAAGAGCAGCACGCTTTGCTTCAATGACAGGTGTCATCTCAGAGGACTTTGCTTCAAACCAGTCCTGCGACTTTGAAGTTTTCTTCCCAAAGGTTGTCAAGGCTGTGCGATGAATAGTGTTTCGTAGTTCTTCCCATTTCAATGTTGCAGACTCCACAGGCGGCAATGCATCAAATTCTTCATTGAAGGTTGCAGCAAACTGTTCTACAAGTTCTTGTTGTGGCATCTTACATGTGTCAATGCGGGCCTTTCCGTGTTGTCTTGCTCGGTGGAATTTCTTCACTTGTGTTCTGATCCTGCAACACACCAGTGAGTGGTCTGTGTCGCAGTCCGCGCTCTGGTAGGTACGGGTGAGTAGTACATTTTTAAGTAGAGTGCGCCTTGTCAGGATCAGATCCAGCTGGTGCCAATGTTTTGAACGTGGGTGTCGCCAGGAAACCTTGTGTTGAGGTTTTGTCTGAAAGTATGAGTTGGTGATACATAGGTTGTGGAATGTGCAAAACTCGAGCAGTCGCTGTCCATTTTCATTCATCTTTCCCACGCCAAACTGTCCAAGGCAGGAAGGCCAGGAGTCGTGGTCAGCACCAATTCTGGCGTTGAAGTCACCCAGGAGGATTAATTGTTCTGTTCTGGGGATGCTGCTGACAGTTGTTGAAAGGTCCTCATAAAACGCTTCTTTAGCTTCCGGTATGGTGGTCAAGGTGGGTGCGTACACACTGACAAGAGTAATTGGGCCTTCAGTGGTGTTGAGGCGGAGAGTAAGTATACGTGCAGAGCCGTTGCTGCCTGGTTCCACCATCTCCAGCAAAGTGTTCTTCACTGCAAAGCCCACTCCATGCTGCCTGGGCTCATCAGAGCTCTTTCCCTGCCAGTAGAATGTGTAGTCTTTCTCTTTCAGTGTTCCTGCATCAGCCAAACGAGTTTCCTGAAGGGTGACAATGTCTACGTCCAGTCTCTTGAGCTCATCATTTATGACAGCTGTCTTCCTGGCATCACCAATGTCTTTGAGGTTTATTTCAAGGCCTGTCATCATGGTCCGAACGTTCCAAGTTCCCAGTTTTAGAGCTGGTCTCTTTTGTTTATATGTAGTTTTGCCTGGTGCATAATTCTCGGTCTGCCTGTCAGAATACACTTAATCCCGATGCACCCAATGAGGAAAGCAGACAGTGGCGGGACAGCACCTTACTGGCTGGGGGCTGCCCAGCTTGAGGCGGGCGGTAGCTGTCCAATGGGATCCAAAAATCCCTCCCTCCGTCGGGAGTAACCCCTGGCGCCTAGCTCTACGCCAATCGAGCCATGGCTTATAACCGGTAAACTGTTGCTCCCCGTGTTGTGTCAGCGCCTAAGGCGAAGCTGGAGTGTCCTCTCCAGTTTTGTGTCTGGTTACACTACCTCTCCAGTGTAAGGCGAATAGGTAGGAATCAAGCCTGGGCAGATTGATATGGAGAACAAGATGTTGCCCATGCAGCATGTCCCCCCTCTCCACGTCGCTGATAGATCCACAGGAACAACAGGGCTATTACAGTATGGGGACCAGCGCCGTCGCAGGAGCTGCCAGAACGAGGCTGAGATCAGCAACGAGCTGCCTTAGGGGCTCCGACTCCGGATTTTTCCTCAGGGTTGACTCCCGAAGCCTTTCCTATAAATAGATATCCCACAAGGCAGTGGAGGTTTGAGATCGGGGTATACCTTCCCCTAGATGGGCTGCCTTCCAAGGCTAAAGAGTCCTATCTACCCACTATTTAACCCATAGGTGGGGGTCTGTTGATGGATACCAGGGCATGTCCACATGCCAGTGGGCCTGCATATCGCATCTTTAGGGGCAGACCACCTCCAAGTCCTTGGTAAGTTCAGCCTGAGGCCGTAAGGTGCTCAGTTACCGTACACTGCCACGAGGAGGCACTACCTAAGGCTTGCTGAAGGAGAGGTTATGTACTGGCAAGGACAGACTTACGCATTCTGCTGCCCCTTTCACATTGCTGCTAGCCAGCGGTGAGAGCTGAAAGCGGAAGGTGACAAGCACACAACACACCTCGCAAACACACTAGACACATCACTACAGCCATTGAAGCATACAAAGACCAATGATATAGGACAAGTATTGGCCATTGTATTTCTAAAATGCAATATTTCTGTGATAGCTATCTTAAACAATGACGGCCATCTTTAATTTTAAATGGTTAATGGGTTAGGAATGGGTTAATGGGTAGGAAGCCACGGAGTTATTCCATGGCTCTAAATTTGAATGATACAGTCCAAAAGGTATTTTTTGACACAAACACTAATGGCATACATGTAGGAGAGGTATTTGCGATTTGATGGCAAAATGCAATAATTATATTGTTGGCCCAGTGTTGTGCCTAAGTCAAAATTTTTGGGGGACACGGTGGTGCGCTGTCAAAATTTTTGGGGGACATTTGAAATTTTGGGGGACACACTAAAAAACCTTTAAAACACGATATACCTACCTTTTAATTAGAATACTGTTTTTACAGCTTACGGTCTTTAACTGTCATGACTGTCTCTGTAAGACTGTACAGCTAGGGAAGATTCTCCGATCGGGAGACAGTCGCTGTATCTCGTATCGTAGAGTCGCTGTTTACACGACGGGCAATTTGATTTTTGTCTTTTTTAAACATGTTGAAGCGAGTGTCTTGGTTCAGATGATGTTGAAGGAGTATCCTCAACACTTTGTTTAAACGAAGCATCGTCTGCTAGTTGTCTATTTTAATCGGAAAGAAAATCCGTCAAGCGCATCGTTCCGACGCCATTATCACAAAGCGGAACCAGACTGGTTTACATACCGATTCTATATGCCGATATTCTTCACGTATAGTATACGCGCACAGTCTATTTTCAATACTAAGATTAATCTCCCTTTGTGATCTCTCTATTCTCCGGAATTGAGTCGGAATGGAGCAGAAACTAGTAGAAATTGCCGAAAATGCGATTTTTTACGGCGCGCCCATACGCCCGCGCAAGGCGAATTTTTAAGGGACAATCGTGAAAAAAATGCGGGATTCCCGCAATGCCGCGGCCTAGGCACAACACTGTGTTGCCATTATGGAAATGCCGGTCATCATGAATTTTATAGTGGCTAACGAGTGCAAGTAAGCAATTGAGCAATTCCATTATTCCGAATTGAATTCTACATAGTAAAACATATTCAATTTATTTGACACACAGACCAGTGAAATAGAACAAGTCTTTGCAAATTATGGCGAAGTGCAATATTTCTGTTATTCCATGCTGGCCATCTTGAACATGGCGACCTTTTTGAATTTTAAGTAGCTTAAGGGTACCAGGACGCCAATAAGTAATGCTATTGTTCCAAATTTGATTTCTACGTAGTCGGAAAAGAATATTTAGACACAGCGTGACAGAGATCATTAAAGTAGGACACGTATATGCGATTGTATTGGGAAATGCACTATTTTTCTGGCGGCAATTTTGAAAAATGACCGCCATCTTGATTTAAGTGGCTACCCGGTACAAGGAAGCCATTGAGCAAATTCATGGTTCCAATCTTGAATTTTACAAAAGTATATTTTACACAAAATCAATGATATTGGACAAGTATTGGCCATTTTATTTCGAACTGCATATATATCTGTGATGGCCATCTTGACATAATGGCTGCCATCTTGAAGTTTCAAGTTATTAACGGTACAAGGAAGCCATTTAGTCACTCGGTTGCTCAAAGCTTGACTTTTACATGGTCAAACATATCATTTCAAACAAAGATCATCGATATAGGACAAGTATGTGCAAATATAATGCAAAACCCAATATTTCTGTGGAGGAAATTTTGAAAATGGCGGCCATCTTGAATTTTTAAGTGGGTAAAAGGAAGCCATAGAGCAATTCCATAGTTCCAATTTGAATTCTACATAGTTAAAAAGCATTATTTGACACACAGACCATTGAAATAGACGAGGTTTTGCATATTTATGGCGAAAAGCAATATTTCTGTATAATCCTTGGCGGCCATCTTAACTAATGGCGGCCATTTTGGATTTTAAAGTGGCCAGCGGTTTTTTTTCAGAAGAGCAACCCCAAAGGAGTATGTGTGCCAATTTTGGTGCTTGTTTCCGAACGTGAATGATTGTTACAGTTATCTGCTCCGCTAACTGTACAAAATATGTATTTCTTTGCAGAATTTATTACAACTAACGATGGCATTAGCTATGTGTGTAAAAATGTCTAACGGACAAAGTTCAGGTATGTAAAGGATTTCTATAGACTTATGTTATAAATTGAATTGATTTATATCGATGTACAACGCCATTGAATGCATGAATTGTAAAAATAGGTGTTTAACCAAATTAAAAAGTTTTAAATTTCAAGTTTCAAAATACACGTATTGCTCATATCATAATGACTCAGTGGCCTCTGAAAGATGACACGGACTCCTCCGGTTACTATTCCTACTAACTGCAACAAATTGCGTCTATTTCTACTAATTGCAAATCTGTTCAGGGTATATACTGTTAACGAATGTCTATGTAAAAGGGGTGGGGGGAGTCCATCTAAAGACACCAAAATCATGCCTCCCCCTACTGTCCTGAGGTGGTTGTACCACTCTGTCAAGGCCCTTTTTCTTTGGGGGAGAGGTTCCTTTGGTTCCCAGGACAGGACAGGCGGTGACCCATATGGAGGACTGCTGATGGTCTTGCTGCATGAGGGATTTGGTGACCCAGCTCCTGGAGGCTGAGCCAAGTCCTCATCTTCAGACATTCAAAATACCAGATCGGGGGCATCCGTGGCAAGTACTGAAATCGACCAACAGAATGACAGGTAAGAATGATAAACAATTTAAGTTAAAAAATAAGTTATAACCGCAATGATATTGAACTTACAATACTGGTCATGGTCCTCTTTGGTGTAGTCTCTCCTGTACACTGTAAAAAGCGATACGCCTTCATTGTAGGCCTCCGTATCTCTGTGTAAGTTGTGAGCACGCACCTAATGCCTGCACCTTTCAACCACAGTTTTAGCACACCTGAAGAAAGGAAAGAGGCACGTAGATAGTAAACAGAATGTTACAGATTATAGCATACTCTCATATTTACATTTTAACTGTTGAAACTCCTTAAAGATGACATTGAAAATGTATGCTCACCCCTGCACCCCACATCTCCATTTCTTTCTTCCAGTTTTAGATCTCTCTTCTGCAGGTGGTGGTGGTGGTGGGCGGGGCTGTCTAACTTGATCGTCTGCATTTGCCCTCTGGGTATTGCTCAAATGTTGAGCTTCACCGGCCTCCATCTGGTGGTGTGCTCTCATGTGCTGAGATAACTTCTTCACCATGGCCTTACACCTTGGGCATTGTCTCTTCTGGCGAATCTTTTGTGGCATGACTGAATAAAAAACATCAGGATTAGACATCAAATCGGTTAGGGTGAATGGTATAATAAGGTTGGGAGAGTGAACTGTAGGCGGGGGGGGGGGGGGGAGTGTATGGTAAGAGTGGGGGGGGGGGGGGGGGGGGGGGGTAGTGTATAGAAGAATTAGGTAGTGGTTTAGGTTAGTGGCTTAGGGTAGAAAAAAATCCGTAAAAAAACCCTAAGGAACAGGGTGTGGTGGAATTAAAAGAGTAAACGGTAGGGTGGGGGGGGGGGGAGTGTATGGTAAGGGGGTTGGAGTGTAAAAAAATTATGTCGTGGTTTAGGGTAGTGGCTTAAGTTACCAAAAACTCGCTCAAAAAAGAAGGAAAAGGGTGTAGTGGAAATAACAGACATATTAACAGACAGAGAAAACCAATAGACACACTTTGGGTCGGGTGACGACGTATACAGTTTTAAAGGCACAAATTTGGGCAACTTTGGACGTGACCTTGGGGAAGTGGGTTAAAAAGGTCCCATTTTGGGTTTAATAGACAGACAAACAATGAGACAGATTTTGGTTCGGGTTTGGGTTTCCAGGTATTGGGTTTTATTGACACCCTTTTGGACCTGACCTTGGGGTAGAAATTGGGGTAGTGGGTTAAACAGACCGACATACAAAGAGACGGACTTAGGGTTCTGGTTCGGGGTCCGGGGGTTTGGGGTTCGGGTTTGGGTCTCGGGTGACCGAGGTTTTAGACCACGTGTTTTTTTTTGGTAAAATGCACTTTTAAATGAAAAATGATGCAAAATGCACTAGCATGCACACACAAACATCAGACCAACAAAGATACAATCTTACCTCGAGCACAGAATGTCCTTAAACACTAATACACTGTCAGTTGAGGAAACTGTTCGCGTCCTCACGCTTTAAAAACACCCGGGTTTAAACGGAAAAGAGTGACGTCACGGTGATGAAAATGTATATAGAATACAGACTGCCTAGGTGCGGTACTAAGTTCGGTACTAAATGCGGTACCGTGAATAAATCACAAACTGGTAGACGTATACCCATAGATATTTTGACAGAAGAAGTATAATGACGAGTGACAAACAGCTTGAATCCAGATCAGATGCCGCGTCTGATCTGGATCCAAGCTGTTTGTAAATGCAAGCCAGAACTTAAGTTTCTCTCCCTATACCAACCATCCTCCGAACAACACACGCAATATTTGTCCCAATCGGAAGTAGTTACAATGTTTTCGTGTTTTCAACTCACCTGGCACAAAGTGCCAAACTGAGTTATTTTGATCGTTCTGTGTCCGGCGTCGTCCATCCGTCCGTTCGCAGTCAACAATTTCTCAAAACAACATCTCCTTAACTACTGGATTGATTTTTACAAAACTCGTAATGAAAGATCCTTATACGGCCCTATTTCAAAGTTGTTCAAAAAGTTTCGGTTCATTGCATATCTAGGTCACAGGTGCAAAAAGAAGTTTGTTTCAATGAAAACTTAAAACTCTTCTTCTCTGAACCACAGCACCCTGATCTTTGGCATATATCTTAGATATTTGGCACAAAGGATCATCCACAGGGCCTCTATCAAGCTGTATAAATAATGCCCCATTAGGACAAAAATGACCCCGCCCCAGGGGTCACAACTTTACATAGAGTTAAACGCTTATAGTGAAATTTTCAAACATTTTATTCTCTGAAACTTATATGGTAAGAGCTTTGCTATTTGGCATGGTGACACCTCTAGAGGTAGTTTACCAATATTGTTCAACTGGTTCCGGTCCGTTGCATATCTAAGTCACGGGAGCTAAAATAGATTTTTGTTTCCAATCTAAAATTAAAAAATCAGCTGGTCTGAAACAAGTAGATGGATTTGTGTATTAACTTACACAAATGATTCATGTGTGATCATCTACCAGTAGCGCGTCCAAGTACCGTATCAGCGAACAGCAACGTTAACCGATGCAAACAACCCATATAGTACGACATCTAACGTTCACCAATACTCTTCAATAATAACTCATTGCGCCCCCATGTTTATTAACTTTTCAAGGGTACGAACGATTTATGTACGATCGGAATAACACACGCAAAAGTGTACTAATCAACTGAAATGCATCAATTTTACCGCATATAAAACATAAGAATTAGCTGCTCAGATGTAAGCTGCTTTGTTTGATACATTAAGTATCTGAAAATGTTGGTTTATTGATGAGAAAATAACTCGAGACTGTTCGCTGGTTTTATTAAATTCATTTGGTCGCCATTTTGTTTTCCTTGTTGGCGATGGCTAACTACCTCTGAGGACGTTCGTGCCGTTCGCAATCGGTAACAGCCAAACAGCCGTTTTAGTTAAATTATTACCGTTTTCTGATGCAATCGATGCAATCGATACGGTACTTGAAGGCAGTGATTATTACATTTACGAGCAATTTCCACAAGAAGTATTAGAGAAAAGGAAAGCTTTAGTACCGAAAATAAAAGAAGCCATAAAGGACGGACACAGAGCGTGGATTAGCTACGATACACTGTACATTAACGGCAAGCCGTTTAAGAGAGGCTGAGGGGACGTTGAGGGTGGGTTAAAGGTGTGTGTTTGGAATTGCAATGGACTTACTACCAGTAAACTTGAGAACTCTGACTTTATTAATTTAGTAGTTCAAAATGATATAATTATATTCTCAGAAACGTGGACAGACAAAAACAGTGCAATAGACATTCCAGGGTATTACTGTTGGCATTATTTTTTAGAAAAAATTTAGAAATAAGAGGACTAAACGCAATAGTGGGGGGATTGTTATTTATTGTAGAGAAGATATTAAAATGGCTTATCCATTGTAAAGAATCACTTCGATACTTTAATTTGGTTCAAATTAGATAAATACTATTTTGGAAATGATATTGATGTTTATAGCAAACCTTTATGATGCTGATCTGTTTAATTTGTTACAGGAGGATATCGTTAGCTATGAGCTGTTAGGCTGTGTTATGCTTTCATGCGATTGTAATGCCAGGACTTATAACAAAGCTGATTTTATTACATGCGATACACTTATGCATGGTATTGATCCTGATGAATACATCCCTGATTTACCCCTTGATAGGGCCTCTTTAGACACCGTATGTAATACACGAGGGAATAATTTACTAGATTTGTGTAAGGCAACAGAACTGCGAATAGCTAACGGTAGACTGGGGTTTGACTGTGGGGTAGGGAATTATACTTACATGAATAGGGCAGGGTGTACTATTATTGATTACTTGTTACTGCAGGAAACGTGATTTTGCACGGGTACATAGCTTTAAAGTTAACAATTTTAATGAATTCAGCGATCATGCACCGCTGTCATTTGAGATTTGTTGTAACAAAGAAAACCCCGTGAAACCCGTGCAGTCCGTTACTTCAGTCAAGTGGAATGACATATACCGTCATTCATACAGATCTAAACTCATTGCAAAATTACCATATTTGAATCACATTCTTAGCAATGTAGATCTAGAAATTGCAAAGTTGATGAAGTAGTTGATAATTTTTCTTCAGTTATTTGTGAAATTACAGAAGGGTTATTTAAAAATGAAACCATTATAAACGAAAGCAGACAGCATTTTAGACAATGTGATTCAAAGTATTGGTTCGATAATGACTGTCATATTGCTAAACAGAAGTACAAGACCGCATTATATAGATTTAACAGTGACAGGACATATGAAAATAGAATTGAAATATGCAATTTAAAACAAGATTATAAGTCTCTCATAAGAACAAAAAGGAGAGCATATAAATACAAGAAATCAAGGGAACTTGAACAAATGAAACATTCTAAGCCCCGAGATTTTTGGAGATATTTCTCTCCTCGAAAAAATTCTACTGCAGACAGTGTAGATCTAGATATCTCTGACTTTCATAATTATTTTTTAAATATGTTTAAAGACCTGAATGATGTAAATATTGATGAAGCTGAGCATTTTAACCAGGCTCATGATTTCGATGAATGTAGTCAAATTTGTATTGAACTTGATCAACCAATTACAGTACAAGAAGTGACGTCTGCTATTAAAAAGCTTAAAAGAAATAAATCGAGTGCTCCTAGTGATTTTTTGATAAATGAGTTTTTTATTGAAACTGCAGATATTATTGCTTGTCATATAACAGATTTGTTTAACATAGTTTTTAATAAGGGATATTTTCCTTCAAAATGGTCACAAGGATTTATTGTACCGTTACATAAAAAGGGAGATAAAAACGACGTATCAAATTATAGGGGTATTACTTTAATGAGTTGCTTAGGGAAATTATTTACTAGTGTTTTAAACGCGAAAGTTGTTCAGTTTTGTGATGAATTTGACGTTATATCTGATGCGCAGTTTGGTTTCAGAAAAGGACGCTCAACAATAGATGCTATGTTTCTATTGAAAAATATAATAGATCAAACACTGAATAGTAAGGGTAGATTGTATTGTGCTTTCGTCGACTTAAAAAGGGCGTTCGACTCTATAAATAGAAATGCATTGTGGCTAAAATTGTATAGACAAGGTATTAGTGGGAAACTTCTTAGGATAATGCGTGCAATGTATGCTTCGGTTAAATCATGTGTTAAACACTGCAATTCCCTTTCATATTTCTTTGATATATCGGTGGGCTTGAGACAAGGGGAGACAAATTCACCGATAATGTTCGCACTTTTTATTGAAGACCTTGAATTATACATGCAGGATAGAGTAAATTGCGGACTTTCTTTTTATGATTTGACCCTTATACTCCTTCTTTTTGCAGACGACATGATTGTATTAGGGCATTCCCCAGAAGATTTACAAAATAATTTAAATAAATTAGAAGAATATTGTGACAAATGGGGTCTAGAAGTAAATGTGAATAAAACAAAAATTGTTGTTTTTAGAAAAAGGGGCGGGCTATTAGGAAATGAAAATTGGTTGTATAAAATGAAATAATAGAAATAGTGAACAATTTTAATTATCTTGGCGTAGTGTTTAATTATACTGGTACTTTTGTTTTAAACAATCAATTTGTTTATGGAAAGGCACTGAAGGCTATGAATGTATTATTGTTAAATATTAAGAAGTTTGAACTTAAGCCTAAATTATGTTTACAGTTGTTTGATGCTTTTGTGTCTTCAATTTTGAGTTATGGATCGCCTATTCGGGGATTTACAAAGTCAAAGGATCTAGAACGAATCAATTTAAAATTTTGTAAAAATATATTAGGAATAAAATTAAGTGCTTGTAACAATGCAGTATATGGAGAATTGGGTAGATTCCCATTATATGTAAATAGATATGTAAATATTGTTAAGTATTGGTTAAAAATCTAATCTTCGGATAACATTATCATTAGACATGTATACCAGCGTACATTAGATGACTGTGAAAATGGTATGAGGAACTGGGCTTCATGTGTAAAGAATTTGTTATCCGAACATGGATTCATGTATGTATGGCAGCAGCCTTTTCATATTGTCAATGACAAAGTTTTCTTATCATTATTCAAGCAAAGAATACAAGACGCTTTTATTCAAAAATGGTTTACCGATATTGGAAATAATAATAAGTTGTCTTTATACAAGGAATTGAAAATGTCATTTGGTTTCGAAGACTATTTACATTTTATTACCACAAGAGAAACCGTGTATTGTTATCTAAGATTCGAATCTCGGCCCATACTTTAATCAAAGTACTGGTAGTACTGATGTGGCGTTTGTCTGTAAAGTTGCGGAATTTACCAGCAGTCCAAAAGTGATAAAAACTCGAAAACCTAGAATTCAAAGTCGCTTCTATTTCAGCATGGAGAAATAACATTTCTCCATGATTTCAGTCATATCGAAACATCCAGCTAAATACAGGTGGAGGAAGACCTAAGATGTCCTTTATACACTTATGGGTACAAATCAACAACTGGGTAGAACCTCCAATCTTTTGCAAGTCAGCTGGAAGGCTTACTCTCATGGAAATTGGAATTCAGAGATGAGTGATTGTCACAATGACTTTAAAACCACTGGGCCAATGGGGTCATTCATGTAACTAAAATCACGAAGATGTCTCAATATCTGAATCCCAACTGCAATACTTGGTCCATAATATTAAACGCTTCTTTGCCTTACCAAAAGTTACGTTTATTTGCAAACAGTTTGTATCCTTATCAAAAGTACTAAATTAGAGAAATAAAAAACTAACAATGGATGAAGTCATGTCAGTGAAATGGTTAAAAGAACAAGAGGGTCATGATGACCCTTTATCCCTCCCCTGAGTAAAATGAACTAAATAGTTTTATATTTCGATTTCGCCCATAACCCAAATCATCTGAGGACTTAAAGTCATATATAAATATATAGTTTGTCATATTTTAACTGATTCTAGACGCTATATAGTGTAAACACTGTGGCATCTAGAATGTTCACAAGGTTTGGCTATGAGTTGACCTAGTGACTTCTTTTTGACCTCACATGACCCACTTTCGAACTTGACCTAGATTTTGTCAATAACAACATTTGGAGCAAGTTTAGTGAAGATGTGCCCAAAAGTGTGGCCTCTAGAGTGTTCACAATTTTTTTTTTAAGATTTGACCTAATGACCTACTTTTTAACCCCTTATGACCCATTTACGAACTTGACTTCGATTATGTCAAGAACAACATTTGGAGCAAGTTTGATGAAGTTTGACCGAAAATTGTGGTCTCTAGAGTGTTCATAAGGTTTTTCTATGATTTGACCTAGTGACCTTCCTTTTGTCCCCACATGACCCACTTTTAAACTTGACCTAGATCTTATCAAGAACAACATTTGAAGCAAGTGTGTTGAAGATTGGTCCACAATTGTGGTCTCTAAAAGTTCACAAGGGTTTGCTATGATTAGACCTAGTGACCTACATTTTGACCCACTTTCAAACTTGACCTAGATTTTGTCAAGAACAACATTTGGAGCAAGTTTGATGAAGTTTGACCGAAAATTGTGGTCTCTAGAGTGTTCACAAGTTTTTCTATGATTTGACCTAGTGACCTTTCTTTTGACCCCACATGACCCACTTTTAAACTTGACCTAGATTTTATCAAGAACAACATTTGAAGCAAGTGTGTTGAAGATTGGTCCACAATTGTGGTCTCTAAAGTGTTCACAAGGATTTGCTATGATTAGACCTAGTGACCTACATTTTGACCCACTTTCAAACTTGACCTAGATTTTGTCAAGAACAACATTTGGAGCAAGTTTGATGAAGTTTGACCGAAAATTGTGGTCTCTAGAGTGTTCACAAGTTTTTCTATGATTTGACCTAATGACCTATTAATGATCCCACGTGACCCACTTTTAAACTTGACCTAGATTTTGTCAGGACCAACATTTGGAGCAAGTTTGATGAAATTTGGCCCAAAAGTGTGGCCTCTAGAGTGTTCACAAGGAAAAGTTTACGGACGACGGACGCCGACTCCGGACACAGCACGGTCACAATAGCTCACCATGAGCACTTCGTGCTCAGGTGAGCTAAAAACAAAGCTAGTGAAGGTCAAAGGGATAAAATCTGAACTAACCTGCAATGTATCGTCAACAACAGAGCTAAAGTTAAATCCTCTTTTTAAAGCTTCAGATGTAGAAATATGGGTAACACTATATGCCATGCACTACTTTGTAGCGTGGCATAAACATGCTTTTTTTCAACTCATACAGGGAAAACGCATATTGGCATTACTAAACAACAAGATCATATGTCTTCTCAAAATTTTAATAAAGTAATAATTCTACATGAAACTAGTGTATTGAGTCAGCCAAAAAAACATGTAAAGTAATAAATATTATAAGATCAATAAAACGTATAAACACGCAAATGCTTCAATAGTCTTCTGCCATAGGTTTATGTTAATGGCTAGTAGCTATAGCATGGCAGTACATTTTGTAGTTTTGAAAACAGGTGACCACGTAAAGCTAGTTGTAAGTAAAGCAGCATGCTTTACATTCTTTCTTTCTTTCTTTAAATCCTGCAACACCCCCTCTCGGGGATTATGTGCAGCTGCGCGTCAGTGCAAATTTGTTAAAAGTAAGAGTATAGGTATAATAGCTCCAGACAATCTGGATGTGTAAAAGTTACTATGTTACATGTTAAAAGAAAGTAGTTTACAATTAAGAGTTGATAAAAACACTGTTTCTATTTAGTAAGTATGGATAACATCGCTTACTGCCTGCTTGAAGTGCTCAAGATCAGGAAGTAAGACGATGTGTGATGGTAGGCTGTTCCATAGGATGATTGTAGCTGGGAAGAAAGAATATTTATAGTAGTTCACAGAGGTGTGGATTTGTCTGTAAGAAAGGGGGTGTGTATGACGCGTAGCTCTCATAGGGTGTTGCAGATAAAGGGGAGGCGGGATAGCCACTAGGCCGTGGACCACTTTGAAGAACATTACCAGGCGGGCATCTGTTCTTCTGTCTTGGAGAGACCTCCAGCCTAGCTGCTTCTGCATGTGGGAGACACTATCGTAGGTCGAGTAGTTACTGCATGTCCAGCGTACAGCCCTGCGCTGCACTATCTCGACCTGTTGGATGTGCTGTTTGGTGTAAGGGCTCCACACAGTGGCTGCGTATTCCACCTGAGGACGGACTAAGGTTTTGTATGCCATTTCTCGTATACCTTATGGGTGGTTTTTATGTTGCGCCGCAGGAATCCAAGCGTTCGGTTGGCTGAGAGGGTTGCATTTTTTATGTGACTGTTCCAGCTAAGATCCGAGCTAACAGTCACTCCCAAATACTTGGCGTCCCTGACCACCTCCAGGACCTGTCCATGAAGACTGTAGGAGGTCCCAATGGGACATGAAGACCTCGTAATGTGTACAACTTGGCACTTACTAGGGTTGAACCTCATGTCCCACCGGTGCTCCCACTCCTGTAGGTGATCAAGGTCGGTCTGTAGCGCGGCTCCATCCTCCTCACTTGAAATGGTCAAATACACTGCTGTGTCATCGGCGAAAAGCCTGACCTGTGATGTTAAGCTATCGGGCAGGTCATTAATGTACAGCAGGAAGAGGATGGGGCCGAGTACAGAACCCTGCGGCACTCCGGACGTCACTGGTACTGCTGTTGACGTGGACCCTTCTAAAACTACGGTCTGTGTACGGTTACTTAGAAATGCTGAGATCCATGAGTGTGTTTTACCCGTTACTCCGTGCAGCATGACTTTGTACAGAAGCTTGTGATGGTTGACGACGTCAAAAGCCTTGCTGAAATCCAGCAAGACTAGATCTGTCTGCAACCCCTGGGATAACTTACTGGCCAAGTCCTCGATCAGTTGGATGAGCTGCGTCTCGCAGGAACGGCGCTCACGAAACCCATGCTGCAGGTCGTAAAGGATGTTATGTGAATTCAGATGTTTTGCAAATTGTGAGGCTACGATGTGTTCCATGGTCTTGCACATAATACAAGTGAGAGAGATAGGCCGGTAGTTAGCCGGATTACTCCTATCTCCCTTCTTGTACAATGGGCAGACCATGGCCCTATTCCAGTCATCTGGAACACATCCACTGTCGTAACTTCGCTGGAATATGGTCTGAATAATGGGAGCAATGACGCTGTGCAGATTCTTCAAGACTGCAGGCTTGATAGAATCTGGGCCAGCTGCTTTATCCGGCTTTAGATCAGATAATAGTTTGCTGATTCCGTTAAGACCAAAGGTTATTTCAGGCATACTAGGGAATTTGGGGGTACATAGGTCATTTGACTCAGGGGACTGTGCTGTAAAAACAGACTGAAACTGTCGGTTCAGAGCTTCTGCTTTTTAAGCAGTCGTTGTCAGTAGTCTGTCACTAGTCCTATCACGTAATGGTGCAATATCCCTGGAGTCTTGCCTGGCACGTTTGATTAAAGAATAAAGCTTTTTAGGTGAGAATTTGGATTCTTGGGTACAATTGGTATCATTGTCCGTAGGTGTGACACCAAGGATATCTTCTAAGTAGCTACCGTAAGATTGTTTAATTTTTCTGCAGATCATATGCTTAAGGCTAAGGAAATGATGTCTAACTTTTGGGTCCTTTGATTTTTTGTAACGTTGGAATAAACTGTCTCTCTTGCGAATGTTTCTTTTAATTTCTTGTGTGATCCATGGGAGACTAAATTTTGCTGAGAATTTACGTTTTGGTACAAATTTTTGAATACCTTTCTGCAAATCCATCTTAAAGAGGTCCCATAGTTCGTTTACAGACTTACTGTAGCTACCTTGTAGGATCCTATCCCTGGCTTCCTCCATATACGCATTGAAGCCTTCCCAGTCAGCTTTCCTTGCTTTAAGCTGAAACTTAATTTCGACACATTACTGAATATTTTATTTTCACAAATTTTCAAAAATAGAATCAGGCTATGGGGTAATGGGTTAAAGCGCTCCAATGTGAAGGAAAGGGTCATATAATTGACGATTTAACTCCTTCCAAGTGGCTGCTAAACTTCCTCAGTCCAGAAACCTATATAACCCGATCTTATTTCTCAGTCCAGAATAATCGAGTTTCAGGTTTTACTGTAATAAATACTACACATCCCATTATCACGACAGTCTTACGAATGTCATTGATTCGGGTACCGGTAATCTATCTAATCCGATATTTTTTTCTCAGTCCAGAGGCATACATTTTCAGAGGTTTAACTGTAATAAATACTACACATCCCATTATCACGACAGTCTTACGAAAGTGATTCGGGTATTTAAATAAATGCTTCAGTTCCTTTCTTTTCCTCATATACAAACAAGTGTCTAGCTATTACACCTATATACTGTCGTCACGCCATCAAGAGTCACTGTCTTCTGTTTCCATTTCAACCTGACTTGTTGTCTGTTGCTGATGCTGTGTTTTGAGGAACTTCTTCAGCAAGTGTTCCAGAGATTTCATAGCTTTGCCCTCATCCTCCAGTTCTTTGCGCATTCTTTTCTGCTCCTATAAAAATAAATGAAGGCAATTTGTGAAATTAGCTTTTCAGAGTTCCAGATAAGGGAAGTATTTTAAACACATAAATCTTTTTTTCTGCATTAAACCCCACAGTGTCACTCATTAGAAGTGTCTCTTTTAGTCACACCATAGGATTTGGTGCAGAAATGAAGGAGAAAATGTTTAAAAACTGGAGTTTACTCCTTCTTATCTGGAGCCCTGACTTTTGACTTTGATATGCACTTTTAAAAGGTGTCTGAAAAGATAGAGTCTTCTATATATCTGAAATTTACTTTCCCATGCCTACCAGTGGGTTCCAGATAAGAGTGACTGAACTAAATATTTTCAGCACATCCTCCTTAACGTTTAAACTTTGTTTTGACTACTCAATAAAATTGTCTCTTCGAGAATGAGTAGTCACACCATATATTTTTGAGCAGACATAAAAAATTGTTTTCAAAATATTCCCCTTGTCTGGAGCTCTGACATAGGATATGCATGTACAATTTGTCACACATTTTTCATCTACCGGTAGATAAGAGTTACTTGACAACTCATAACAATTTGCAAAACTCATCAATACCATTTTTACCTGATAAGCTCTTAGAATGCACACCTTGTAACTATAGTAACCTATGCAAACAGTTTGGATCCTAATGGGATGCCAGGTAATGTGGTGTCTTATTAGAATTCAAAATGTGGGACACACTGACCATGTTTTGAAAAGAAATTTAGAAAAGTCTATTTTTAGAACAGTAGCAGACGGCGATAGTTTCAGAGCTAGGAGGGTTTGGGTTAACCTAGCTTTACTGGTTCCAGCAATAAATACCAATATCAAAAACTTTTGCAAACAGCTTGGATCCAGACCAGGCCCCACTGAACTTGAGACTTGATCAGAATCCAAACTATGCCACAAAGTCCCTGTTTCTATAAAATAAAGGTTGAGCCAAGTTTTAGAAGTATAGCACGCATCATTTTCATATGACAGTTATTCAGTGTTGAATAAGATAAATACACCTTTTAATGCCTTTACTTTATTCTTCCAATAAAGAAAAAGGTCCTGAATACAGTATCAATATAAGAAATACATGTATTTCTATATCCTAGAAGGTCGTTGCTTAAAGCAGGTTGAAGGTAAAGCAGAATGTGCCTAAAGGCGCATTCTACTTAGTTTCAGCCTGCTTGAAGTGGTCACCTATTTTCAAAACTAGAACGGCTATCACTAAAGGTGAAAAATACCCCCACTATACAGCACTCTGTCACACTCTGCAGACGTTTTCAATAAGGTTTTACAATAAGGTCAAAGGTGTAAGCCAAGGTCATAATGATTTCAAAATGGTATATGACACTCTGCAACTCCTGAGTAACATTCATGCCGAGGATCAAGTAAATCCGGTTGATAGTGAAGGAGGAAGTCGCCGTACAAGATTATGCCTGCCAATTTTAAGACCAATTTCAAGGCCAAAGGTCAATGTCACAGAGATTTGAAATTTGTGTCTCGCACATCTACTACTGAGTAACATTTATGCCAAGTATCAAGTGAATCAGGTTTAAAGTGAAGGAGGAGTTCAAAGTACAAGATTTTGCTTGCCAATTTCAAGACTGATTTCAAGGAAAAAGGTCAAGGTCACAGAGACCTGAAATTTGTGTCTTGCACATATACTACTCCTAAGTAACATTTATATCAAGTGAATCAGGTTGAAGTTGAAGGAGTTGTTCAAAGTACAAGATTTTGACTGCCAATTTCAAGACCAATTTCAAGGCCATTTAAACATGGTTATCATGTTTGCATAAGTATGCTTTCCTTTCTACTACTAGATTGACACATACTTCATTTCTTTTCATGTATATTGTATTGATTGTTGTTTGTCACATGCTGTATATACTTATCTATGGTTTGTAATCTTCAATATGGAGGAAATAAGGATATATATATATATATATATTATTGTGATAGACTCACCTGTCAGATTGACTGTATATATTATTTCGACATGAATGAATAGGTGGAAGTATAATTGTGTGCATTTGTCTCTTCATGGGGGTCAAATGCAGGCAACTATACTTCACCTCATAATGACTTCATATGTTGCTCTTCTTGTTTGTTTTTGTCTGTCTGTCTGTTTGTTTGTTGTTGTTGTTGATTTTCTTATGTCGTCCATGTTTTGTCACTTTATATGTATATACACGTTTGCACTGTTTGTATTCTATGATCTATGCTCTCCTTATCTGGAGGAAATAAAGATTATTATTATTATTATTATTATTATTTATGCAAAGTATTATGGCAGAACACTACTCCTTTTTGTGTCAAAAACCTTCTTACAGATCGGACATTTTTACAGTTATACAGACGTACAGAAGTAATTTTCGCAAAATGGCGGTAGTGTCATCAAGGCGGACCAGTCCGGTCACGTTACTCTTGTGATAAAACGTTAATAATTGGTCAGTATGAAATCGAGAGACTTTTTAAGTTTGTATAAATGAAATAAGCAATATAAACTACTTCAGATTTATTACATTAATGGTGGCTGTTGATATAGTGTAGGCGTTATTACGGTATCCGCTGGTAGCAAGAAAGGTCTGTGTTTTACACAATGGCCTAGGTCTTTTTGGCTCAGTCGGAACACCTCACAAGTTTCTGCTATACTCCTGTTCAGAGTGCTTTGCCAACAGAATTTGAAAATGGCCAAGATATTACGATGGGGTCCTAGATAAGTCAACATCCGATTTGAGCGTGATTAACCGACAGAAAAGGTTTATTAAACAAGGGCCACTATGGCCCTAAATCGCTCACCTGGTACACCATGGCAAACTTGACCTATAGTGACCTAGATTATGACTGGACATGTATACCCACAATCAACCTATAGAGTGTAAACAAGATTTTCCAATGATTTGACCTAGTGACCTAGTTTTTGACCGGACATGACCCATATTCAAACTTGACCTAGATATCAATGCGACAAACATTCTGACCAAATTTCATCAAGATCCAATGAGATTTGTAGCCTCAAGCGTGTTCACAAGGTTTTTCTATAATTTGACCTAGTGACCTAGTTTTTGACCAGACATGACCCATATTCAAACTTGACCTAGATATCAATTAAACAAACATTCTGACCAAGTTTCATCAAGATCCAATGGGATTTGTAGCCTCAAGAGTGTTCACAAGGTTTTTCTATAATTTGACCTAGTTTTTGACCAGACATGACCCATATTCAAACTTGACCTAGATATCAATTAAACAAACATTCTGACCAAGTTTCATCAAGAGCCAATGAGATTTGTAGCCAGGTGAGCTAAAAAAATCAAACATGTCAAAGCTAATTTATGGGGGAAAACGACAATTTAATAGATCATACACATTATTTTCCACTCCTCCTGCAGGACAAAAAAAGAGTAATATACTAAGTTATAGTCTACTTTCAGTCCGAATGACCGCTCAACCGACTGTACATTTACTCCCCTGATCTTTTAGCCATCTTGCCTACAATATTGAGCACTGCTAACATATGGCGCAGTCAAATGCAGCCGCAGTACCGACTCAGACCCTTCACAGGTACCCATGTTAACCCCTGGGTGGAGAGGAGCAATCCGCGGTACATGTCTTGCTCAAGGACATTCCTGTACATCATCGGGGACTCAGAAAAAATCCCCTAGTCAGACCGCTCGTCCGGCGTGGGATCGAACTCACGACCCCTGGTACCGTAGTACTGCATCTTATGATATCTGGAGCCCTAATTTAACCCATTATAACAACATTTTAGAAAAGATCTAATGCTTAATTTACCTTCTGAATTCATCATCTCCACTAATGATGCATCTGCAAGGTATGTTGTAGATTCACCATCTACCTCAAGAGTGATGTAAAATCTCTAAAATATGTAAAAACAGTAGTTTTAATGTAATTTGCAATGAAATCTTTAAGCACTGTGGTATTTTACAAAATGTTAGGAAAAGTTGTTTTTTTTACTTGGGAAAGGGGGCCGAATATCGCTTATTTGTTAGCGTCAAACTCAAACTCAAAGGGGTCAAAACTTTAACTTGAGGACGAGTGACAAATTCCATTTCTTTTATCCCTGTATCATGATACTAGAAACAAGCTATTGGGCAATGGGTTAAGAGGGTTATGGTCAAAGCGTACCGATTCAAAACATACCATTTTTGGTCCAAGCGTACCACATAGAGGATAAAAGGATATACATATAGGGAAACATTCAATTTGTTATAAGTTGATGCGAAGACAAAGCATTATCTTTGAAAATTAAGTAATTAGGAACACATGCATTTGCCATTATGGTCATCAGTTCACAATGTTTCAAAATGTTAATATTAGTGTCAGTGTCAACAATTATGTTGATCCTGACAATTCTGTTTTCCAGTGCTACGTCATACTCTGTCTGTTTACACTTAGCGAGCATGCGCACTCGGGGACAACAAACCCGAAATCTACATATAAGCTAGTATACAGCGTCGCTTTTCATCTCATTCATTTTTACGCATTATTATCTGAATAGGTCCTATGAATACTACAAAGGTCTTACATAAGTTGCAAAAGCGTGATTTTACCGAAAATTAGATTTAATTTTTTCTCCAAGTAAGACCGACGCCATCCGAATGAAGGACCAAGAGTATGCACATGACATTAAATGCCCACGGATGACTGGAAAAGAGAATATGCCGCCATATACGGCTTCTGATCAGGATCCAAACTGCTTGAAAATAATTTGAGCACCTATCATGCAATAGATAGTCTTTCTTTATGCAGCTTCTGATCAGGATCCAAATTGATCAAAAAGTAATAGTAATAGTCACTACCAGATATATTTAACAAGGGCCACCATGGCCCTAAATCGCTCACCTGGTTCACTATATAAAACTTGACCTATAGTGACCTAGATTACGACTGGACATGACTCACAATAAACCTCTAGAGTGTAAACAAGAATTTTCTAAGCTTTGACCTAGTGACCTAGATTTTGACCAGACAGAATCCATGTTAGATTTTGACCTAGATTCGATGTATGCAAACATTCTGAAAATATTTCATTCAGATCTAATGAGATTTGTAGCCTCTAGAGGGTTAACACTGTTTTTCTTTGATTTGACGTAGTGACCCAGTTTCTAACCAGACATGATCCATATTTATACTTGACCTAGATATCAATTTGGCAAACATTCATACCAAGTTGCATTAAAATCCAATGAAATTTGTAGTCTCTAGAGAAATCACAATGTTTGTCTATAATTTGATCTAGTGACTTAGTTTTTGACCAGACATGATCCATATTTATACTTGACCTAGATATCAATTTGGCAAACATTCATACCAAGTTGCATTAAAATCCAATGAAATTTGTAGTCTCTAGAGAAATCACAATGTTTGTCTATAATTTGATCTAGTGACTTAGTTTTTGACCCTAACCCACATTCACACTTGACCTAGATATCGATGAGGAAAACATTTTGACCAAGTGTCATGAAGATCAAATGAGATTTGTAGCTTCTAGAGTGTTAACAAGGTTTTCCTATGATTTGACCTAGTGACCTAGTTTATGACCCGACATAACTCATATTCAAACTTGACCTAGATATCAATAAGGCAAACATTCTGACAAAGTAACATAACAATCCAATGAGATTTGTAGCCTCTAGAGTGTTCACAAGGTTTTTCGATGATTTGACCTAGTGACCTAGTTTTTGACCGGACATGACCCATATTTTAACTTGACCTAGATATTAATCAGGTAAACATTTTGATTAAGTTTCATCAAGATCCAATGAGATTTGTAGCCTCTAGAGTGTTCACAATGTTTTTCTATAATTTGACCTAGTGACCTAGTTTTTGACCCGACATAACCCATATTCAAACTTGACCTATATTTTATCAAGACAAACATTGTCATTACGTTTCATGAAGATCGGATGAAATTTGTAGCCGCTAGAGTGTTCACAACAAATTGTGGACGGACGGACGGACAGACGATGGACGACGGACATCCAGCGATCCTAAAAGCTCACCTTGGGACTTCGTGCAAGGTGAGCTAAAAAGCATTAAAGCAAATATAGTCTGTTCTAAAACTAAGTGTCAATAATTGTGGATCTTAAGCTCTACACGGCTTCTGATAACGATCTAAAATGTATGAAAGCAAATCTTTCATCCGTTAAAAGGTGGCTTTTGATCAACTAGCTTTTCTTGAAAAGTCGTCTGTTCTAAAAGTTTAAACACGGAATTATACAAAACGGAATTGCAACTCATTGAAGTTGAATAGGCGAGCATCTGAGCTCTCGCGGCGGTAAAATTTTGCGAGATTATGTGTCACGTGACAACATCTTCACTTTTTGCCTCGTTGTCCGTCATTTGTTGGGTGAAAATTTACCGACTCTTGTGTTTTTATTGACATTTTATAGAATATAAATGACTTGGTGTACATTCCTATCAATTCACGGGAATATAAACCCGTGAACAATGCTTCGAAACAGACATTTATCAAATTAACTACCGATAGAAATTCTCTTTTCAAGTCTCGCGAGTCTCGTATGCGCCGCACGAGATTTGCGATATAGCGCGAGGTTTCAATTCCGTCAATGTATAATTCTGTGGTTAAACTAATAAAAAAATGTCAACCATTGTGGATCCTGATCAGATGCCGCTTTACGCGGCTTCTGATAAGGATCCAAAAGGCTTGAAAAGTTGCATCCGTGAAAAGATGGTTACCGACTGTCACTTTTCCCCCCACCCACTCCGTAACGAGCTAAGGCTGGGCAATAAGTTTTCATAAGGCCGTATTACTGATTCATCAACGAAATTCAGTACATAAAACATTAATAAATTATATAGAGAATTTGACTGATCAGTTGAAATTGTGTATGTAGGAGTAAATTACGAAAATTTGACATTTTTACTTACTTGCTGCCGACTTTTGGAACTAAAGGGCCCGTTCGATTCACTGTTGACAGACGGAACATCAATCGAATGCAGTGGAACAGTGTTCCGGACATGTTCCAACTGTTCTGGTTTTCGAGGTGGTGCAGTCGGAACAGTGACGTCATCAACATGGCGGCAATCGGAGCAATTGGAGACGCCAGATTTTTTATAAATGTTGCATTGGAGTGTTTTTCACAACTCCTGAAGCAACATTCAAGCACAAATGTGCATAGTCAGTTAAATGTATCAGCCCCGTCCTGTATAGTAATATTTTGGGTCAAATTGGCCAGCGGAATTTCAACAATTGCATCAAAACCTTAACTGACACCAACCCCGATGCACAAGTACATGACATATTTTTATCTAATTTTTATACCGGGTTTCTTGTTGGTTATACCAATTTTTTTATATGATATAGTAAAAAACAAACATTATTTTACAAAAATAAATGTGTCAAGTTCCTGTGCTCCGACACAGACGTGGCTACATTATAAGCGCTACAATTTGACTGGTGCACAAATGTTCTTTAGTATAATGAGGATGAAAATGGTGATTATTTTAAGAAATTTAGCCAGTGGTACTAATGTAGTGCTGCTCTTTGATTCAAAACTATTCTCTGGACGGGATAGCAAGAAAAACAATAACAACTTTGGGTTAACTGCAATCATTATTTTATTTTGACGCCATTTTGAATTTTCAACTTCCTGTTCTAAATAGAAAAATTGCGTTCGATTGAGAGCTGTTCTGGAACAGGTTTGGAGCGTGTTCCGGACAGTGAATCGAACGGGCCCCGTCCTGTTGTATCGCTCCGCGCACGGCGCGATGCCACTTCTTAGCATAATTTTTATTTGAGTTTTTCTTGTAATTGTTTTTATCACAAATACAAATAATTTTAAGCGTACCTGAGTGGATTTATTGCCAGACTTACTTTCTACGTTTTATGTGATAAATTAGTTAAGCAATCGCCCATATATTCAGGGTCTATTTGTTAAATACGTCATGCTCGGAATATTAGCTGTTATAAGGTATCAAACTGGGCCACAGTAATGCCTGTTGTAAGCGAGCATGCAATGAGGTAGTAACGTGCACATTAAAGACAGATGGCTTTTTATTCAGGTCAGATGTAGTGAATAACGGTCTTATGGGAGCGGTCTGCATTTTTTCCAACCTGCAGTAAGCAGTCACCTGTCTTTGAAACCTAGATAACCTCATTTTGATGGTCGTTAAAGACCGACTGTAGCATGTGATACGATTGTTGAAATTCAGTACTGACATTGTGGCGTTGTCTGACGACAAACGCCACAAAAATTGAAACAGGCAGATATTCTAGACACAGATTAGAAAGACATGAGCGTATTTGTATTTTTGTGACAAACATGCAATTGAAGATGAATTTCATTTTGCACTTGAGTGCCAGGCCTATAATCAAATAAGAAGAACATATATTAAACCATATTTTTCCAATAGACCTAGTATGTTTAAATTTCTACAGCTTTTGAATTCTTCAAAAGGAATTATCTATCGATTTTCAAAATATTTATCGGAAGCGTTTAAGCTCAGGAAAAGTTTTAGTATGACGTAGACTCATCCTCGAGGTTTTTTCATATTCTGAAATTTAAAAATGATATTTCAAAGTATATTGATTGTTAGGTTATAAGGAATATAATATGTGAAATGTTTGTATGTATCTATCACATGTACCGATTATTATGTATTGTGAAATCATATTTGTATTGATGAGAAACTGTGTATAGTTTAAATCAATAAAATTATCTATCTATCTTGAACGCGCTACAGATATCTTCCTAACCTTAAAAACATGACTGCAAGTGGGTTGGGAAGGTTTCGTATATGATTTCATTGAAAGCTTACATTAAAAATTATGACCCTTGGGTAAAAAATTAGCCAGCACCGGGGGTCAGAATTTAGGTCAGGAATATAGATCTACTAGTAAAAACTTCAAAAGCTTCTTCTCCAAACCCGAAATGCTTACAGTTGTGATGCTGGGTTTGTATAGCCTCATCTACTGGACCTTTGCATCGCCAATATTGCTCAAATTTTGACCCTTACATCAAATTGGTGCGCTCCGCTGGTTACAAATTTGACTAAAATGCTTTCTAAAATTTCCTCTGTCAATATTGTTCAAATTATTGCCCTGGGCATATACTCAGCAATTGGCACAATCATATTGTCATAATTTCTCTGCTATCCGAGATATTTAACATTTACATCAGTGGTTCCAGGTTAGCGATTTAGGACCGTAAAGGGCTCTTGTTTATTTCAGCGTATGTTTGTAAACATACAAATGTAGCCGGAAGTGAGTTCGAACTTGTGTTCAAGTACACCTCGGACGGCAATGCGACCGGTCTTTCATCTTTCGAAGTATCCACGCTTCCTCGTAGCTTCACTGCTGCTGGGGGTAAGTTCTTACTACAACAATGTCAGGCCATTCTGAAGGCACCTGTCAGGCGAGTAAAACGGTATAAATAAAATGGATTCACCAGCGAGGGCCCAGGCGACCACCTAGGTATAAATTATCTGCGAAAAAAGTCAAAATATTTTTTTATTTGTTGGGGTGTTTGTTTTATTAACTGAAAGGTGAATATGAAAAACAAACTGTTTGGTTCAAGATCAGATGCCGCGTCACACAGTGTCTGATCTGGATCCAAACAGTTTGGTAATGTCAGCAAAATAATGTGGATTCACGGGTGTACCGACGTATAGGAGTGCCCTGCCTGTTTCATTGATAATACGAGCGGCATTTTTAAGTAGTGGCAACTGATCAATAACTTCAATAAAATAGGTGCAACTTGCATGTGTGATATATCATTTTAAAGAACAATTCTTTGTCAACACGATGGTGTAAGATCACATAAGTCCCTAAGACACAACATGGGCCTAAATGACCCTACTTTAGGACACTAGAACATAGCACTTGTCTCTGCCATTAAATTTTGACGTAATAAAATGTTTGTTTTTTTTTGTTTTTTTTGGGGGGGGGGGGGCAATATATTAGTTTATGTCTCTATTCTAATGTATATAAAATTGCATTGCCATTGCAAAGGTTAACTGTCTTAGATATATTTTTTTCAAAAACAACATTTCTTTTTATGCTAACGAAAAAACTCGACTTATGTTTTCGAACGCTATATTTTTTTTCTAGATCGGTATATCTATATTTTATTTTAAAACATAAAAATTAAAAATCTATTTCAATGACTTCAATTATAGCCTGGTTGAATATAAAAAATTAAGACTTTTTAAAGTTTTTTTATTTATTTCATTTGTTTTTATATTATTTATTTTATGAATTATTTATTTATTATATAATTTTTATTTTATAAAAGACAATTATTTAAAATTGTGAAGTGTGTGCATAATTGTCTGATTTTCTTTGACAGAACGTTTCATAAACTTATTCAAAAAATTAAAGTCGCAATAATAATTATAGTATCACATTTTGTTAAAACAATTACTTCAACAATGCACAAAATAGGTCATGTGACTTTAAGTAAGGGTCATTTAGCTTCATGTTGTGACTTATTGATTTATGTGATCTTCTTGTGCGTTATACCATCGTGTCGGCAAAGAATTTCTATCGATAACTATCGTGATAGCGAATTTGGTCGCAGTAGCCAGCGCTTATCTTTATGTGTAACCATGTGCCCACATGTAATAGTTCAATGTAGCATTTGGAATCTTTTCAGCACCATAATGGGCAAGGTTGTAAAGTTTATTGAGAACGACTTTGTTATAAACTATTAATATGCAATCTACTATTTCAGGCTCCGCGTGTAACACACATACTTTGGATGGCGATGTGTTTACTCTGCAATATTCTGTAGATGTGGACGCCGCCGTTTTAGCATGTGGAATGTTCCGGGTAAATATTCCTCATACAGTCAACCCCTTTATAACGACAGTCTATTTTCCATAAATTATAACATATCATAACAGACGGTGCGAGCATCCAATATCCCTCGTCGTTGTTTTTTGTGTTTTCGTTTATAACTAGTATAGTGCTCCCTTCCAACAACGCCCTCTGAACAACGATTTTCTCCTTCCATCAACGCTTGCCACTGTTCCAATAAGAAGACAATTGCCGTTGGTCAATCAGAGTCGGTTATCTAGTTCTTCCTTTTTAGTGATGACTTTATTATTCCCGCCAAAATAAAACTCTTGTGAGGAAAATTTGATTGGCAGATTATCGTTACTGGCAGCTTAAAATAGTTTGCTCAGGCGCGTGTACAGAATAGCAGCCACACATTTCACGTCACATAGTGACGTAGCTTTGTAAACAATATTCCTTATTTGGATTTATGGGCAGTTTAAAACGGTTAGACTGCAAACATGGAGGAATTATACCCGGTATAATTCCTCCATGCTGCAAAGGACAACTCTTCGTGAAATAGACAGGCTTCGCTAACCCCTCGCCCCATCTATTTTCACGATGACTTGTCCTGATGCAGTCAAACCTATAAATGAAAATTTGGTGAACCTCGGTAATAAAGTTACGCAAAATGTTTGCGTTAGTCAAAATCGTTTTACTCTTATTTTTCGATCATAAACGTTTGCAAACAGCAAATAGCCAGATCAGAGAACGCGCTAAAAGCGCGTCCTCTGATCTGGCTATTTGCTGTTTGTAGCAAGTGATAATAAAAAACATAAATTAAAATTTAAAATGTTGACTTACGCAAAAATGTTGCGTAAGTAGTTTAGTTAAACGGACCCATGGCCTAGACAGGAATACGAACAATCAAGGCCAGAAGCAAATGTCCAAACACTCTTGGTATGCAATACTCAACAATCCCACGGTATATCCAAAGATGATATAGTGTGTTCCTAGGTAATAAAGTATAAGATGTATGACCCATATAAGGTTTTCCAGTGATCAAGGTAAGAGGTCAAGGTCACATACTCCTGAAAACTGTATGCATATGTCCACAATCTTAAGATGCATCAAAAGATGAAATCTAGTAGTCCTACGAGATATAGTGTAATACGGAAAAAAGGCTTGCCTTTTTTCCGTTCTTAAGTAATGCATGTTAAAATCAAAGGTATTCCAATTTTATTCAATCACTGACAGACTTTGAAAAGTGTTTGACTTGCGCGTGAATAATTTCCTCAAAACTAGGCAACTACAAAACATGGGGGCTGACATGTTGGATGATGACGTCACGGCTTTTACGAAGAGTTGTGCGTGACGTTTCGGAATTCCCGATTTCGGTGCTATTCTTAAACCATTTTAAGCATGAATAACCCCCAACACTCTCTTGAAATGATTTTCTCCAAAAGACAAAGCTTCAAACAGTTCAATTCATACCCTTAAACGCTTAAATGAACCTTATTTACAAAAGTCTACTTCTCAATCGAACCGATAAAAATAACGGATTTACCAATACGCCATCAATATAAATAATGACGTCATTATTGGTGGTCATATGACTTCCAAAAATAGTTTCAGATTGCTTTATAGGTGTACGGAGGAGTTTTAACTTTTAACATTGTATACACGGGTGCTTATAGATCTATGTGATTATTTGGTTTAACAACATATAGATCTTGTCCCAAACAATTTAGGTATAAAATAAAAGTTCGAGTCGATTGTGTAATCCAGATCTCAGTCACGAGAGGCATAGCCTCGAGTGTGATCTACACAACGAACTGATACACACTGGTGATAGATCTATTCCGTTTTCTTTAGTAAAATTTTGCTTTTTTCCGTCCATAGGCAAAGCCTAAATACATATTAGATATGGCCAATACAAGGTTTTCCAATGAGCAAGGTCATACATCAAGGATACAGACTCCTGGGGCCCGTTTCATAAAAGTTCTTACGACAAATGTTATCGTAAGTCAGATTATAAAAGTCTCAATTATTATTTATTTCTCTATCTAATCCTGTCTTGTGATATCTCTTTGGAATCGTCTTGAAAAGACGATTCCAAAGAGATGTCACAAGACAGAATAAGATAGAGAAATCAGAAATTAATTGTATTTTTAAGTTTTGACTTACGACCGTTTTTGTCGTTCGAAGTTTTATGAAACGGGCCCCTGAAAACTAAATACCACAGTCAACAGTCCTTAGATGTATGCAAAGAAAAAATTTGGCTTCCTATGTTAGACAGTTTACGAAATTCTAAGAGGTATTCTAACATGATACGCGAATTCGTCTCTATAAACAAAGTAAAATTCACCCATGGTATATCTAGTACGATAAACAACGCTGTGAAAATAGTCCGTTATACAGGCTTTTCCTGTGCCCGCCCTACGTTAAAACACAGTTCCTTCAATGAAAGGCATGTGGCGTACTATTTCCTAGTAGATGGTAGCTTAAAGCAGGCAGAAAGTATAGCAGAATGCAACTGACGGCACCTTCTGTTTTACTTTTAACCTGCTTTTAGTGGTCATCTTTCTTCAAAACAAAGCTAAAAACATGCTACTTTTATTATGTATGACGTTTACGGAATGGGCAGAATGGAACAGCACCAGAAGGGCGTTCCTACTACATGTAGATACTCGTTGCAAAAATAGTCCTATGTACTTGTTCCCCTTTATTACTAAAAAGGAACCAGTGTAGACCCTGTTAGACCCTTATTTGTAATGTCAGAATCGAAATAATCTATGTTCTACCGTTGTTAATCGGCTATCTAATAACGGTTGGGAGTTGTGATGCTCAGGAATTCGTGGCCAATTTGTGGCCTTCGTGGCCAATTCCTGCGCATCACAACCACCAACCGTTATAAAATAGCCGATTAACAACGATAGAATATATATAGATTATTTCTGTACAAAAGATGAAATCTGGTGTTCCTAGGTGAACTACTATAAGAGCTATTGCATAGACAATGTTTTTCCATGATCAAGGTCAGAGGTCAAGGTTAAGATTACATACTTATGGGAGCAATGAGTTTATACATAGAAAATTAGTGACGAGTATACTCGTTATCTACAAATAATATACCCATGAAAGATACACTTGTCCTACGCAAACGTTGTACATTGTATACCCTGATTAGAGAGCTCCTAAAAACCCTCTGACCAGGGTATGAATTGTTTGTCATTTTGCAAAGTAGTGTTTAACTCAACCCTTACTAGTCAAAAGGGAGCAAGATTTAACTGTAACTTGGAATTGTCCAACAAAAGTTACAATGGTGATTGTGTTACGAAACGAACTATTTAAAAGTTCCTTCTACACGCTTTCTCAGCCAAATCGTTCAAATCCAATGTAGCCCGATTGACAGTCAAATTTCTATTTCGTTGGACCTGTGTCCAAAGTTATAAAGCTTTCAGTTGAGTCTTAAGTCGTTCTCAAGCATTTGGTTGGTCAGATTTGAGCCTAGGCTCAAATTTGACCAATCAAATGCTTGAGAACACACTCAGACTCAGCTCAAACGCTTTATAACCTTGGACACCAATGCCGCCATCGTAGTATAGATTCGCTATTCTGGCCGAAGAAACTTCAACTTAAGATGTATCTAAAGATGATAATTTGGTGTTCCTCGGTAATAAAGTTTAGAGATACAACTCAGACAGAAAACGAACGTAAGTTTAGTACTACAAACCTTCTCAGCAAGTTTTTTAAACCCAATGTAGCCCGATTGACAGTCAAATTTTTATTTCGTAGGACCTAATGTCGCCATCGTTGTATAGATTTGCTATTCTGGCTGAAGGCACTTCAACTTACTACACGTCTGCTTGTAATATTTCCGATCTACAGCTACCGAATGAAGAAACCGTTGAATCTTTCGCCACTGGGTAAGTCGAAAGTTACCATTATCTCCGTTTTCCTTTCTGGCTGTTTGTCTGTCCGTATATCTCTATCTTTCTGTATCTGTCTCTGTATGCAAGCATGTCTCTCTCCCCTTAAGCACATGGCGTGCTTTTGCGATGTGATTATAAAAATCGGTTTACGGAGATTACTCTGTATGTATCACTTTGTAAACAGAAATTGAAATAATAAAAATAATAATTATAATATCACTTTGTAAACAATGATTATAATAATAATAAAAAATCACTATGTAAATAATGATAATAATAATGAAAATATTAATTATAATTATAATAACAATTATTATATTTATAATAATAATATAGAAATATTACTATGTAAATAATAATAACAGTAATTATTATTATTTCAGTTATAATAATAATAGAGTATAATAAATAATTATTTGTAATTCAAATCTAGTATTAAATGATATTCAATAATAGTGTACACTGTTGAAATTTTTGTTTTATATATATAGACATCTGGTGAATATTGCCGAATTCAACATGTCTAAGCCGCCAGTAGCTAAACTTGAAGTATTGACTCCAGACGGCCGTCCTATCAGTACTGCAACAGTCGGTGATGACGTCAAACTTCGATTCACTCACGAGATTCTTAAAGAAGGTACAGAACGGTCATCCGAACAACGATTCCCTCCTTACAACAACGCGTGTCGCTGTTCCCTAAACATTTAAATGAAACAGTAGATGTAAGGATAAAAAAATGAAAAATATATCCTGGTTCACCCAATTACCGGTGATCGAAGGATTCTTCTGACTATTTCTTATCAAATAATATGTTTTTTAACTCAAAAGGATATTAAACATATAAACTAAACATTTCTTTATGACTTTCAGCTTCAATTTATAAATACAACCATAATTTGACATAAAATAATCATGGTCAACCGTAGCGAGTGTGCCGCCATGTTTGTTTGGCTACTCGTCCTATTATCGGTGATAAGGTAAAATGACACCCGGAATATTTTTCAGGTATCGGCTTGATCTTCTATCGAATATTATTAAGAGGGCTATCTGTAAACACAATTTTTAACTGAAATATTGTAATATTTTCCGTCACATTTTTTCACAGTAGGGGCAATGGAATATGTCACCTCTGCAAAGCACTCGAATTTTTTAACAATATTTTAAAAGTGTCCAATGCTGACATACATCGCACTGAGCACACTTTACTATATCTATTGTGAACTTTTTTTATCTTGTTGGAGGAAAAGGAAATCTAAAGAAACAATAACAGACCATTTTTCAATGAATGACCTTTACTGGAATATTAGATCTGTCAATATTAAAATGAGACCAAAACAAACAAAAAAAGCTTGGAAAGCATTTTTTTCCTCATAGATAAGATCGAGCTTATTTTATTGTTTATCAGTATTGGTCAGAAGTTTATGCCAGTAAGAAGCCTTATAAATCTATCGCGTGACGTCACGGCCACAGCCCTTAGTCAACAGAATTTTTGTAGTGAACTAAATCATTGGATATATTGAAAATATGACCATACATATAGGTTAATTGGTTTTATATGGGGGAAAATTATTTTTTCTTCTGGAATTCATTAAAAATGCACAATTTCCCTCAGAAAAGACATTTTTTGCTTTATACACATTAGTCTTGAGTAGCAGCCGAAAGATAGACGGAAGCTACGATCTGACACATGCGCGTAGCGACGCTATTCGGAATACTCGGAAATCACCGGTAATAGGACGTCCACGATAAATGGGTCAAAAGCGAAATATGTGAAGTGGCTGAAAATGTAAAGTCGTCTTCCCTACCACTTGATCTAAATACTTGTCGATATTTGTGGAACCTGGCAATGTTATATATCTACGTTACCGGAGTAGTAACTCTGTGCGTTCTCGTATATTTAAATGATTACAAAGTGTTCCGAAGCTGTTTTCAGAAATGCAACGAAGTGTGAAAGTATGCTATTAGAGGTCACCAACGTCAGGTTAAACTGTCCGGACTATATGCGTATATGCGCTCGAGCGTGTACAGTGGAGAAAACGTTATTCTTTCCCAATAAACGCGTTTACGCTTAAACTATTATTTGCAGTGCAAACAGTTTGGAGCCAGATCAGACGCCGGGTAACCCGGCGTCTGATCAGGCTCCAAACTGTTTGTCACCAAGATAAACATGAATTATCAGAATTGTCCAAAAGTTGTTCTTTTCTACGTTTTAGTGTTTTGCGTTTGCGTACGTTTGCGTTTCAACGGGAAAGAATAACAGATTCTCCACTGTATATGTAAGGATTGTGTATGTGTAGGCACGTGTGTGTTTTTATTAGTGAGTTTATTTGATTTCGATTAAGTGCACGTGTGTGCGTGCGCACGTTCGCTGACGTAGGTAGACCTATGTCAGTTGCTGTTTCTACTTTATTTCAGATCCTATTATACATGTACCTACTAACTTCGGCACCTTATTCTACACGGCCTTCCCATCGGAGACAAACTTTTTACTCATCAAAATCTACACACTCTCAGAGAGCTTGGTCAATGTACAAGTCAACGTATCGTTCAATGGTTCTACTGATGGCGTTCTAGTTAATACAACGAAATCAGCTCCAGTAAGTTTCGTTTCGTTGTGTTTTATTGCCGCCAAGGCATAACTTTTGTAAGATTGTGCGTCTGTCAGTCCGTCTACTATGAATTGTGTCCGTTAGTCCGTCTTTCACAGGGCTGTCATATGTTGATCATGCAAAATCCTCAGATTACCAAAGTTACTATTTTACAAGCGCGATTACTTAACCCATTACCTCATAAATAATCCTTTTTGCGCATTTTACTTACTGGACGTCCAGAGAAAAAAGTTCAAATTTATACAGCCAAGAATATGTACGAGAAGAAATATTTCTATATCTAGCAGATTGTAGCTTAAAGCAGGCTGAAAGTAAAGCAGAATGCGCATTAAGGGTGTATAAATGTCATGAATGTAAGAAATTTTCAAAGTATATGAAAACACTTTATGATGGTTTTGTATTGAAGAGATATTTAAGATGAATGACAAAATAGAAAAAGTGTACATTTTGGTGAACAACAGTTGGCTCCATGGCCATGTAAAATTTACCCCACCCACTTTCTCTTTCTGTAAATGTATATTTGAATGCAGGAGTGTCACATACCAAATTCACGTCACTGTAACCTTAAACGTTTTTATCTCAATTATAGCAAAAACATATCCGGAGGAATATTTACTTCATCACATAAGCTATACAATCAAACTTCGTTTTTCTCGAACTCGATTAAGTCGAACATACCCGTTTTTCAAAGTTAAAACGTGGCTTAGCCACGTTTTAACTTTTAAATACGGGTATGTTCGACGTAACCGAGCATGAACTAATGAAGTTCATGTTTCGACTTATCGGATAGTTCGAGTTTAGCGAGTTTGAGATATCGAAGTTCGACTGTATATTAAGTACGTGTTGTATAAGTATATCCTGGGATGAAAGTGCTGTATACAGTGGAGAATCTGTTATTCTTTCCCGTTTAAACGCAAACGTACGCAAACGCAAAGCACTAAAACGTAGAAAAGAACAACTTTTGGACAATTCTGATATTTCATGTTTATCATGGTGGCAAACAGTTTGGAGCCTGATCAGACGCCGGGTAACCCCGCGTCTGATCTGGCTCCAAACTATTTGCACTGCAAATAATAGTTTTAGCGTAAACGCGTTTATTGGGAAAGAATAACAGATTCTCCACTGTATCATTTCAAATATTGGCTATGGGCGTATTTGCAGGTGCGCGTACAGTTTTTATTAATTGTAACAACATTGAATGTCAGTGTCAATAAACACTTTAGGACATGTGTTTATTGGTACATAGCTCGTGTTATTTTTGTGATTGAATTTGTCAATGAGAATTCTTCTTAATTAGCTATTATGAACATTAATAGCAATTCTCTGTAACCATCAACCACATTGCGGCACGCATAGTCACCGATTTGCATGAAACTTACTCCATCTGTAGCTCTCTACATGGAATGAAAAAAAATGCCCCGAAAATTTATTTCCGGTATCCGGTTGCCATGGCAACGCGGAAACAAGATTTTGGCCAAAATCCAGTGTTTTTGGTGAGTAAAATATGACAAATTCACAGACTTTTTCAGAGAAAACTGTACATATTTCAGATGAAATGACATTTGTATGTTGAAGTATGACACATTGATAATTAAATAACATTGTAGGATTCAACTCAACATTACACCCGATTGGTACGCACGTGCAAGCTTAAGGGACTAATATGCCGAAAGTAAGAAATCATGATTTTGGCATATTTTAAGGACTGGTAGAATATCTATGCATCCATGCTGAACTTGAATATGATCAGTAATAACAAGTAGCACATGTGTTGTTTACTTTCTGCGAAGAAAACCTTTGGGATTCAGGTTGCTAAGGGGGTAACCATGGCAACGAAACTATCAACTTTTTAATGTTGTAACTTCCTATGTAACTGAGCAGGATTGCTTAAAAGGTACCAAGACCACTCTTAAATTGCTATAACCATATATTTTAGTGTAATAAAATGAAAGTAAAAGACAACACATGCAGATATTAGTTGGTTACTATGGTAACGCCTGCCAAAAGAACGTTATTTACTGAAAATATGTGTCAAATTCAATACTTTTGGAACGCAAAATACAGCAAACTATCCAAACCATTACACACTTACTTAAATAGTTTCTTTATCAGGTTTGCAAGTTAGCATTGTCTCATACACATTCATTGTTAAGATGAAAACGGCCTTTGGTTGCCTTAGTAACCGCTCAACGCAGTTGCTTGATAAGAGCATTGTATTGAAAATGTGAGTAAAATTCAAGCTTTTTTAAAGAAAAATACAGAAACATATCCAAACCATGGTACTGTAGTTTCATCATCAGATTAGCTAGTTACCAGTGTTGTATAATTATCACTTTAAACATGAAAATGACATTTGGTAACCATAGCAACCACTCACAATGTATGCTAAATAACAGCTTTGTATCGAAAATATGTGTCGAATTTTAGGGTTTTTTTTAGGTTAAGTACAGCAACTTAACATAATAATGGTACTTTAGTGTCAGTATCATGTTTGTAAATTAAATTTGTCATATAATATTCACTTTTGACAGAAAAATAACAATTGGTTACCATAGCAACAACTCACAACATTATGCTATATATGAGCATTATATTGAAATTATGAGTCCATTTCAAGTTTTTGTTAATGCAATATACCACAATCTAATAGAACTATTGTACTTTTAGTTCATTATCAAATAAACAAGTTAATTTTGTCATATGAATATTTACTTTTAATACGAAAATAACATTTAGTTACCTTAGCAACCATTTACAAAATATGCTAAATAAAGAGTTATATTGAAAATGTAGTATAATTTGAGCGTTCTTGAAGGCAAAGTACAGGAACCTTTTAATACCTTCGTACTTAAGTTTTATTATAAGGTTTGAAAGTAAATATTGTCATATTACCGCTCATATTTGTACACTAAAAAAGAATTTTGCTACCATAGCAACCACTCATTATTTATGTTTTATTAGAGCAAAATATTGAATATGTGTGTCAAATTTGAGCTTTTATAGGCAACGTACAGAAACTTATTACAACTATTGTACTTTAAGTTCATTATCAGGTTTGCAATTCAATATTCTTATACAAATACTCTCTTTTTGCTTGAAAATAACATTTGATTACCTTAGCAACCGCACATAATTTATGGTAAAAAGAGCATTATATTGAATATATGTTTATAATTCGAACCGTTTTAGGTAAATTACAGCAACCATTGTACTGAAAGTTCATTTTCAGGTTTGAAAGTTACCATTGACATACAGATATCAACTTTTATAATGAAAATATGTGTTACCATAGCAACCACTCACAATTTATGCTAAATAAGAGCATTATATTGATTACATTGTATATATGTATCAAATTCGACCTTTTTAGGTAAAGTACAGCAACTTACTATAACCATTGCATTTGAAGCACATTACCAGGTTTGCAAGAAAACATTTTCATACAAATATTCCCTTTAAGCATGAAAATAACATTTGACTACCATATAGCAACACTTCACATAATATCATGCTAAATAAGATCATTATATTGAAAATATGTGTCAAAATTAAGTGATTTAGGCAAAGTGCAGCAACGTATTACAACCGTTGCACTTTAGGTTCACCATCAGGTTCGCAACTTGCTTTTTAGCATGAAATGCTTTTTAGCATGTATAATATAGTTGGTTGCCTTAGCAACCACTCACAATATAATTATGCAAATAAGAGCATTGTATTACAAATATGTGTCAAATTCAAACTTTTTAGAGCAAAGTACAGCAGCTTATTAGAATCATGGTACTTTAGTTTCAATATCAGGGTTGCAAGATAACATTGTTCTACTGACATTCACTTTTAATATGAATATAGCATTTGGTTGCCTTAGTGACCACTCACAATATTATATGCCAAATAAGAGCAGTTTATCAAAAATGTTATGGTCCTCTACACTTTTCAACAATGTACTCACATCACAAATTCGGTACCCCTAGCTGATGTGTTATAAGAAATATCCTCTGGACTAGCATTTTCTATTTTTGGCTCATCTGAGCAGAGCTTAGGGTGAGTCATTATGATCACATTTTGTCCGGCTTCCATCAGTCTGTCCACAATTTCTTGCAAACACTTTATAGACCACATTTTAGGGTCAATTTCCATCAAACTTGATCAAAATGTTGTTCTAGGCCAACTCCGACCATGGGTTATGTGGGGTAATGTACATGGTTTATGTCTGGTAAAAAAGTAGGTCACTAGGTAAAAATAGTAGCAAGACACTGTGAACATGGATCTTGTTTGAATAATTATGGGGTATGTGGGGTCAAAAAGTAGGTCACTAGGTCAAGTCATATACAAACCTTGTGAACACTCTACAGGTTACAGTTTCAAAATAATCTCCATCAATTTTGCACTGATTGTTGTTCTTGACAAAATCTTAGTCAAGTTTGAGTACGGTTTATGTCCTGTCAAAACATAGGTCATTAGTTAAATTATAGTAAAACATTGTGAAGACTAGAGGTCACAATGTTTGGGTCAGTTTTTATCGAACTTGATCCAAACGTTGTTCTTTACAAAATCAAGGTCAAGTTCAAAACTTGCATGTCGGATCAAAAAATATGTCTCTATGTACAATCATTGATTTTGTACCACCCACAAGAAAAATTATCAAGTTCAATATACTCAAGTGAGCGAAATTAGGGCCATCATGATCCGCTTGTTCTATAATGAGATCAAAGGTCTAGGTTACAGTGACTAAACTTTACCCTCATTCCAAAGATATAATCTCAACTTCTCTACACAAAACATGATTTAGATACATATTTTCAATAGCATGCTCTTACTTAGCATTATGAGTGGTTGCTAAGGATACCAAATGCTCTTTTCGTATCAAAAAGACATGTTTATATGACAATGTTAACTTGAAAACCTAATATTGAAACTAAAGTTTCCATGGTTTTAACAAGTTGCTGTACTATGCCTTAGAAAGCCCGAAGTTGACACATATTATCAATATTATAATATCAATATTATGCTGCTATTTAGATTGATAAATTGTGAGTGGTTGGTAAGGTAACCAGCTGCTATTTCAATTCTAAATGTTACATGAACTTTTCCATTACATTGTTAACTTGCAACCAGAAAGTAAATTTCAGGTACAAGAGTTGTAATAGGTTGCAGTATGTTTGCTTAAAAACTCAAATTTGACACATTTACGTGGTTGCTAAGGTAACCAAATGTTATTTGTGTGTGAAATTTGAAAGGTTATACAGTGAAACCTCCGAATACCGAACCTCTCCGGACTGAGAAAAAAGATCGGTTTTCAGAGGTTTCCGGTTTAGGGAGGCTTTTTCAAATGAACAACAATTGACCCATATGTATATGAACTATTTGTGTTCTTAAAGCATGAATTTACAATTAAATATCATTAATGATATATCAGGTACTGAGATGAGTTACTCGTCGTCATCTGGATGAAATTTGTTTGACTAGCTGATGATATTTCTGTCATCCTTATAATTGTTCTATGCAAATAGTTGCAGATCAACAGTGTTTGCATGCGACAAAACATAACACAGCGTATAAACATTAAATTCCCGAACGTACAGTAGAGAGAGCAATGCATTAAACAATACAATTGAGACTTTGTAAATTTCCCGAGGATTTATGTTTATCTGAAGTTACACGAGTGTCTAATCTAGCCCAAAACTGTTTTCAATGAACATAAGTGTTTAGCACAAAGGCGTTTATTTGGGAAGGAATGACATCTCCCCAACTGTAGCTAGTCATATACATGTATACTCTAAAATCACACGGAGACGCGTCAAACCGAACAAAATGAGACACCACGGGTGGGGTGGGAGTTGTCTATATCATCCTCTTCACTGCATGAATATCTATTCAATAAATATTTTTGATATAATAAATACCGTATTGTTCAGCAACAGCAAGCATGATGCAGCTGTATACAGCTCAGTGCTCCTCTTATCATATAAATACAATTTGGCTCATTTGTATTCAGTTTCACCGATTAACTTTTGAACGCACAACTCCTGTGAAAAGAGCGTTATATAAGTCTTATAATACTTGGTAAGTACACGTCGAGTAGCCGTTCATCTTAACTCTTCGCCCACTAGTACAGTGGAGAATCTGTTTTTCTTTCCCGTTTAAACGCAAACGTACGCAAACGCAAAACACTAAAACGTAGAAAAGTACAACTTTTTTACAATTCTGATAATTCATGTTTATCTTGGTGGCAAACAGTTTGGAGCCTGATCAGACGCCGGGTTACCCGGCGTCTGATCTGGCTCAAAACTGTTTGCACTGCAAATAATAGTTTTAGCGTAAACGCGTTTATTGGGAAAGAATAACACATTCTCTACTGTACATGTAAGCAGCAGTTTTGATCCAGATCAAATGCCGTTGACTGCATCGTATAATCAGGATCTCACTGATAAGCCTCGTTTTTCGGTTAGGTATTCAAATGTTTCACTAAATTAGATTTTAAAAACAATTGCAGACGAAAACTTCGAAGCAGACGAAATTGCAGCCGCTACATGGTAAAGCACACTCCGGGAAACCATTAGTCTCCTTCAAGGAATTTAATACAAATCGGACGTTTACTTGAGGTTGTTTGCGGTCTGGTTATTTCCTGTCAAATGGCATATTAAACCTTAATTGAATCGAAATAAATTATATGGAGAGTAAAGTATAATCAAAATAAGGCATGATTATTCTTCTCTTTCTTACATGACATTTTAAGTGATAAAAATCTATGTGTGTCCGCCCGGTCGTCCGTCCGTCCGGGCTCATCGACGCTGGTGTTGCAAAAAACTAGCCACACACGTGGAAATTTACCTGGCCATTTTTTCTGACATTAACCTTGCAATAAGTGGGTACATAGTTAGGGTAAGATTCTAGATTATTTTATTGCAAAGTAAGAGCAGCGAGAATTTTCTGCTATACTGAGAAACCTCCCAATACCGAACCTCTCCGGACTGAGGAAAAAGTTTGGCTTTCAGAGGTTTCCGGTTTAGGGTTTTTTTCTCAAATAAACAAGAATTGACCCATATCTATTTGAACTATTTGTGTTCTTAAAGCAAGCGTTTACAATTAAATATCATTAATGATATATCAGGTACTGTAACATAATAAAACTAAGTATTTATAACATATTTAATTACAAATTAATAATGACTATTTATCCCCCCTCATCTGTTATGGAAAGTTTCCATTTTCTTTCTACGTGTAACAGTTTTTTTGTCTTCCGTGTATTTTTATAAAGAGTTTAGCTTTACAAAGGAGAAGAGCTCCAGGCGTTCGGTTTTCAGAGGTAGATTTCAAAAAAGATCGTTCGGTTTCCGGAATTCGGAGGTTCCGGTATTCGGAGGTGTTTCTTATATAGAACAAAGAACAATAAATTCGGGACCAAACTATTTGTTCGGTTTTCGGAGAATTCCGGTTTTCGGGAGTACGGTTTTCGGAGGTTTCACTGTATTACAATGTTAACTTGCAACAAACCTGATAACGAAACTTAACTACAAAAACTCTAATAAACTGCTTTCCTTTGCCTTCAAAACAGCTCAAATTTGACACATATATAACCAATATAACTCTTATTTACAATATATTGTGAGCGGTTGCTAAGGTAACAAATATTATTTTCATTATAAAAGTTGATGTTTGTATGTCAATGGATAACTTTCAACCTGATAATGAATTTTAAGTTCAATGGCTATAATAAGTTGCTGTACTTCTACCTAAAAAAGCTCGAATTTTACACATATATTCAATATTATGCTCTTTTTGAGCATAAATTAAGTGCGGTTGCTAAGGTAATCAAAAGTTATATCATATAAAAAGAGAGTATTTGTTTGAAAATATTGAATGGCAAACCTGATAATGAACTTAAAGTACAATAGTTGTAATAAGTTTCTGTACTTTGCCTATAAAAGCTCAAATTTGACACACATATTCAATATTTTGCTCTTATATAACATAAATTGTGAGTGGTTGCTATGGTAGCAAAATTATTTTTATGTGTACAAAAATGAGCGGTTATATGACAACATTTACTTTCAAACCTTATAATAAAACTAAAGTACAAAGGTTCCAAAAGGTTCCTGTACTTTGCCTTCAAGAACGCCCAAAATTATACTACATTTTCAATATAATTCTTTACTTAGCATATTTTGTGAATGGTTGCTAAGGTAACTAAATGTTACTTTCGTATTAAAATTGAATATTTATATGACAAAATGAACTTGTTAATTTGATAATGAACTAAAAGTACAATAATTCTATTAGATTGCGGTTTATTGCATTAACAAAAACTTGAAATTGACTCATAATTTCAATATAATGCTCATATATAGCATAATGTTGTGAGTTGTTGCTATGGTAACCAATTGTTATTTTTCTGTCAAAGGGGAATATTATATGACAAATTTAACTTACAAACATGATAATGACACTAAAGTACCATTGTCATGTTAAGTTGCTGTACTTAACCTAAACAAAACCTGAAATTCGACACATATTTTCGATACAAAGCTGTTATTTAGCATACATTGTGAGTGGTTGCTATGGTTACCAAATGTCATTTTCATGTTTACAGTGATAGTTATACAACACTAGTAACTAGCTAATCTGATGATGAAACTACAGTACCATGGTTTGGATATGTTTCTGTATTTTTCCTTAAAAAAGCTTGAATTTTACTCACATTTTCAATACAATGCCCTTATTAAGCAACTGCGTTGAGTGGTTACTAAGGCAACCAAAGGCCGTTTTCATCTTAACAATGAATGTGTATGAGACAATGCTAACTTGCAAACCTGATAAAGAAACTATTTAAGTAAGTGTGTAATGGTTTGGATAGTTTGCTGTATTTTGCGTTCCAAAGGTAGTGAATTTGACACAAATTTTCAGTAAATAACATTCTTTTGGCAGGCGTTACCATAGTAACCAACTAATATCTGCATGTGTTGTCTTTTACTTTCATTTTATAACACTAAAATACATGGTTATAGCAATTTAATAGTGGTCTTGGTACCTTTTAAGCAATCCTGCTCAGTTAAATAGGAAGTTACAACATTTAAAAGTTGATAGTTTCGTTGCCATGGTTACCCCCTTAGCAACCTGAATCCCAAAGGTTTTCTTCCCAGAAAGTAAACAACACATGTGCTACTTGTTATTTGTGATCATATTCAAGTACAGCATGGATGCATAGATATTCTACCAGTCCTTAAAATATGCCAAAATCATGATTTCTTTCTTTCAGCATATTAGCCCCTTAAGCTCGCACGTGCGTACCAATCGGGTGTAATGTTGAGTTGAATCCTACAATGTTATTTAATTGTCAATGTGCCATACTTCAACATACAAATGTCATTTTATCTGAAATATGTACAGTTTTCTCTGAAAAAGTCTGTGAATTTGTCATATTTTACTCACCAAAAACACTGTTTTTTGGCCAAAATCTTGTTTCCGCGTTGCCATGGCAACTGGATACCGGAAATAAATTTTAGGGGTATTTTTTTTCATTTCATGTAGAGAGGTACAGATGGTGTAAGTTTTATGCAAATCGGTGACTATGCGTGCCGACCCCACTATATAACCTGGTTGACGGTTACAGAGAATTGCTCTTAAACACAAAAAGTGTTTCCATGTTCAAGAACGGTACTGCTAAAAGTTTTAAAACATGTCATTGAATATCATGCTTATTCTGTTACCCTATATCTTATTTCTAGTTTTTAAACAGGTGACCATTTAAGGTAGACTGAAAGAAAAGCAAAATGCGCTTGATGGCGTTTTCTGCTTTTTCTGCTCTAAGATGCTCCTGCTTTTACCTATAAAATTTTGATTTTTTTTTTCATTTTTGGCTAAAAGAAACAATGCCATGAACTACAGTGTTCCCTCCCTACAACGGCCCTCAAAACAATATATTTCTCCTTACAACGACCATTGTCGCTGTTCCCGAAACAAGACGATTATTCGAACGATTTAACTATTGCAATATCGTCTGCTTAAAATTACCGTCTGCTGATTTTTCTTAAAGTGACATATACGAGTAAGTGGACATTTTGATAGAATGAATATAATGACGATTGATCAGACGCCGCGCTACGCGGCGTCTGATCTGGTTTCAAGCTGTTTGCAAATGTAAGCCAATTCTTAATTTTCTCTCCCTATAACGACCCTTCCGAGCAACACACACACTGTGTGTCTCCCATTGGCTGTCGCTGTAGAGAGGGAGCGCTGTACAAACAAGTTGGATCGTGATCAGCCACCATGTTACGCGAAGTCTGTTAACCCATTAACCCATAGCCTGTTTTTAGCTTTGAAAATATGTGACCACTTAAAGCAGGTTCAAAGTAATGCAGAATGCGCCTTAAGCTATTATCTGTTAGAATATAGAAAATATTTCTTATGATTTTTATTTGTGACAGCATAAATTGGAACTATTTTCTTCAGTAGAAAAATTAATTTGATGCGTAAAAAGCGTATTTATGGGGTAATGGGTTAAGGATTCAAACTGTTTGTAAGTGTCAGTATTGTCGGCTTTAGCAGTGAAAGTGTTAACATAGTGTCAGTGATTAGTCAAGTGATTAAAACAGTTGGATGCAATTATAATATATGCAATATATATGCGAAAAGCTCCGTAAATAGGAATAATAATGCCGAGTGTTCCTTTACCCTTTACCTTATAGCCTGTTTCTAGTTTTGAAGACATGTGACCACTTAAAGCAGATTGAAAGCAAAGCAGAATGCGCCTTAAGGCGCATTCTGCTCTACTTTCAGCCTGTTTTACGCTATGCTTTGTTGAGATATACAACGCATTTTTATGATATATATTCATTATTATATGGATTGGAACTATTTTTTTAGTGAAAGAATAAATTAAAGGCGTAAAAAGGCTTAGTTTTTGGTATTGGGTTAAGTGAACGTTTTGCTTTACTATAACCATACATTACAGAACCACCTATCCTACAGATGAACATCATTTACCTCATTGTTTATGTATTAATTGGTATACAGAATTTGTTTTTTTAGGAATGAGAACTATGGCCGGGTTTCAAAGGATTCCAGTTTTCAGGGAGTCCGGATTTAAGGGAGTCTGGATTTTAGGAGTCCACTTTTCTATGTTAAACTGTATATGTACTTCTTTTTAAGGCTATTTTACCAGTAACTTTGGTCAATTACAAGCCAGTTGCTTCAACCAGCAGATGGGTTATTGTCGACTATGGCTTGAAAGTTCAATCGCAGGGGGAAGATATAGGGGTTGTTTTAGAACAACCTGGAATAACCTATTTTGTCGTTCATCCAGTTGACGTTTTAGGAAAGGAGTATCTTAGGTTTCAAACCGAAGCGGGTAAGTACAGTGGTCCATCTCTAAAACAACACTCCCAACAACAACTCCCTCCTTACAACGATCCTTGCCGCTGTTCCCAAAATAGGACAATTATGTCTGACGTCTTTACTGCTGAAATATCGTCTGTTTAAAATTGTCGTCTGCTGTTTGTCTCAAAATTACATAATGGACATTTTGACAAAATAGGCGTAATGATGAGTGACAAACAGCTTGAATCCAGATCAGACGCCGCGTTACGCGGCGTCTGATCTGCATTCAAACTGTTTGTCACGCGTCGCCAATTTCCCTGCCTATAACGACTTCTTCCGAACAACGCGCATAATGTTTGTCATCCATAGGGTGTCGTTGAAGAGAGAAATTCTGCTGTAAGTTTCTTCTATGATGTTTTGTAAATACAGTGCTCCCCGTCTTCAACAACACCATTTGAGAGACAAAGTGTGTGTGTGTGCGTGTGTGTGTGTGTGTGTGTTGTTCGGAGTGAGTTGTTATAGGAAGGGACGTTGGCTTACATTGACAAACAACTAGAATCAAGATCGGACGCCGCGTAACGCGTTGTCTAATCTGAATTCAAGCTGTTTTCACTCGTCATTATATATTCTCAAAATGTCCATTATATGACTGAGGAAAACAGCAGACGACAAGTTCAAGCAGACGATATTGCAGCCGTGAAATGGTTGGACATAATTGTCTTGTTTTTCGAACAGCGACAAGCGTTGTTGTAAGGAGGGAATCGTTGTTCAGAGGGTCGTTGTAGGGAGGGAACACTGTAGAAACAATACTGGAAGTGAATTGCAGTTGGAAGTTTTCTCCTAAGACTGCGATTACTGAAAATCTTGTTTCCGTCAATATCTCAGAAAGTATGCATAGTATTAAATCTTTTTTGTATATATCCCATGAAATGTTTAAGGGGTAAATAATCAGATCAGGTCATTTTAATAAAGATCACGCCAATATTGTATGCTGTATGGGCATATTTAGGCACTAGGCAGCCATTACTGAAAATCTCTTGCTCGTCAATATCTCAGTAACTATGCATGTTGTTTTGGTGTATATCCCTGTGTTTTGAGGGGTAAAGACTCATATTAAACAATTTCAGTATTGATTCTACTAAATAGTTTCATTAGTTTGTGCTGAATATGCATATTTCGGCAGACATAACCGACACTGTTGTTTTTGTCAATATCTTGTTGTAAAGCTGTCGCTCAAAAGAAGAATAGTTGACATTCTATGAGACAGGTGGCTGCTAAATGCAGGACAAACGTAATGTAGAATGTGTTTACGCAATTAATGTATTCTTTCAATGAAGAAACTAGTTCCAATCTATACAGTCATAAACATTTACCAAGAGAAATATTTTCTATATTCTAGCCAATGGTAGCTTAAAGCAGGCTGAAAATAAAGCAGAATGTGCATTAAGAGTCTACACTGTTTGCTGATAGGAATTTGAATATAAAACAAAATAAAAATGAAAATTTTGACCAGGTATACCTTTGATAAAAAAAAAAAAGCAATATACAGTAGAACCTCGCTATTACGACCGCTAAAACGAAGGCTAGTTGATTGAATAAAGACAGATGGCAGCTTAAAGCAAGGTGACAGTGAAACAGAAAGCTCCTAAAGGAGCTTTCTGTTTCACTGTTACCTTGCTTTAAGCAGTCACCTGCCTTAAATACATGATTTGTAGCAAAATTTAATGGTCGTAATAGAGAGGTTCTACTGTATAAGCATGGAAGAATCCACTTGGCACAAATGGGTTAAGTCTGTGTGGTAACAGTTTGTAGCTTGATTAGATGAGATATAGTTACTCCGTGCTTGATATTTATGGCTCTAAGCTGTTTACAAATGACAGTTATAAGGTATTTAGCATTAACGCGTTTTTATTGATGAGCAATAACAATTTCCTCGCTGTATGTCTATTACAATGAATTCTAACACACCTTCCGCACACCCCTATACAAACGATAAAGAAACGTATGTGTGTTTGAATTCTCAATAAAACACGCATGCGATGTAACGGCTTATATATAACGTGACGTAATATGGTTTCGAAAATGCACACGCCTAGAAATGTAGCGCCGTTGCCTCAGTGCAAATTAAGGTTAAATTGAAGTCCTAGAATCGAAATAAAAAACAATACTAGTGTTTTATCGTGCAATAAAACACGGGTAGTGGTTGAGATGCTGGAAATTAATTACTACGTATCTCAATCTTACCTGTGTTTTATTGCACGATAAGACACTGGTATGAATTTATTATTTCTTAAAGTGTGCACTGTTTTTTTTATCCAGATGAACCTCGGGTTCTTATTATTGCAACAGAGGACAACACATCTGTAACGTTTGACTTATTAGACTATCGTGAACGAGTACCTACTCTCGAGGTATGTAAAATAGGACCTATAGGATCTGTTATGAGTCGATGTTTAAGACATAGTTAATCTAACACCACCGTTAGTGTCAGATAAGGATATCCCACCCGAGGTTTGACGATATTTTAGAAACACGAGGCTCCAACTGGGAACAGACCAACCTCGGGTATAAAATCCTAAGTCTTTACAAAAGGTCGTGCTTGATTCTATTAATCTCACCCCATAGATTTCGGGATACCTCTGTCCGATAGGTGAGAAAAGCTGATCTCAAACGAGTCTAGAATCGAAATGTTATTAAGCGAGCCTTGGCGAGCCCCACAATGCCTTACTGTTGTTCCCCAACACAATCATTATGTCCAACATTTTTAGCGGCTTAAATATTGTCTGCTTAAAGTTATCGATTGCTGATGTGAATTTTAAAGGTCACATATTGTACATTATGACGGAAAAATCACGATAACGAGGCAAGACAGCTTGAATCCAGATCAGACGCCGGTTAAGCGGCGTCTGATCTGGACGCAAGTTGTTTTGCAAATATAAGCCATTTCCCTCAACATAACAACTCCCCTCGAACAACACATACACACATACAATATTTGTCTTCAATTGGGTGTTGTTGTAGAGAGGGGGCACTTTAATAGCAGCGAAAGGTTTAAGCCTTTAACCGCCAAATTCTTTTTGAGTTTTTAACACCTACACCGTTATTGTGTCGTCTGCTTCAATATTATTGTCTGCAATATCGTTTCAAAGTTAGAATTAAAAGAGTATTAAATAAGAAATATCGAAACGGGTGTCAAACAGTTTTGATCATGATCAGACGCCGCTTAACGCGGCGTCTGAGTCAGGATCAAAACTGTTTGCAAATTCGACTTTAGGCGATTCTGGCGATGAAAGGGTTAAAAAGATGTATACTGAATACGTATCGTTTGTTATTTTAGATTGCGGGAACTAATTTCAGTTCTGCTGCTGAAGCAACAGTCGTCATAAATGAATTCGAGGTACTTGAGCTTGTGTGCAATGGCTTATGTCGCCGGCTGGCTGTAAAGAGTGACAAGAAAGTGGCGGTGCTACTTCTAAACTATCCACTAGTATTACAAATTCCAGAAACAAACAAACTTTATAGAAATTTTATCATTCCTAAATCAGTTTCTGCATCATCAGAGACAGTTGTTTATATAGTATCTGCAGATAGATCGGTTGATGTGGAATTTACTCAGGAAAATAGCACTGAGGTGTTAGACGGTATCGATGAAGGCTCTGCCGGAGCAACATATGATTTGGGAACACATCTAAGATCATCTGGCCCAATATTAGCAGTATATATAACAAGTTGTAAGTATATGGTTTAGTGTTGGCGGTATATGTTGTAATGTTTGTAGTTTTGTTGTAAATTTAATGGTATGCAGTATTACTTTCCTTATCCAACATCTTGCGGTACACACTGATAATGCAGGTCACTGAATTACTCAAATGTCGGATAAGGCAGGTTATACGGTGCATTTATGTTATAGCATTTTAGCGTTGACTGGTACAAGCCATACTATATATCAAATCAAGAAAAAGCAGATTGTTTAAATGCTTTATTTGCTTCTATATCTTTCGTAAATGAAGAAAATGCTGATCTTCCAGAGTTTGGTGCAATTACTCAAAATAAATTGCTTATCAAAAACTATTATAATTATCAGAAACTGAAATTGAAGACATTATTCAAACGTTAAATGTAAATAAGGTCAGTGGTCCGGACTTTATTTGCCATCAAAATAAAGGTAATCTGTTTCAAAATCACTTGCAATAATCATCAATAGGTCAACAAAGGAAGGGTTCATTCCAGATAACTGGAAATTAGCAAATATTATCCCTATGTGTAAAAAAGTTCATAAATCGCCAGTCTCATTTTACAGGCCAGTCTCACCTCTTAATTGTTGTGGCAAACCTTTTGAGAGAGTAATTTTTAAAAACAATCACAACTTCTTTCTCGATAATAATCTCCTATATAAATATCAGTCTGGTTTTTTTGCCAAAACATTCAACAACTTTCCAACTGATTGATATATTTCAACTTATTTGTCAATTCTATTTGATAATAAGCAGTTTTCTTGAATGGTGTTCTGTGATATTTGTTTTTTATTTATGTAATTGATATATCTTTTTTTAAGTCTAACTAAATTATTTGCTTACTTAATTCTTCTTATTCTTCTATTGCTGACATTGAGGGTATCATAAAGCATGATTTAAAAATTATATATGTGTGGGAAAAACAATGGCTGGTCACCTTTAACCCAAATAAAACTGAGGCTATTTCTTTTACTTTAAAAGTTGGATAACCTACCAACATTGATGTTAATAATACTAATATAAAGGTGAAAGAATATCATAAGCATTTTCGGAGTTACTTTAAGTCAAAACGGGCAATGAAATTCTCACATAGATGATATTTTACAATTTACCTACATGAGAATATAAAAATTCACTTTGAACAGGAAAGTTCGTAATCAATTTTACCTTTCCTACATTTCCCCTATCCCTGAATATTATTGTATTGTTTGGGACGGGTACCCAGAAAGTTGTTCAGTTTCACTACAAAATTGCAAAATGAAGCTGCCAGAATTGTAACTGGGAATATGGATGGCAATCTCTAAAAACAGGGCGACAAATCCAAAAGTTGAATATCATGTTTAAGGCAACTTATAATATGGTACCGTCATACGTTTCAGACATTATTCCACAGACAGTCGGAGAAACACATCTCTACCCAATAAGAAACCAGGAAAATATAAGGAAGCCTCCAATAAGGACAACAGTATCTGAAAAGTCATGTATTCCATCCGCAATCAGCTTGTGTAATAACTTAGACACAGTAACAAGAAATATAGAAGCATTTTAAAAAAACTAAAATATAACATTAAAAATGAATCACTAGTTGAAAATGTTCACTATTTTTTCCACTCAGGATAATAAATATTTAAGTGTGTTACATGCTAGAATTAGAAACAATGGCAGCAACCTAAATAATGACCTTTATAACAATCATTTAAGACAAGAACCATACTGTACATGTTCAGAAAATATTGAATATGCTGAACATTTCTTTTTTAAATGCAAATTGTACATTGATAATAGATAAAAACTTTTCCAGTCAACCAGAAATGTCAACCCTATGAATATTGCTATATTACTACATGTATTTGGGACAAAGGATCTAAAAGACTGAAAACCATATAATATTTACAGCAGTCAGGATTATATCAAATGCTCCAAAAGTAGATGTTGTTAGCTTTGCAAGTCTGTTTTATGAAATTATTTACAACAATTTTTATTTTACGTTTTACTATTGTTTGATTTAACCCTTTCAGTGACGTCATAAGTTTGCTGACATACTTCTCTGCCATAATTACTTAATTACTTAATTTCTGCCATAATATCATCTGCTTGAGAAATATTTCTACAGTTGTTTTTCAAACTTAAAACATAAGGCATTCCGACTATTAATATTGTTACCAGTGTAAGACAATGTTTATCCTGATTAGGGATGCATATTGTTTGCAATTGAAATTTGTATACGTATACAAGCCTGACATTGATATGGTAAATCATTATCACATTTTAGACAAGAGTAAGGGAAGCAACTGTTCTAAAATAAAAAAAATAAGTAAACCATTAGATGTTTTCCTTAATTGAAATTGTCAAGTTTAAGGGTACTCATATACTTATTAAACAAGTGTAGTTTATTTCTCATGTATTATTTTCCCATGCTTCTACTTAAATGTTTTTTATAGGTTTGAATGTTCCCTGATCACCCAAAGAACCATAATGAACATAGTCCCTTAACCTGCAAGAAAGTTTTGAATTTTATCCCTAATACTGAATCAATTTCTGAATCTAATGATCACATGTAAAAAACGTTATGAAATACAGGAGTTTTACATCTCCCTATTTACCAGATACATCCAGTTCTTATATCAGATGATATGTCCCTTAACTCAAGCTTCATGTGGCAAAACTTCTGCAAGTTAGGGCTCTTTCTCACGTTCTTTCACTCGCTCTCCCAATTACTGATATATTTTCTCAGTCACTATTTCATTTGTTCCTTCATCTCTACCATGCTCCTCTTTATAAGTTTATACAGTGATTTGCAATTTAAACTTATGACAAGCCATTGTTCATGTTTCGTTTGTATACAATATATTGGAAAGGTCAAAACTAATGTTGTTATAACTTGTGATCCAACTGCTTTTTCATGTACATATTGAAAAGAAAATATGTTTAAACTGTTAAACAGTATATGTTGAAGTGTATACTCTTAATTCGCTTGGTTTATCAAACTATTTACATGAAAACAATTGACCTTCTTATTCGTGTTTTAAATCAGTTATAAGTACAAGACTGAAAGACCAATTTTTGCAAACCTGACATGGTACTGTTCTCGAATCTGGTAAGTGCGTTAATTACAGAACTTACAAAACTACTTTACAATTTGAAAGTTATTTCAATATTTTACCATTTAAGCTTGCTATCACTTTCTGTAAATTTAGCTGTACAAACCATAAAATACCCATCGAAAGTAGGCGATATTTTAATGTTGTAAGAAATCAAAGATTTTGTGATAAAAATGTAATTGGTAATGGATTGCATTATCTGTTTGAGTGCTCCTTTTTAAAGAAGAAGAAAGAAATATTTGAATATAAGTTTCTTGAAATTTCCTAACACAGTCAAATTCAATAATCTAATGAATAATAAAACATAATTTATGTCTGTAATTCTTTCAAGTAGTCTCGTTCTCCAAAATTCAAAAAAAATTAATTACTTAGTTGCTTCTTTTTCACTGCTTTGCAATTTAGTGTAAACTTTTTTTAAGTTATTATTTAATTATAATTTACCTATATTTTTATTTGATTACTTTTGTTTTTACAATGTCTTTTCATATTAACCCTTATCGTATAAAGTGCGACTTGGCAATATTTTGCAAACAGTTTGGATAAAGATTACAAGCGGTGTAACACGGCATCTAATCTGGATCCAAACTGTTTGGCATTCGTATTCAAATTTTCTCCAGGTTAAATAGCTTCACCCTAAGTACGCAAACGACACACATTTAAAGCAGACGACAACTCATAATGATAAGGTTTAAACACTGTTCTTCCTGTTATATAACCAATGTTGTAAACATGTTCTATGCCACATGCCCAAACTAGGCCTCGACTTATCTGAAATTAAACTTGTTACAGTACACATGTTTGTTGTATTGTTGACAGTATGTAATATAGCTTGGACAGAATACGTTTTTTAACGTTGACAGTTTATGCTATATATTTACAATATAAATGTTAGTTGTAATGTTGACAGTATATAATATAGTGTTGACAGTATTCATATATATACTACAGTATTTATAGTATATGTTAAATAGTTGACAGTACGAGTATATGATTTAGTGTTGACGATAAACACGTTTGTTATTATGATGACAGTACATAATACGAGGTTTGTTCAAATAGTGTTGATACTGGATCAATAACTACCATATGATAAGTACAAAATGCATGTGTGATATATCATTTTAAAGAGCAATGTTTTGCCTACACAATGGTATAATACACGATCAGATCACGTAACTCGTTGAGTCACAGCATTAACCTGAATGACCCGTACTCGAGGACATTTGAACGTAGCACTTTTCAGATATTATTGTTTTGACGTAATTAATTCTGAAGTACAATTCCCCCTCCAAATCTGAAATTTATCAGTTTATTTCTATATTGTAATGTAAATAAACATTTATTTCTTTTGAAACTGTCTAAAATCTGTTTTCAAAACAACATTTCTTATTTTGCTAATGACGAAAGTGGACGTGTGTTTTCATTTATACTATAGTATTGACAGTATGTGTTAAAGTGTTGATAAAATATTATTTAGTGTTGACAGTATTTATTTATACTATAGTATTGACAATATGCGTAAAAGTGATGACAGTATATGATATAGTGTTAACAATATTCATGTTATCTATAGTTTTGAGAGTATATGTTAAAGTGTAGATAGTTTATAATATAGTGTTAACAGTATTCATTCATACTATATTATTGACAGTATATGTTAATGTGTTGACAGTAAATAATATAGTGTTGACAGTATTCATTTATACTTTAATAATGACAGTTTGTGTAAAAGTGTTGACAGTATGTAATATTGAATTGACAGTACATGTATACGTTAAAGTGTTGACAGTATATACTAAAGTGTTGACAGTATTCATTTTTATTATAGTATTGACAGAATGTGTAAAAGTGTTGACAGTATATTATATAGAGTTGACAGTTACTGTATTCATTTAAACTTAAATATTTGCTATATACTAGCTATTAATACTATAGTATTGACAGTATATTTTCAAGTGTTGACAACATATTTTATAGTTTTGACAATGTTTATTTATACTATAGTATTGACAGTATGTGTAAAACTGATGAAGTATATGATATAGTGTTAACAGTTTGTATGTTATCTATAGTTTTGACAGTATATGTTAAAGTGTTGACAGTATATTTTATAATGTTGACAGTTACTGTATTCATTTAAACTTAAATATTTGCTATATTCTAGCAGATGGAAGCTTAAAGTAGGCTGAAAGTAAAGCATAATGTGCCTTAAGGCACATTCTGCTTTACTTTCAACCTGCTTTAAGTGGTAACTTACTTTAAAAACTTAAAGCAGGCTATGGGGTAATGGGTTAATATAATTGCTTTTCAGATCCGGACAAGGCCTACTTACTCAGTATGGTTCTGCTTGGCACTATCCAATGGTCAACTCGACACTACTTCTATTTGGAAACTTCTAAGAAATATGACATTATTGTGACCGCCACTGAATCACATTTGAATTCGCTAGCCGTTATAACACCAGATAATGACATTCAACTTGATGAATTGAACACTACTCGCACGAGCGTTATTTATACCGACATTGGTACGTATTAAAACATTTACAGTGAAACCCCTCTACACCGGAACCTCTTAATACCGGAATTCTCTCTAAGTCGGACAAAAACGTTGGTCCCCTATCCAACCCTTCTTTATTTTAACCCATAACACCATAAATATGCCTTTTTTGCCTTTGATTCATTCCTTCACTGTAGAAAATACATTGAGTGACCGACATGCTTATGTTTCATCAGAAATCTTTTCTATATTCTAGCAGATGATAAGCTTAAAGCAAGTTGAAAGTAAAGCACAATGCGTCTTAAGGCGCATGCTGCTTTATTTTCAAATAAATACGAAAGAAGACTCAAGCAGGAAACGCAAAACAAACAATACACCCATCTCTAAAGCAGAACACACACACAGCCATACCATAACAAACACACACACACACACGCAATCCCACACACCAAACAGAAAACAATACGCAAGACAAACATAAAGCAAAGTGAATATAGGAGCCCGCCTTGGTACGGTCAGCAGCAATCAATAATTAATTATAAATTAACCATTAACAACCACTGGGGGGGGGGGGGGGGTAAACCTGGGTTTAGGGGCACCCAACCTCACACTTATCTCCTATATTCACCTATAAAGACGAACAGTGTACATAAAATATAAACCCTGTTCCACAACCTTACAATCAAAAAGACCGCCAGCACAGTAAGTAAATACATGTAAAACATCTAACAAAATTCTCTGACAGGATTATTAGTAACACGGGAAAGAATTAAACATTGAAGCCCGTGCTAAAAATAACCCACTATGGCAACGGTCAAATTGTACTCAAGCGAATAGTCTGTAGTCACGAGTAACTGTAAGACATGGGAGGGTTTAGGGTACGACAGAGAGGGAGAGAAAAACCAAAGCACGAAAATCCGACATAACTCTCCCGGTTAAGGACGGCTTTAGAGATACATCATCATGTAGTGCTAAGCCCTGTCTGTCGTCGCACAACCAAAGAGGAAAGCATAGTTTTCAATTGTAGATTGATCGATAACCAAACGTGAAGTGCGCAGCAATATAATTGGATCATAATCATAATCTAATACGTTTCACAAATAGGTATTGAAAATGCATATGTCCAAGAATCTTACGAAGTCTGTAAATCACATCACCATAAAACTCCGGATGTGAAATACCTTGCCGCAGAAAAGACTTTAAGTTACATTTATACTTGTTAATGAGAGGAAGATTTCTATAAAAGAATTTAAAAAATATTTTACGAAGTTTATGAAATCTGTACCCCTGTTTAAGAAGCTTTTCAGTAATAGTTTTATTACGAACGTGGAAGTCCTCAACAGAGGTACAAGCCCTAGCAAAACGAATAAGTTGTGAAATATAAACCCCGTAAGATGTCGAACGGGGAAAATCGCCATCTAGATGAGGATAGTTTACAATACTAAAATCAAAATCATCTCGTTTATCGTAAATCTTAGATGAAACAATTCCGTTATTTATTAAAAGATCCAAATCTAAAAATGGTGCCGATCAACTTGCTTTAAGTGATCAGCTATCTTCCATACTAGAAATAAGATATGGTTTAAAACCCCTCTATACCGGAACCCCCTCTAAACCGGAAATTTATGTTGTCCCCACACAAGTCCGTTTAAGAGGGGTTTCACTGTATAGAATTGATAATTATAGAACCTTGGTACGTATGAAAACATTTATAAACTTTAGTGATTATAGAACTTAACCCTTTCACTGCCAATTTGTCTTGAGAGTTTTAGCCCTTTATCGTTTCATTGTCGTCTGCTTCAATTTTGTTGTCTGCAATGTCGTTTCATAATTACAAGATAAGTAGTATGACTAAAGAAATGTCAAAACGAGTGTCAAACAGTTGTGCGTCTGATCAGAATCCAAACTGTTTGCAAACGCGCGTTTAAGCGTCATTCAGGGTAAAAGGGTAACGTTTACCCGTCACCTATAGCATATTTCTTAATATCAGACGCATGTAACTCGACGTCTATTCTGGTTCCAAACTGTTAGCAATTGGTATGATAGTCTGGTTCCCTGACTTATATAACTTCGGTTATTAGGTCAGGCAATACGAAAATTGGCGGCGCCCATGGAGAAGACCGGGTGAGTTAAAACAAAAAGGAACAACTTAAAGTTTTGATGGCAGGTGCTTAATATCTTAACATTTGATTCATACCATTAAGATAGGATTAAATATGACGATGATTAGTAGTGAAGTTGTGTATTTTGTGTTTTAAAGCTTAAATTCACATATTTTCGCGACCGTGCTTGCAGAAGGTATACGTTTCCTCCGAGATTTTAATGTTTCGGTGTTTTATGCCCCCACACTACTTAGTCGGGAGCATATTGTTTTTGTCTGTATGTCTGTCTGTCTGTGTGGTTGCTGGTCTGTTTACCAGACTATTGGTATGCCAGCTTTCGGTATAAACGCGTTTATTAGAAAAAATAATAATGTTCTCTCCATTGTAGGTGTGACATATGCAGACTTATCGATGTCAATAGAACTCAATGTTACAGGATGGTATGAGTTCTACTCAAAAGATCCAACTGCGCAATTTGGAATATATATTATAGATCTAGAAAACGAGCCTATTGTCATTCTGCCGTTCGGAATGAAGTTTCCGGTTAGTACTCTGTTTCATTTAGAATTACCTGTAAATCACATACATTGTAGGTGGTTCTCTCGTCTTTTTTGTACCCTATTTTTATATTAAACCCTTGTTCTATAAATAGTATAAGACTATAAAGTATAAACACAACTCGAGAGAACCACCTAAAGTAATTGACAAACCCTACACTGTGAATCAACCCACATGTGTTCCGTCTGTGGCAGAGCTTGTCGCTCACGCATCGGTCTGCCGAGCCACATTCTGTCACATGGCACATCGCCAGCCAAGTTGGTTGTCATGGTCATCTTTGCCTAGTGATGGACAAACATCATTCTCACGTTCCTATAATTCTTAGTAAGAATGGCTGTGTACGTCATAGTTTCTGCATATATGATATTTGTTAATATTAATGTAGTATGTACACAGATGAGACTGCAATAAAGAAATTTATGTTCTAACAGAGTCAGTCATTGAACAGTACTGATGGGATGTGCATGACGTTAAAGATAAAATGCAGAGCTCACTTAGTTATACTTATCGTGATTATAAATCAATGATTAAAAGCATATTTAAAATAAATTAATTTAAAGCACGGCTAAATTTTAACTCTTAAATTCTTAATTTCAATAAATGTTTACATTTAAGGGGAAAAGAAGCATTCTTGTTAGTATTCAGATATACATGTTCAAAGACATAGGTATTTGACGATATACCGGTATGTGAGGGAGAATTTGACTATACCCACCAACTACAAACAGCTAAGCCCTGGTGGCAGCATATACAGTCAGTCCAATGGTAACTGCTACTATGACAGGATATGCATTTATAAATACAGTAATGCTACACACATCCATGTACATATCAGTGAACGGGCATACAAATCACATTTTTAAATATATAAAGGGACATTTGAACTAAAATAGTGACAGGAAAGTTTTAAAAAGCGTTTTTGTAATTCAATCTCCAACATTACAGATAGAGAAGTCTAGGCGGTATATTAAATGAAATGGTTCAGTATCAATGAATGGCCAGCATCAACATTTTTTAACTGACAACACGTTTTAGCAAACCAATGGACCGTATAAAGACTTTATGGGTCGCGGGCAAAACGGATTTAGCCATTGTTGGGAACCAAATCATTTAGACAATCTGGTGGTCTGTATCCTTGCTCATCCACATGGTCATTGCATCTAACACGTTAACCCTTTAACTACCAAATATTTCGTAATATTTTACCCAACACCGTTTACGCGGCGTCTGATCAGGATCCACGCTGTTTGCAAACGCGTTTTTAAATGTCATTGAGCGTGAAATGGGTTTAAATAATAACTCCCTTAAATTATCAGTTTCAATGTTTTAAAAAGAAAAGTGCAGCATTTTAAAATATATAAAATAGATAAAAATGTAAAATCTTCATTTCTACAGAGACGCCAAGTTCATCAAATCATTATAACTGACACGTGGTGGATTGTTAGAACCTTTTTGCGATCGCGATTAGCTCTAGGATCTCTTTAACAGAACTGAATAACATAGTAATTCCTAATACAGTGCTCCCTCCCTACAACGACCCTCTGCACAACGATACCCTGCTTACAACAACGCTTATTGCTGTTCCCCACAAAGATAATTACGTCAAATATGATCATGGCTGCAATATCTCCTGCTTAAAATTGTCGTCTGCTGTTTTTATCAAAGTCACATGTTGGCATTTTGACATAAAAAACATAATGACGAGTGACAAACAGTTGGGATCAAGACTAGACATTCAAGCTGTTTGCAAATATAGGCAAAGTTCCCTCTCTCCGAACAGCACACACAATCTTTGTCTCACGTTGAGTGATGTTGTCGAGAATGAGCAATGTACATGCAGATACGATTTACTAAACTATATTTTTTGTATCTTTTCAGTGTGTAGATAATTCGACAGGGGACATAGTCAGTTGTGAGTCATCCGACTCGTCACCAACAGGTAATTTTTTAACTCTATCATACTCCCGTGAGTGCAAATGTTCTTAATATGATATCTTAAAATCTATTTTAACCCATACAACCATAGTGACGCGCGACAATGGAGAGTTTATTGACTGATTTTACCACAAAGGTCCAAGAGACATTCATACCTTTTCGCGGCTCTGTGGATTAATTGTCATAGTCAAAGTTTTGTCTATTTGTCGAAGTAGTAAAATTACCCTCTCTGCCATGAACTAACATGAACGAACTCTCGGCAAACAAAACACTGAAAACAAACAACTCTAACGAGGAGTGGACCAAGAAAAGCCAATCGAATCAAGCGCATCGGGTCAACAGAAACAACGATTTGTTTCAGAAATTGTCACCTCGGGCCAACAGTGGACAACGAAAACCCTATTGAAACATAATATACACCTGATCACCACTGAACAAAATACCGTATAGAAACAATCACAACGCACCAACAGACAACCAATAGAAACACCAAGGCCAACAATGAATGATGATGCACATATGGAAATAAAAACCCGGGCTGAGCAAATATTCGGTTAACAGAGATTTCAGCATAGAGGAGATGCTATATTGGTCATTCAAAAGAAGAGGAACTCATATTGTCGAAAACATGTTTTGGACTCGAAAACATGTTTTGGACTTATGTATGCATATTGTATTCACTTGCTGCATTACTTCTGTCCTGCTTTAACTCCTGGATAACTTAAACTTCAAATGTACACTTACAGTTTCCAATTCAGTACAGACTATGTTTTACTATTTGTTACAAGTAATATATTACAGGAGTTCTCTGATATGAGTCTAAAGTATTTGCAAAGGGCAAGTCTACACGTCGCAGGTACACTGTTTGTAGAGAACTCGTACAGTAGAGAAGACCTTAAGGTTTCCCTATTCTTACGACCAATTCTCGAAACGAAGCCTAGCATGTCGAATATGAATATAAACAATGCTATAATACTGAAACGATCTATAGATTGACTTCTGGACTCGGATGCCTGTTTTATGCATTCTGGGCGTGTATTCACGTTCACCCAGATTCAGCGACATACCCGTTTTGAAAACGAGACAGCAGACCTTTCCGCAATATTGCTTGTTTCAAGGTAAACAGTGTTGGTCAAGTCATCAGTTGATCAAATCTTATTGTCGGATTGTGTTGACTTGTAATTCATTTAACCATTACCCAATAAATACGCCTTTTTACGCCTTTAATTTAGATCTCCACTGAAGAAAATAGTTCCAATATAAACAGTCATGAATATGTATTATAAAATATATTTTCTATTTCCGAGCAGATGGTTGCATAAAGCAGATTGAAAGTAAAGCAGGGTGTGCCTTAAGGCACATTCTGCTTTACTTTCAACCTGGTTTAAGTGGTCAACTATCTTGAATACTAGAAACAGGCTATGGGGTAATGGGTTAAACTAGAACGTAATACAACGAACTAAATAGCATACACATATTCAAACCAACGAAGACTAGAAATAACTTGTTCCTTTACCTCTAAGTTATTCAAGACTGAAATATTAATAAACTTGGACACTACTCGGTACTTTGTAAAAATAAATTGTTTATCGATTAGGATTTGGTTTGCTAGGCTAGTCATTCATTGTACAAAATGCTATAATACTTTACTTTATGTATTAGCTTTACCAGTGTACGCAAATTAAGTAATTGTTTAATTGTAGTATAAAGTAGAATTTAAAAATAGATATTTGAAACATTTAGTTTACTTTTCGAAACATCAACTCACGAACTGTATAATCCATTGGAATCGAAAAAGTCCCTTTATTAAAGATTTTTAATTACAAAATATAGCTTTAACCCATTATCCCATAGCCTGTATCTAGCTTTGAAGACAGGTGGTTCTTAAAGTAGGTTGAAAGTAAAGCAGACTGTCACTGAAGGCGCATTCTGGTTTAGTTTTAGCCTGCTATAAACTACACTGATCTATGACATAGGAAATCTTTGGTATATAATGGAGGAATAAACTAAAAGTGATTCTATAGGTGCAATTTACACAATCCCGTAGAGTTCCAAAGTTCCTTATAGTAGGGGCTTGAAGAGACTAAAAACCAAATGATGTTTTTGCAAATGTATATCATGATGATAAGTGTGCATCTGGCATGATATAAATATTAGATGGCAGTTTGCGTGACATACAAGTTGTCAACCCGAGAAACAGAATGTCACCCCGAAACGAAGCCGAGGGTGACATTCTAATTTTCAAGGGTTGACAATTTGAATGTCACGCAAACTGCCATCTAATATTTGTTTTATTACACCGAGCTTATCAACCTTTGCTTTGGAATCGTCTCGTTCGTATTTTATAAAATATGTTGTGAAAACCAATTTAGAGCCGCCGTGTACGTAACGCGGGAAACGACGTCGACGTGCACGACGTCACATTGTTTATATCATAACAAAAAGGAAAAAAGAATAGAGAAAGTAAATTTTTAATTAATATCATATAGATTGACATAAAGAATATCATATAGAGTGACAGTATTTTTTGGATAGATGTAAAAGACATGCAAAATGTTTCATTTTGGTCTATTGGAAATTAACATTGTAACTCAAAGAGAGGTGTAATAATAAAAAATATGAACAGCCTCGATAAAAGTCACCAAATTAAAGGATACTAGACTCAATTAAAATCGACAAACAAATCAATTCGCATCATTTGCGCACGCGCAGGCATAAACCTCAAATAGTAATGACGCCTGCCTAGATGCAAAAAAACGAATGCCCCGTCTGCCTGAGTTCCTTTTTCGCCGCCACATGCCTAGTCCCGGGTTCGAAACCAACTTGAGTTAAATATGTTTTTCTTTGAAATGCATTTTCAAAAAACAGATTTGCTTATCCTAAACTAATATTTACCTGTTTATACAAGCGTTTGTTATACATTTACAAATTATCATTTATTTGTATTAACCCTTTCAACCCATCAGCGCTCTGTAGATATTACTGATTAAATATGCATACAGTATAGACCCCGATCAGAGGGCTCCTATAGGAGCCCTCTGATCAGGGTCTACACTGTTTCATATTTTAATTGGTTTTTGTTGTCATACCAAAAATGCAACAGTAGACTTGTTCAAAATACCTATATTAGAAGAGTCCAAAAGGACTATAAATACCCACAAGAGAAATTTAGGGTTGAAAGGGTTAAATCTAATTGCCAGTCTCTTTACTGTATTTTCAGAAGATAACCCCAATGTACTCAAACTAAGATTTAAGGCAGATACGCTCTTGATATCGAACACCAGCACTTTCATTGGATCCAGTGCCCAGACCTTGCACCGAAAAGGGTATGTAATGTCAGTCGTCTTTCCATAGTTGTCGTTCCTTAAATATACATTGCTCCCTCATAACAACAACACCAATGGGAAACAAAGAATGTGTGTTGTTTGGATGGAGTGGATATATAGAGAGAAGATTAGTACCCTTATAATATTTTTGCTAACAGTTTAAATCAAGATGAGACGCCGTGTAACGCGTAACGCGGCGTCTGATCTAGTTTCAAAATGTTTATCACTCGCCCCTATGTTTCTTCTGTCAAAATAAACAATACATATCTTAAAGAAAAAACGTTAAGTGGCAATTTTAAGCGGACGAAAGAACAGCAGTAAAGCATTAGACCTAGTTGTCTTGTTTGGGGGTATTTCAGCAAGCATTATAGTAAGGAGGAGATCATTGTTCAGTAGGCCGTTATAGGGAGGGAGTTCGGAACGTCTACATCCTGTACGTCTTGTCTATATGACACCTATCTTGGTCTTACAGGAGCCAAATTTACTCGTCAATGCTGGAACATTTTTACGCATGAAAAACCAATAAACTGTGCACATTAGCACTACATGCATTTAAACAAGGTCGAATTTACACTTTAGCCACTCGGAGTGTTCAGTGGAGAAGATGTTATTTGTTGACGTTAAACCTTTTCGGTGCCAAATGATTTGGGTTTTTTACCCCTTCACCGTTCTATTGTCGGCTGCTTCAAATATGTTGTCTGCAATATAGTTTTAAAGTTAGATGTTAGGTATAATGACTTAAGAAATATCGTATCGATACGGTTGTCAGACAGTATGGATCCTGACCAGACGCCGCGTTACGCGGCGTCTGGTCAGGGTCTACACTGTTTGCAATGTCGACTTTATGCGACTCTGGCGCCGAAAGGGTTAAGTGATGGGTGGATGAACTTGGTTGTAAATCATTGCGACACAGAATAGGTCAGATAGCGTCGATGAATGCTGAGGGATGAAGAGATGATTTCAGGAAGGTGTTGGTGGCTAATCTCATTTGTTGCTAAGCAGTACATTGGATCAAAACCACCGATCTGTCTTCCTTTTATTTATTGTCAGAGGGGGTAATAGTGATCTTCCATATGACAATTAAGCCCCAGAACCACGACAAGGTAGGAAGGTATCTTGGGTATTAACCCCTTCACTGCCGTGACGTCATCAAATTCAAACAATTGTCGCCTGCTTCTATTTCTAACAAACAGTTTTTAGGTATTTTGACTTAAGAAATATTGAAACGAGTGCCAAACAGTTTGGATCCTGATCAGACGCCGCGTTACGCGGCGTCTGATCAGGATCCAAACTGTTTGCAAATAACCATCGTACTCGGATTAAGGCAGTGAAGGGGTTAAGGCTGACATTGAACTACACTATTTGCAATGCAAAAAGGCAGGTTTCGTCATAATAAGGCTCATTTGTTTTAGCGTAAATGTGTTTATTGAGAAAGAATAACATTTTCTCCACTCTACTGAAGGCGACGAAAATGTTTCTTTGTTAGCGGAGCTTTTTTCTATTTTTTCTGATTGCAAAATGAAATCCTTATCTTTTTTTTTATTAATAATCTTTTTAATTTCACCAGATGCAATACAAACGAAGAAGGATCAGCATTTTCAACGGTGTCACCATTTCAAAGACAGAATAGTGATCCGGACAAATGGGTGATGGAGACAAATGCCTTCAGAATTTTCAGATTTGCAGGGTCGTACTACGTGTTCTTTCGATTAAAGTTTGGCGCCTGTATCGACGAGAATGGAGGATGTGAGGTGGTAAGTATGATGTGCAAGACTAAGGGAACACAGTGCTCTCTTTCTCTCTCTCTGTCTTTCTCTCTCTATATCTATCTCTCTCTACAACGGTCATCCAAACAACGATTCCCTCCTTACTACGATGTTTTTCGTTGTTTCCCAAACAAGAAATTTATGTGTAACACTTTAACTGTTGCAATATCGTCTGCTCAAAATTGTCATCTGCTCTTTTTAATGGACCTTTTTACATAAGACATATAATGACGAATGACAAATAGCTTGCCCAAACAGCTTGCAAATGTTAGCATGGTTTCACAGCTAGAGTTAAATTAATCGGTAAAAGAGTGCTACGACATCATAGCATGAGAAAAACTCACAATAAATAATTCAGAGAATTTATGGCTATAACAATTTGAATTGTTTTCGTTCTTTTACAGTCTTGCGCGATCCGTAACAAAAGGTCTACAGAATCCCATCATGTGGATTTCAGGCTCAAAGTTTCTGACGGTGTCGACGACGACGGTACACAGAATAAACGAAACAAACAAGGTAACCTCTTAACCCGCAATTCCTTAACCCTTTACCCAATAACCACTTTATAACACTAAATATAAGTGATTACTTAAAGCAGATTGAAAGTAAAGCAGAACGTGCCTTAAGGCACATTCTGCTTTACTTACAGCCTGCTTTAAACTACCATCTGCTAGGCTATATGAAAATATTTGTTATGGTAAGTGTTCATCAGGGTATAGTCAAGTCACCTAATACCGACACCCTCCATATATCGACACCCCCTGCGGTTTAACTTAATATACACATATTGTGTATCTGTGAAGTAAGAAAAGTCGTCTCTAGGTTGATATCAACATGTTGCGTAATTATTTGGTGCCAATATCCGTTTATTTTTCGAAAATTTAATGGGTCGATGTTTTTTGGCTCGGGCTTAATCTCTGTGTTAAGGTAGGAGGAAATTTTCAATGACCTTCGGTCTTATTTCTATTAAATCAACGCATTGTGGGTAGTTTAAAGCATGTATTTTATAGGTCACATTAACAGGTTTGTAACGTTTTAGATGTCTAATTTTACCTGTTTATGCAAATAAAGCAGTGTCGATAATACGCAAATGTAAATTTATAGTTTCCCTAATACCGACATCTCTCTAAGATTTCACCATCCACCCACAATTTTCCACTCACGATTTTTGGACAAGAACAATGTAAATAGTTTTAGTTGTAAGATTTATTTCTAATTATAATAAATCTAGTATTAAACAAAAAAGAGCCGATAAAATGCTTGTCAAATCACAAATACGGCTGAAACTGGCAATTAACGTTGACTAGTTTCTGGCAACTTTGGGCTAATTGGGCATCCCAAAGAGATGCGGGAAACGGATACAGAGGAGAACGGACGATACCCTTGTTGTCATAGTGACTTGTTTCGTGCGACAACAAATAGAAGAGACCCTTATTTTTAGTGGTCCTCTCAGTATAGAAACAGATGTCAATTTTGAGACCTGCTTTTTATCAAAGCACGTGTTTTGAGTTTTGTTGAAAATAAAGCAAGCGTGAGGTTTGTTTTGTGGATCTATACAACTGTACAGTTTTGAAGCAGACCTCTCGAAAAGAAGCAAGTGTTATTTTAGTCTGTATAGGTGCAAAAAAGCAGACCTGTTTTGGTCTGCTCCTTTGTTCCGCTTGCTTCTCTTTTGCCGACATGGTTTGGTCCCGATTCTTTCAAAAGCAAGTGGGTTTTCAAAGTTGAAACAAATAGTCAAGCGGTTCCAAGCAGTTATACGTGTATTTGGAAAAAGATGTGCCCGCCAGCCCGACTTTGAAAATCTGATAAGAATCTAAGGCTAATATCTAACACTGATGAGTCTGGTGTTCCGCTGTGTGCAAAGTTCAGTTATGGTCCCAAACAGAACCCACGAATGTGACGATATGGATCTGGTAATCACAAAAACTTAGCTTCAAATCACATTAGTGGCAGCATTCGGACCATGCCTATAGATGGAAGTTATTTGCCTCCTTTTATCATTAAAATCCACATTAGTTAATGCACAAGGTCGTACTACTTTAACCACGAAATTATACAGAAAACTTCTCTTCTATGTATAATTCCGTGCTTTAACAGACTCAAGTTGTGCTCTGTTCCTGACCCTGTCCCGAAACAGAAGAGATATAAACTGCCGGCTGGTTTGGCGGCTATACAAATATCAAAAGCAAACGAGGAAAAACAAAGATTTTTATTAACTAAAAAAGGAAAGAATAATGTGCGCCAAAGCACGGAATTAAACAGAGATACTCTGTATAATTCCCTGACCAAAGAGAGCACAGGGTAAAGAAGAGAAAGCTATATAAAGAGAGAAGAAAACGAAAGGATAGGAAAAGGGGAATTTTCAGTGCTAACTCGAACCACTGTCGTGCTAACGAAACTCAAAAAAGTTGGTCGGTGACGGGGGACTGACTAAGATTCAGACTCGGATGTTAATACAAACACGGCTCTAATTAGGAATGGCCTCAGTGATTTTGAGAAAGAATTCGAAAAGTGTCCTGTTTGTAACAGCATGGTCAGCATCCTCCACTTTGGGCGAACTGCTTAGATTACGAAGATGAATGGTAGAAAGTCGACTTTGTTCGCCCGCTTTCTTTGGAATTCTTCGTCAGAGGCTCAAATTCCACCAATGTATTTCTGGATGATAATGAATCTAATTAAGGTACTAATGGGCCTATTGTTCACCGTTTGAATATATGTTTTTTGCAAAAATCCAATAGGGTGTCGAGGAAAGGAAAGGGGGTGTCGATATTAGGACCATCGTCGTAAAACTGACGACTTTGTCGTCTGATGTAAAACACTAGGTGATTGGCTAATACATGCTTCTAAAATGGCTTGTATAGAAATTTTAGCCAATGAAAAGTTGTCTTTCAAAATGATGAGAATTAAATTAACAAAACACACCGCATTAACATTGAATCGCTGATTCCCGCTTAAGGTGTCGATATGTGGCGAGTTTGGAACTATTTTCTGCAGCGGAGGAATAAATATAATACGCTAAAAGACGCTTCTATGGGGGAAAGGGTTCAAACAGAAATTATATCGTCTTCTCACAAAGCATTCCAAGATGGATGGATGAGTTGGGTTTTACGGTACTGCGACACAAGATAGGTCATATAGCGCCGATGAATAATGAGGGATGATGAGATGAAATGATGATTTCAGGAAGATGATTTTAGTAAATCCCATTCGTTGAAAAGCAGTGCATGAGATCAAAACCACCCACTACTAGCCTTCCCTTTAGTTCTTGGCAGAGGGGATAATCTCGGTCTAATAAACAGAATCAATTCCTTATGACAATTAAGCCCCAGTATGCGGCAAAGAAGAAATGTATCTGGTGCCAAGCATTCCAAATTGACGCATATTGAGCGCAAAGGAAAGGCCGCTACTTAAATCGTTGTTCTTGTTGTTGTTGTTGTTGAAATTAGTCGCTTCAACAATATTTCAGTCATATCGCGACTCCAGGAGACAAGTTGTCAGATCAACGCCTCATTTACAGCGATCTAGAAATATGAGATATTGATCTAGACATTTGAATCATGACCAGAATACCAGAGTTACAAATATTCTGGATCTTAACTATTCAGTACTTAGACGGACGTACACATGCATCATTTTCTGATGGATTTATCAATCAATCCGAATCACTGAAAAGGTTACACCCTTTGGCAGCCTTCTACTGTACCATGCCACTTCATGGCAGTGGTTCCATTTATTTCTGTCAGTTGACCAAGCTGGCATGGCCCAAACGACATGTGTTACTACTTAACTCTTTTAGCAATTAATATGTATAATTATGTGATATGTCTTTTAAACCTTCACAAGGTGCTACTTAATGCAAATCATTGTTGGATTCGTGTAAATGAAGACACAGATCATTCGACCTTGAGAAAGGTTGAGTTACCTGGAGCTCCACTGGCAGTAACAGAAATTAGTACGAATAATTCATCGTTCTGTTTTACACTTTTCGGTCCGCAGGTTTGTGCTGTAGACGAGAATTCATGCTTTTGTTCTTGATAAATCATGACTGAACAACATTTACATATTATATCTCTCAATGCCCAATAGTTAAGAAATAAAAGTAAAAGATTGAGACTAAATCAGTGGCTAATACAACAGAAAACAGATATCGCTTTTTTGCAAGAAACTCATTTTTCAAATGATATAATTGATAATGTCGCGAATGATTTTATAGATTGGAATCTTTATCATTCGTTTGGGCCGTCAAATAGCAGAGGAGTGTCGCTGGTTATTAAAAAGGAATTAAACGTTACAGTTACTGATTTTAATCATGACAATGACGGAAGGTATCTCTTTATAAATGTCGACACGGGTGATAACACCTTTTCAATTTCAAATATATATGCACCAAATTATATCAAATTAAGAAATGTATTTTTTAGACAATATCTATACAATACTCAAAGAACATTCATTAGGTGTAAAAATAATAGGTTGTGATTTTAATGACGTGAATAGTTTAAAAGACAGAATATCCTCTTCAAAGAAGCAACAAAAGATAAGCCAATCCTTAACAAAATTAAAAAATAAAAATGGTCTAACGGATATTTGGAGATATTTAAATTATAGGAATAAACAACATCTTTTTGACGTTCATGACGGTATGACTACATTAGCTTCGGGGGTAAGTTTAAAGTAAACGCCCGGGCGTTTACTTTAAACTTACCCCCGAAGCTAATGTAGTCATACCGTCATGAGCGGCAAAAATATGTTGTTTATTCCTTATATTTATATTTTTATTTTCTGTCTTATCCATTTAATGTGTAGTTTGACCAGATTTGTTTTCCTGTATAAGAATATATCATATACCGGCCAAATAGGTTTGATAGATGTAATGTCAATGTAATAGCCATTCCAGTTTCTAAATATGGTGTCAAAAGTAGTCCTTACTACATGTACTGTATTTGCATGATAATTTCAGGGTTTTACCCAGTAAACCTTCTCGCTGTGCTTTAAGAACGCTCGTAGGAAACTAAAACAAAAATTTCAATCTGAATATCATTATCAAAGCATATTTTAAACAATTAGGTGGCGCAAGTTTTTATACACGCTTTACACATAGCAACGCGAATAGCAACGCTGAAATGCGACTACACAGCGTATACATGTACACACACTTGACCGCTATCCGAAGCATAATTATCTTAACTAGAACAATTTCGGGCCGGCCGATACACAAACAATTACACATAGGATAGTTTAAATATGTCAGAACGGAACATAACGTTCCCAATTTAGAAAGTTTGAATGCATTATTTTGCTTTATGTTTGAGCGACTTTCCTATGTAATTCTGGTGAACAAATTGTTTGAAATGTCAATTTCAAACCGTAGTTCGAAGACAACTTGTCAAATCTATAAATAGAACACCACTGACTCACTCAAAGGGAGAGAAAGCGTACAGCTTTAATGACGGAGCGTATTATGATAATCTCCCTTAAAAAAGCATTTTTTTTTATCGCAATTTGATTTTAATTGAACTCTCTCCGACTTTAAATAGGGGTTTCGAGATACCTAAACGGATAATCTAAAAGTAGATCCTAACTTGGTCGGTATCTCTCCGCCGTATGGAAGATTTCTTCGCAGCGGGGACTCCGCCCTCTTTCTAACTGGCTAGAACCAGTTTCGATGTGTAGGTTCATCGAGAATTGACCTGCATATTTTTAATACGATTACATTGAGACTTTACAGGGTGAATGTAAATATAATGATTTAAATCAATTTACTTGGCGACGGAAAAATGGTAGCGAAAAAAGTCGTATAGACTTTTGGCTGATAGACTCTAATATTATTCCACTGATACTATCAACTGACATCAGACCTGCAGTGATTCATTCAACTGATCATCTTGCAATTTCCCTTAAGATTAAAAAACCATTGAAGCGTGGACCAGGTTATTGGAAGCTAAACAATCAACATTTAGAAAACAAAGATTATTAATAACAGCAATTATACATGAATGTAATGATTTAAAGTTAAATGCTTCACTGAAGTGGGAATTTTGTAAACATGAAATAAAAGAAGCATCCAGCACATACTCAAAACGAAAATCAAGACAAAGGCATAATAGACTACAACATCTAGAAAAACAGTTAAAATCTTTGCTCAATGATACTAATGTAAATGAAGCCGCCCTATTTACTGAAGTAGAAAATGAAATCAAACAGATATATGACGAAAGAGCCACTGGAGCACAAATTAGATCTCGTATAAAATTCTTAGAAGAAGGTGAAAAAAATACAAAATATTTTTTAAGTTTACAAAGATCTAGACAAAACAGAAAAACAATCACATCACTTTTAGTAGACGATCAGCATATTACTAGTATTGATAAAATTTTAAAAGCTGAAACAAACTTCTATGAAAACCTCTACACATCAAATGGCAATCAAAATGACATTCAACAATATATTGACGGGACGGAATTATAAACAACTTTATCTAACGAAGAGGCAAACGTTTGTGAAGGGCTGACAGTAGAATTTTACATTAAGTTTTGGCCACATATATCCACAATGGTCTTTAACTCATTTCTACACAGTCATCAAACGGGAGAACTATCGCATTCTCAGAAACAATATATTCTCTCACTTTTATATAAAAAGGGAGATCCAGAAAAGATTGAGAACTGGAGACCAATATCTCTTTTGAATATTGATTATAAAATTCTAGCTAGAGTTCTAGCAGAAAGACTCCAAAAAGTATTGCCAAAAATAATCAGTTTAGACCAACAAGGTTACATAAAAAATAGGTACATAGGTTATAATATAAGACAAATACAAGATATTATTGATTATACAGAAACATTGAATATAGAAGGTGCAATGCTATTTCTTGATTTTAAAAAAGCGTTTGATACCAGTGAATGGGAATTTATGTATCGAGTATTACAAAAGTTTGGCTTCAAAGATGGTTTTATTAATTGGACTAAAATTCTTTACAAAAACATATGTTCATCAGTCACAAACAACGGATGGTTATCAAACTTTTTTAATATTTCGCCTGGAATCAGGATGCCCATTGTCTGCTTTACTTTTAATTATTGTAGCTGAAATCATGGCAAATAAAATCAAATCATGTGAAGACCTTAAAGGCATTAAAGTTAAAAACCATGATAAAACATACCACTTGAAAATAACGCAGTTAGCTGATGATACAACGCTATTTGTAAATAATTCTGAAGAAATTCCTACTGCATTACAAATAATTGAAGAATATGGGAAATATTCAGGGTTAAAATTGAACAGAAACAAAACTGAAGGTCTTTTAATCGGCAAGCTCAGAACTAATACTGAATTGCTGATAAATGGAATTAAATTCAGCCCGATAATAAAGGCGCTTGGTGTATACTTCGGAAGTGAGAAAGATGCTAGTAACGATATTAACTGGCGAGAAAAAATTGAAACATGTCAAAAATCAATAAATAGCTGGAATCAAAGAAAACTTACGTTTTATGGAAAGATAACTGTCATAAATTCTTTGCTTCTGCCGAAATTTGCTTTTCTAATACAAACTCTACCAATGCCAAAAAATAAAATGTTTTAAAACAAATAAATTCTATGTTCTTCTCCTTTTTGTGGGGTAATAAAAGTGAAAAAATCAAACGAAACAACTTAATAGGAAATAAAGATGACGGTGGACTTGAGATCCCCGACATAGAGATTTACTCAAAAACATTAAAACTTAAATGGCTAAAAACACTTAGTTCAGTTGAAGAAGCAAACTGGAAGGTCATTCCAAAATTCTTTTTAAATCAATACGGAGATAAACTATTGATACTGAAAACGAATATTGATGCCATTAGATCACTCCCATCTGTAAGATATAACTTACCAGTTTTCTATAAAGATATTGCTAACATCTTTATTAACCTGAATAATTCGGGACCAGAATCAGTGCCAAAATCATTATATAATATTAGAACCCAGGTATTATGGGGAAATCAATTCATAAAATTTAAAGGTAAATGCTTACTCTTCAATTCATGGATTGACTCGGAAAGTATATTCATAAATGACGTCATACATAATAATATTAAAATTAATGAAAGTTTAATAAGCAGACTCACAAAAAAAAGTAACTGGATCTCTGAATTTACCAGATTAAAAGCAGCAATTCCGAATGCCTGGAAAACCATTTTGAAATTAGAAGAATCTATCAAAACACAAGTTAATATCAACAGAAACTCGGTTTTCAGTACAAACTGTAATATCACTAAATTAAATAACAAAAACATAAAGAGAAAATTTGTTGCAAACAAATTTGAACCTCCATATATCCACAAGTTCTGGGACGAAAAACTTAATAGAAAAGTCCAGTGGCATGAAGTCTACCACACAATTAATAATGTTTATACCGATAACAGAATAAAAGAACTTAAATTCAAGCTTATTCATAAAATAGTTCCCACTAATGAAAACCTTTTCACGTGGAAACTAATCAAATCGCCATACTGCAAACATTGTAATGCAATTGAAACATTAGAACATTTTGTCATATATTGTCCGTATTTAGATACCTTTTGGGTTAATATACACAACTTATTTTTTAAAATAGGCATTAATAAAAAGATTACTATGTATGAACTCATAGTCGGATACAAAAAACATTACAAAGGCTGTCAAGAAATTAATATTATTATAGGGAACGTCATGTATGCTATCTACAAAAGTTACATGAAAAGCGAAAGAAGGACAAATACAGTGAATATGATGAACATTTTATACTACGATTTATTAACTTTAGAAAAATATTACTCTGAGAAGAAATTGAAACATCCAACAATTCAAAAATTCAACAAATCATTGAGAGATAAGATTTAAAACATTTAAACGGATCTAAATATTTAAGTATATACTTATATGCATGTTGTTTTTGTAGTTATAAACATACATGCTTTGTAAATGTTTCCTTTGTATATGTTATGTTTTTATGATTGTTATTCTATGTAAATAAACGGACTTCCAGTAGGTAGTTCCAAAAAGAAAAAAACTACTTAACCCTTTACCTGATAGCCTAGTTATATATTGAATATATATGACTACTTGAAGCAGGTTGAAAGTAAAGCAGAATCCGCCTTCATGCGCATTCTGATTTACCTTCAGCCTGCTTTAAGCTATCATGTTCTAGAATATAGAAAATATTCCCTGTAATATATATTCATGACCGATAAAATTGGAACTTTTTTCTTCAGCGGATGAATAAATCATATTCGCTAAAAGGCGCTTCTATGGGGGGAAAGGGTTAAGGTAGGGTATCACATATACAGAAGCTACTGTCCTATTTACAGCTGCTATAACATTTACCGACTAAAATTCTTTGAACGAGAGTTAAACGGTAATTGCCAAAACTTAAATTTTGCTGAGTCCACAATGGCTTAGGTTTCTGGGGTCCGTCTTACGAAACTTCGTTCGACAAAAACGGTCGTAAGTCAAAACTTTAAGATACATCTAATATTTTTTTTTTTCATTTAATCCTGTCTTGTGATATCTTTTTGGAATCGTCTTGCAAAGAGAGTTAAAGAGATAAGTCACAAGACAGGATTACATGGAGAAACAAATCATAATTGAACATTGTAGAATACGACTTACGACAATATTTGTCGTACGACGTCGTTTTGTAAGATGAGTCCAGGATGTGTAACTGCTTTGTTATTTCCCATCAAAATTGATAAAATCATTAAAAAGTTTCTTCAGTACCTAGAAAAATACCTTTATTGCCTTCCTTAACCCTTTCACTCTCAAGGACGCTTAAAAGCGCGTTGGAAACAGTTTGGATATTGATCAGACGCCGCGTAACGCGGCGTCTGATCAGGATCCAAACTGTTTGACACTCGTTTTGAAATTTCTTACGCGGCGTCTGATCAGGATCCAAACTGTTTGACACTCGTGTTGAAATGTCTTCAACCATACTGCCTTAAAGTCAACTTTGAAATGGCATTGCAGAAAACAAAATTGAAGCAGCCGACAATGAAACGGTGAAGGGGTAAAAATCTCACAAAAATGTTGGCATTGAAAGGATTAAAAGTAAAAGAATAGAAGAATGACAGCCTCACAACGTATCTAAATAGTACATCAAATACATAATCTTATAGAAGTATAATTTCGTATAATTTTCTGTCATATATTTTAAGCCTTTGCTCAAAAGATTATCTTTTTAAACACTTGAAAGTTGTTAAAGCCGCATTGTGTTTTGAGAAACCTGCATAAAACGGTTGGCTGGGGTCCCATTTGAACTACGTAGGACGTGATTCTTTCACAAAAACCGGCTTTATCTAAGAAATTCGCTTTTTAAATTTTATTTATAATATTTTTGTGCTGCACAAATTAAAAAGCCTCCCTTGCGAATGGAAAGAAGGACAACTCTGTAAATACAGGGCTCCAGATAACTGAAGTATTTCGAAAAACTAAAATCTTTATTTCTGCTTTTAAACCCAATGGTGTCATACTCATTAAGATTGCCTCGAAGAGACGGTTTAATCAGTAGTACATGTAACACCATAGCATTCGGGTGCTGAAATGAGTGAGAAAATGTTAGATTAGTTCAGATTACTCCCGGTTACATGTGTATAGCTGGAGCACTGAGAATTACCCTGTTAACCCTTATTCTGCTACACAGACGTCTGCTTTGACATTGTCGTCTGCAAAATTTGTTCAGTTTAGATTTATGCATTGTTTTAATTAAACAAACCTTAAGACGAGTGTCAAACAGTTTGGATCCAGATGAGACGCCGCGTTATGCGGCGTCTTTTTAGATTCAAACAGTTTGTAAACTCCCGTAAAGTTACGACCAATGGGCACAGGGTCAAACACTACTTGATCCAGTGACAACGTGTACATATTATTCACCATGGGTAAGCGATTAAAAACATTACGGAGGATCTATACCCTGAGCTTGCTGAAAATGACTGTTTCAGCCTTGTCCGCTCTCTAACTCAAACACTTCTTTTTTGATCTTCACCAATCTTGCTACAAATGTTTGTTAGTATAGAATCTAGGTCAGGTTCAATAACTAGCAAAATCGCATAAGGCATGTCTGAGTTAATGTCCTTGAATAATTAAAAAATGACTGTTTCAGCATTTTCTGATCTCTAACACAAACACTTTTTTTTTATCTTCACCAAACTTGCTGACAACGTGTATTGGTATTAAATCTAGGTCAAGGAAAAAAAGTATTTGTGTTAAAGAGCAAAAAATGGTGAAACAGTCCTTTTTAATACATACAGGGCAATAACTAAGATAATCCTTATGGGACTTTAGTAATAATCACACTGGACCTAGATTTTATATAAATAAAGCATTTCAGCAAGTTTGGTGAAGATCCGATAAAAACTCTTTGTGTTAGAGAGCAAAAAAGGCTGAAAGAGCCATTTTTTAATAATTAAAGGGCTATTACTCCAACATGCCTCATGCGATTTTAGTAGGATTCAAACCTAACCTTGATTTTATATTAATGAAAACTTTCAGCAAGTTTGGTGAAGATTAAAAAAAAGTATTTGTGTTGGAGAGCAAACTTTGCTGAAAACAGTCATTTCTAATACATAAAGGGCAAAAACTCAGATATGCCACATGCGATTTTAGTAATAATCAAGCTAGACCTAAATTTTATATGAATAGATATTTTCAGCACGTTTGTTGAATATCCGATAAAAGCTGTTTGTTTTAGAGTGCAAAAATGACTGAAACAGTCATTTTTTATTAATAAACAGACAATAACTCAAAAATACCTTATGCGATTTTAGTAGTAATCTAACTAAACCTTGATTTTATACCAATGAACATTTTCAGCAAGTTTGTGGAAGATCGGATAAAAAATATTCGAGTTAGAGAGCGGACAAAAAAGTGTGATAGTCTAACTGACTGATGGATGGGCGGGCGAAGATAGATAACGGTTGCACACGGTGAAGTTGAATTCGGCTGTATCGCGTGATACTAAGCCGTGTGGTAATGTTTATATCAGACGTTCTATTTTCGGTTTGTTATGATTTTAAATGGCCCGTTTTGGTGATTTAGGTCCGTCTTCATCATTTCATAGATCAGTTTGGCCCATAAGAATGTTCAAACATTATTATTAGCCGTTATTGTATTTCAGACATTAAGAAAAGGTCTGAAAACACAATGGGACTTTAAAACAAAGGTCCAACTGCTCTAAAAATAGCACTTCTTTAACTCATTGAGCCCTAGTGACGCATATATGCGTCTTTCACCAAATGTGAACATGTGAAGAGTATGATTGTCCTATATGCAAACAGTGAAGTCCCTGATCAGAGGGCTCCTGAAGGAGCCCTCTGATCAGGGACTTTACTGTTTGGCATTTTGCAATTTATTACAAAAAACAACCCAAAATAGTCAAAAATGGACTAGCCTTGAGTGCAAACTGGAATTTTCCATTAGAAGTTCCAGGGGATAATGAGTTAAAAGAAACGATGAGATGACAAACGTCTTGGGTCTAGATCAAGCATGATAAATGTAAATACCAGGATCCAAACAGGTTGTGAAGGTATTTAATGCTGTTTATTAAAAACTAAATTTGCAGACTTAATATGAATAATAAGAAGCCAAATTATATTATCTGTGTTAAAAAAAAATATACAAATTTCTTCCCTTTAATAGCAAAATAAAAACACTTTGTTTTATTAACTATCAGAGACCCAATACGGTTTTATAGGGTCTTCTCGTGACCTCAATTACCTATTGGATGACCAAAATTATGAAGGAGGTAAGATGATATAATTTATGGAGTAAAAGCATCAAATATCTGCTTAGGCGATGGGCACGTAACCAAATGCTATGATGTATTTAGCGAATAAATCGGTTTACCCATTACCCCATAGCCAGTTTCTAGTTATTAAAACAGGTGACCACTTTAAATGGGTTGAAATGAACAATTAGAATGCATCATAAGGCGCGATCTGATTCATTTAAGCACGGAATGATATATGAGCGTATAATTCCGTAATTTAAGCCTGCTATATTTCATATGTTTCCTATTTATGACTGTATAAAGTGGAACTACATGTATGCTCTTCAAGTGAAGAATAAATTTCTGGGCCCCGTTTCATAAAACATCTTACGACAAATGTTGTCGTAAGTCAAAACTTTAAAATACATTTAATCTCCGATTTCTCTATCTAATTCTGTCTTGTGACATCTTTTTGGAATCGTCTTTTCAAGACGATTCCAAAAAGATGCCACAAGACAGGATTAAATTGAGAAATAAATAATAATTGAGGCTTTTATAATCTGACTTACGACAACATTCATCGTAAGAAGTTTTATGAAACGGGCCCCAGGCATTTGATATTAAAACGTGTATTTGTGGGGTAATGGGTTAACTTAAACCTACACATATTCTTAACCCTTAGCCCGCCAAATAAATTGTTGTCTGCTATATTTCTCGTCTGCTTCAAGTTTCAAAGTGCTTCAGAGTTGCTCAAAATTGCTGAAAATGTTGTCCGAGTGTCAAACAGCTTGGATCCGGATGAGACGCCGAGTAACTCGGCGTCTCATCCGGATCCAAGCTGTTTGCATATGGAGCTATAGTCGTGAGTGGCAGGCTACGGGTTAATACATGTTTACATTTTATAATGTTTCAGACAAACGCAAATCAACCTGCGAATCAACTATCATCTACTGGGTACCACACATGTTACTAGTGCTGATAATCATTGTAGAAGTTGTGGCAACCTCGTATTTTCTGATGAAGAAGTGGAAATTGAAACAGTCCTAGGGATGATATTACAACATCCTACCCCCATCCCGCTCTATACAGGGGCGTGGGGTTGTGTTACCCCCACCACTCAATACATAGGTGTGGGGGTTTTATACAGCAGACACGACAATAATATATTGATACCTTAAGGCCTCTAGCCTATAGTATAGAGTATTGACACTATACATTTATAGAGACAATAATAGTGTGGAAGTGGCTTTGTAATCATTATTAATCATTATCCCTACACTTCTGTTTATGCATGTACATGTAGTAGAACGTATGAAAAAAGCTCGTCAAATAGCACAAACGACCAACAAATAAAAGACCCACCAGCAAAACAACTACCTGTTTCCGCACATTTAGACCATTGTTGTTTGACTGTTCAAAATTGTCTATTTTTCATTTTTAACATAACAAGGACGTTTCAGATACGTTATCCAAGACAAGTTATTTCGTAAAAATGCTTAATTAATTAAAACCTAAGGATTTCATTACGACGTGGCGTCATAATTTAAATGTGTTAACGTCATATCGTGGTTATCATTCCCTTACATCTATATTTATTCATATTGTAGTCATTTCTCCTGATGGGTAATACGAAACACGTCGGGAAATTAGTTTGAAAAATCCAGTGACTGTCTTTACCCTTTTTCCCTTCATTTGCTTGTTCCGATTTTCTTTCTCTTAAATACTACATGTATATAATTTTGGTAACTAAGAAGCCATCTTGGGGACTACTAACAACGGAGTTGTGTATATAGGGTCATTAACGTCAAGAGGAATCAGCTGGCCGCTGTGGTTTAGTGGTAAGCATGCTGGACCGGCAATCCAGAGACCCGTGGTTCGATACCTGGCCTCGGCGGCTGATTTATTGATATATTGGTTGAAAGGCCTCCGACGAAAGAAAACAAGAGGAACATTCTACTGTATGTGAAGGGAGACGATCACTACAATTCGTTCGTATTTAATGCATACATATATCTCTCTTGTAACACTATATGATGGATCGTGTTTAGACTGCCTAAGCACGATACATGTACATCAAATATCATGGTGTTACAAGGGATATTTATGTATATGTTACAGGGATGAAGTGTATTCAGGGATTACGCGTAATCCCTGAACTTTTTAGGGATTACGCGTAATCTCTGGGAATTTTAAGGAATTGATGAAATGTTCATTTTTTCATCAAATTAATTGACTTGTACTATCATGAAATTTCTGTTTTTTTTTAAACATCATGTTTTCTTGACATATCATGGTCTAATGAACGTTCATGCAAAGTTTCTCGCACGTGTGAATAAAATAAGTGAACAGAGGGTATTTAAGTCAGGACAGTTAAAACCAAGACATCTGTCTTGTTAATAAGGTTAACAACCTATTTTATAACGTGGTACTTGCCTTTGAAATTAATGAACTAAACGAGGTAAGATTCATTAGTTTAACCAAAAGTAACTGCCAAATATTTATAAAAAATCAACGAAAAGTTTCAAAAATACGCATTTTCCCTGGGAGATTTAGGGAATACGTGAACTCCCTGATTTTCAGGGATTTCACGTATTCCCTGATTACACTTAATCCCTGTAACATATACATTAAACACGAAATAATTGTAAAAATGTCCCGGGGACACAACTCTGAGGCGGGGGGGGGGGGGGGGGGTAGGGCACTTTTCGTCACTACGTCGTGAAACCCAATTTAATAAACGTGGCAATATCACCCTTGCACAAAACAACTTTAAGTGTTGTCTAATAACTGCAATAATATATCATGCAATGAGGTATTATGCTGTTGCATGTTTAACCCTTTCAACCCTAAACTTCTCTTGTTGGTATTTATAATCTTGTTGTACTCTTCTAGTACAGATATTTTGAACCAGTCTACTGTTTTAAAATTTGGTGTGACAACAAAAACAATGAAACTATTAAACAGTGCAGACCCTGATCAGAGGGCTCCTATAGAAGCCCTCTGATCTGGGTCTACACTGTTTGCATTGTAATCAGTAATCTATACATAGGGATGTAGGGTTGAAAGGGTTAACAGACGTAAGAGTCATTCCGATGTTAGCATACAGTGGAGAATCTGTTATTCTTTCCCGTTTAAACGCAAACGTACGCAAACGCACGCAAACGCAAAGCACTAAAACGTAGAAAAGTACAACTTTTGGACAATTCTGATAATTCATGTTTATCTTGGTGGCAAACAGTTTTGAGCCTGATCAGACGCCGGGTTACCCGGCGTCTGATCTGGCTCCAAACTGTTTGCACTGCAAATAACAGTTTTAGCGTAAACGCGTTTATTGGGAAAGAATAACAGATTCTCCACTGTAAATCTACCTCTCTACAACAATACCAATGGGAGACAAAGAGGTCGGAAGGAATTGTGTTAGGGAGGGAAAACTGATACCTTTAGAGCGTTTAACATTTTCAAACAGTTTAAATCCAGATCAGACGCCGCGTTATGCGGCGTCTGATCTTGATTCAAGCTGATTGTCACTCGTCATTACGTTTCTTCTATCAAATCCAATATGTAACTTTGAGACAAAACAGTAGACGACAGTTTGAAGTATTGCATCATAAAGCAAACCATGTGACTTCATCACAGAAGCCAACTCCGTAGATGTCATGAAGAATAAAGCTCACTTATAACGAAGTCTTTGGGATCGTCTAATTTCTTTCGTACTTTCTAAATTTCGTTATATCGGGTCCATTTTACTATACAGTCGAACTTCGATATCTCGACGTCGGTTTTGTCGAACATACCCGTGTTTTAAAGTTAAAACGTGGCTAACTTTGAAATATGGGTATGTTCGACTTAACCGAGCATGAAAAAATGCAGTTTGGCAGACTTTAAAAAAAACCGTTGCCCAATTGTTTGCCACATAGACATCTACGGTGAAATCATTTTAACAGTGGTTCATGTAAGCGAAATGCAAGATGAAAATTAAGCTGTTTGCGCCCAGTGGGTTCATCTGTGCTTAGTCCATTTCTTATTGAAAGGGTGGCTAGTCTAGATTTTCATCTTCTCTTTGTTTTACAGTGCTCCCTCCCTACAACGGCCCCAAACTACGATTCCCCTCCCTACAACAACGTTTGCCATTGTTTTCCAAACAAGACCATACTGTCTTAAACTTTCACTGCTGCAATATCGTCTGCTTGAAATTATCGTCTGCTGTTTTTCTAAAAGTTACTCATTAGTGGACATTTTTGACAGAAAAGAAACATAACAACAGGTGACAAACAGCCTGAATGCAGTTCAGACGCCGCGTTACGCGGCGTCTGATCTGGATTCAAGCTGTTTGCGAAGTTAGGCAAAGTCTTTTTTCCCTCCCTATAACGACTACCTCCGAACAACACACGCACTCTTTATCTCCCATTGGGTGTTGTTGAAGAGAGGAAGCACTGTATATTGAAATTCATATCAACAAACATTTTAGACTCTGATCATACGCCGCATGATGCGGAGTCTGATCAGAGTCTATACTGTTTGCCTATATGGGATCGTGGGCAAAATGGGTTAACCAATTTTTGATTGAATATAGACTATTTCTTGAATTTCCTCTTCAACATCTATGTTACTTTACTCTCATTTATCTTTAAAACTATCAAAAGTCCTTGTTTGGGTTGTCGTCAAGTCCTTTCAAGCCATAATGACGTATTTACCTGTCTATCCCATTCAATGCTCGCAAACATATATATCTTTTTTTTACTTTTTCAAAGTTAAGAAATATAGGCATTTTGACATAAGTATATTCTACTATTGATATTTAGTATCAAACAGTGTAGATCCTGATCTAGGATCTTATCTGCAAACTAGCGCCAGTGCATATGCACCTGGCAGTGAAAAGGTTAAGTCGAAGATTTTTCCGTCAAGGAACTTAATCATTGGCGCGGTACAGCTTTGCATAAAAATGGTTTAGGTCTAAGTAATAGTTCTATATCAAGGTGGCCTTGTCTTGGGTCACATGGTACAGCATGCTCAGGTAGCATCTCGAATGTCCATTTCTGTAACAGGGTAGCAACATACAGAAAGATCCGGGATCTGGCCAGACCCTCCCCGGCGCATTGTCTCCGTCCCGTACCGAATGGCAACCAACTATGTCACGAAAATAGAAAATTGAAGTACATTCATGTATTATCCGATTTTTCTGACAAGGCCGAGTTATTTTTAGAACAAAATAATAGAATCAAGCACGGCTTCTGGTCAAGACGGACGAGTCTAGACCCGAGGTTTGTCTGTTCCCAGTCGGAATCGAGCTTTAGCGTGATTCCGACAGGAACAGACAAACCGAGGGTCTAGACTCGTCCGTCGTGACCAGAGGCCGTGCTTGGTTATTTTTCTCGCTTAAAATACCTCTTAAAAACGAGTATATTAAAGGATTTGTAAAGACCTACTTTTTTCCCGTATCACACATTCCATATCCAATAGCAACAAACAGCTGTTTTAAGGTCGCGCTATTTCAGCTTGGCTTTGACATCTATTTGTACACACGTTTTAAGAAGAAAACGTGTCCAACTTTAGATCATAACTCAGAAATACAAACGGTTTTTATTGAATCCAAGCGGTTTGAATAGTTTAAGTTATCGAAACGATCATTTCTTCCTTTATATACGTTCTACTTCCAAGCCATAACAACAACCGACGTCAATGACGTCACATAAGAACGGGACGTTACGCGGATACTCAATCATTTGAAACAATCAACAAAAACAAAATAAATCACTGTTTAAACACCGGATCATTGAATTGTCGAAAGCCACAGCCAGTGTAGAGTTTACTGTAAAATTGTCGATTACATTTCTCTCTGTGAACGTAGCTTGAGGTCAATTTTTAGTTTTAGGGTATTTCTGTAAGAGTTACCTCCCGTTCCCTTGTTTAAACCCATTCGGGCGGAAGAATACCGTACCAGACAAGGTTTGCCGCACTGCTATTTATAGTAACAAAATGTGGTCTAGCACCCCCAAAAAGCGAGAACATGTATATAACACTGCAACAACCATTTCACTGCAATCATGACGGACATACCCGTCTAACACAGTCGCTGCCATATTATCGTAGGCTTTTACTTATAAACTTTGGAATACTTACTGAGAAAAATGGCTTGATCCGCGATGGCAAAATATCTAACTGAAGTATAAACAACACTTTTGCGTGACAAAGGAACATGTATTTCAGGGAAAATACTGCTCCTCTGTTCCCACCACTTTTTTCAAAATCAAGAGTATGACCTTTTTAAAAGAAGAAATATTCAATACATAAAGCAGTTTGGGCATGAACAGGCGCGGGGTCATTCTATATCGGATCATGAAACTACCTGGGTTCAAGGTTATAAAGAGTTTAAGTTGAATCTGATATCGTTCTCAAACATTTGATTGGTCTGATTTGAGCCTAGGCTCAAATCAGACCAATCAAATGCTTGAGAACGACTTCAGACTTAACTCAAAAGCTTTATAACATTGGAACCAGTGCTCCAGATAAGAGGAAGTTAACTGAACAAATCAAACATGTTCTCACTCATTTCAGCACCAACACCTATGGTGTGATGACTTATTAGAATCGTCTCCAAAAGATAATTCTAATGAGAAGTGACACCATATGATTTAAAGCAGAAATAAAGAGTTAAGTTTTCTTAATACTCCCTTTATCTGGAGCTCTTGTAATTATTGTTTGTAAATATAAGCCTAGTTTCAAATAGCGTGCTATGGTTAAATGAATCTTTAAATAAAAAAATCTAAGTTTCATTGATGTATTATGTCTTAGGTAATATGCGCGCAGATCTACCTCTTTCTCAAAATGTGGTCGTTCGGCAATAGGTCACCACTGTCATCTAACCATCTCTCTGGTCTAAACGTCCAGGGGTCTCCCCAAACCTTCTCGTCATGGTGTACATACCACACATTAGCAATCACCTGCCAATTAAAAATACACGTACGTGACAATACCGGTATATCGTTAAGAATAGAATAGAATAGAATCTTTATTATGCAATAACTCTAACATGAGCCATGAGCATAGCAACAATAAACACAAATCATGGAAAACGGTATGGCAAGATGGCGTTTGGCATAATATGTTTTTGTCTACATATGTAGCTGAATATGTTATGATAGGTTTTTCAAGTATAAGTCAATATACCGAAGTTCAAAAGTAATTTCTCATCGTAATCTGTTCTAGATACGGGAGAAACAGGCCGATACATTCATGATCTTTTCCGGCGGTAAATCTTCATTCATCAAATCATATTTTGCCAGAACACCTTATTTTATATCATTTCGAAACTAATGATTACGGTAAGTATTTTCTCTCTGCTGTATACTCTGTGCTTATACGTGTTGATAAAGGGTACCAATTGTGTTTGAACAAATCTTGTAAACAGTATTGATATCTTTAAAGACAAGTCACTCTTAGATGCCAGGAAAAGGTACATGTAATTTTATAAAGAGTACCCATCTGCATGAGTCCTTTCGCTGCTAGGATAACGTTGTTGACCCCTTTGATTTATCAAACTTTTTATCAAGCTTTCATGATCAAATAAATTTATCATGAGGTTTTTACCCCTTCACCTCCATATTGTCGTCCGCTTCAATATTGTTGCCTGCAATATCGTTTCAAAGTTAGATTTAAAGCAGTATAACTGACGTAATTTAAAAAAAAGTGCCAAACAATTTTGAAGGTATACAATCAGTGTTTTATGAAGAATTCACATAAGTTTTTGTAACTTGTTTTCTAATTAAGAAATAATAAATTTATACCAGTGTTTTATCGTACAATCGAACACTAGTAGGAGTTGAGATGCGTAGTTTATTTATTTATTCAATTACAAGTATCTCAACGACTACCTGTGTTCGATTGGAAGATAAAACACTGGTATTAATTTATTATTTCGATTCTAACACATGATTTTACCTTCATTTTCACCGAAGCAACGGCGCTACATTTCTTAGCGTACGTATTTTCGAAGCCATATGACACCACGTTAGAACGTTTTAGCGCGTGAGTGTTTTATTGAAATTCAAACACTGAAACGTTCGTTCTTTGTTTATATAGGGGCGTGCGCGAAGTGTGTTAGAATCCATATCTAAATGTTGCTTGACATTATGTTCTGTAAATATGACACAATATGTGTATAAACTTTGAAATAAATACTGTTTAAACTAACAGTTCTGAACCTGATCAAAATATCTTTTGATTGTCGACGTTCAAACGAATGGATAGTCCGATAGCACTGGACCCCTACATGTACAATGTCTTTCCACTATACACGTATATAGGTCTGTTAACCCATTTATACCCAGTGGTTTCTTCCATGCTTATATATTGGATTAGTCCATTTTTGATCCGCGATAGCGCAGCGCAGCGTAGCGTTTTCGCGGATTCATGTATACCAAATTCGCAAAGTAACACATTTCTTACTGCAAAACTGACTACAACCAAATCTAACAAGAAAATAGTGCTTGCTTTTAGAAGTGATCTATGCTTTGATAGCACTATACATGTGGGTTGAAGTAAGTTGTATCTCTTCTAATTAATTTAATATGAGATTTTTCAATGTTTTCCGGAAGGTCAGAATATGTCTTTTGCTTTATTTTTAAGAAAATGTTGAATAGTATTCATTCGCGAAAATCGCTGATGTCCGTTTTACGAAGCATACTCGGTCCTGTCCGTATAGCCAATAGTTTGGACCGACGAGTATAACGGGGAAAGCCGAGCAGCTGTTCGTATTACATTGCGAAAATCGCCGATGTCCGTTTTACGAAGCATACTCGGTCCTGTCCGTATAGCCAATAGTTTCGATCGACAAGCATACGGGGAAAGCCGATCAGTTATAACGCGAAACGTCTAATCTGGTTTCCGGTACTGTTGGATTATGTGCGTGTTAACCGGGAACCAGAACGAGATATATTTTACGTGGGTAAATAAAACATGCCATTTTGCTGAAGTGAAAATTAACCTTAGCAGAAAGAAAAACACGAAGAGGAGATAAGCAAATTGTTATTTGCTCAGAGAGATTGTCGACGGAATTACTTCAAAGTAAGTACGTAGATATTGGTCGTGTTCGAATCATTGAGTTTGTTGACATCGAAAAGTGGGCGGAGCAAATGCGCGAAGATTTACTGATGACAATGATTTTGGCCCGACTCAAATAGAAATTGTGGTCAACGAAAACTTTATATTAGTGTTTTCTTCTGACATATCAGAGTTATTTAAAAGGGATGATCACCGTACTCGTTGATTTCCGTACAGTTAGCCAGGGATACGGAAAGCTGTATTTAATTTACGCACAAAAAGCCTCGTGTAAAAGCCTTTAAGGATTCTACGACGTATTGATACAGATACAATAATTTATTGTGCGTAATGTACAGTAGTCTTTATAGTAGAGAAGAATAAACGCAAACACAATCACTGACAATGCACTAAACTGTAGATGTTTTATTTTATCTTTTTAATCTGGTTCAGGTTGGCAAACAGATTGGAGCCTAATCAGACGTCAGGTTACCCGGCGTCTGTTCTGGCTCCAACCTGTTTGCAATGGACATAATAGTTTTTAGCATTTTATAGGATTCTACGACGTTCTATATTCAGATTCAGATTCATAAACACGTTTATTGAGAATGAATAACATATCAGTAAAATTAGCGCAGCTGTCTCTTGCTGCACGAGGATCATGCTGAATATCTCAAGTTTGAAAGTGTGCAACTATATAGATCCGATGTTACCTTGCTTACCTTTTTACCATTATTAACTATATTGTTCTAAAAATAACTTTGACAAGTCAGAAACATCGAACAATACTTCCGGACAAAAGGAAATGAATAAAACACCCTTTAAAAACAGTCGTAATGCCCCCAATTTTGATAAAGGCAGCGGCTAGACGTCCGGAACCTGACAGCTAGCCAACCGTCACAGGACGGGCTAGACGTCCGGAATAAATTTCTTTCAGGAAATATACTGCTTTATATGTGGGTTAGTGCCTGGGTATATTTAAAACAAGTTGAAACAAAACTAAATGCATTTAATTTTCCATAAAACAACAGAGAGCAATAACAAATCACAATAACAAATTCAACCAAACAACACGGAGAGTATTGTTTTAAACATTCGTTTTACGACTTGTGAACTACTCTCCGGCTCTACACTGAAACAAACAAACAAACAGACAAATTCAACCAAACAACATGGAGAGTATTGTTTTAAACATTCGTTTTACGACTTGTGAACTACTCTCCGGCTCTACACTGAAACAAACAAACAAATTCAACCAAACAACACGGAGAGTATTGTTTTAAACATTCGTTTTACGACTTGTGAACTACTCTCCGGCTCTACACTGAAACAAACAAACAAACAAACAAAACACCACTCTGTTTTTAATCATGCCATTGATCTTTTAATTATTTGACTCATTTTAAAAATGATCTTACAAACTTACTATAACAATTTTATAATCTTGGTAATAATATTGGAAGAAATTCCATGTTTCCATGCATCTCAATATTGTATCATTTTTATTGTGAATGTAGTTATTTGTCTTTCTCGCTTTGTAGGTACATTTATATAATTTCATGTGAAGCGCTTTTGAACGCACAACTCCTGTGTGAAAAGAGCGCTATATAAATCGGGTATAATAATAATAATAATAATATAAAGGAATTAAATTACCTTCACTTAAGACCAACGTTCGCATCCGCCAGTTTAATTGGTAATAGACTGTTGCCCTGACTTTGTCGTTATTAGATTAGCACGCAGGACATTTTTGTTGATTTTATTGTAATTTATGCATGTAAATATCATACTGAATGTTAAAATTAGAGATTGAAGTTAAATATGCCGAAAGTATTTCAAATGGATGGACTACGTATGATATCAATACGTTGATTATCGCCAAATCTAATTATCACAGCCGGTATCTCCATGTCCATGTGGCTAGCAGCAAACTGTGAATGTATCGGAAATAACATTAACAAAGCCATGCAAAAAAAATCCATTGTTATTAACAGTTAAGCATCGGCATAAAGTGGCATTTAGAGTAAAAGTTTGAGTAATACATGTATTTATGAAGGTCATTATATTTCGAAAAAAGGAAGACCTTTCCATTACCATAGTTCGCTGTGAAATTCTAAGTTGGAGATATTTCTCTGACATTAAGGAAAACAATTAAAAAAGGGAAACATTCTGTCGTGGACGTCATGTACATTTTTTCGAACGTGTCAGTTTAGCGAAAGGTACAGGTCTTCAATCATCAATTAAAAATGCCTGCGAGAGTGCGGTTTTCCTACTAAGGTGGGGACAAAATACGGCAACAACGACAATGGCGGATGCGATCGTAGCTCATAGTGACGGTAAATTAATTCCTTAAAGTGTGACTTGTTTCTGTTCTCGCCGATTTTCTGAAGTTCAAAATTGTATTTAAGGTTGTTTGCCATATATATCCAGGCACTAACTCACGTAAATTATGCAGTATATCAGGGGTGTAAAAATCTTTCAAAAGCTACTCGCCCTGTAGGACTAGTTGCTATTGAAATCCACTCGCCCTCTGCAACTTTTGCTCGTCCGTGAATTTTCATATATAATTCATATGTACTAAAACTTTCACAATTTTCTTATTCGTTTATTTAAATTCGAAAATATCAACATATAGAAACGCACTGTTTAACTGTTTCAATTCTTGTGGGTCTTGTCATCGTTTCGACATCCCTGTTAATGCCGCTATTTTACTACGAAAACGACTGAAGATAGTTTTGTTAGGTTGTTTACATTTTGACAAGTAGCGGGAACTAACGGTGCTTCCGGTTTTTTCGGCATGTAAAATTTTGACTCGTTCAAATTAGGTACGAAATCGTCGAAGCTTTATATTAAGAAATGTTTGCAGTTTGACAGATGATTGAATAATAAAACACGTTATAACACTCACTGTTATTCATACTTTAATTTTATAATTCGAATAAATATTTGAACCACCCCTCGATACTTTCAACACAAATAAACCTTTTTGGGCCGAAACTTTCGTACTTTGAAGGCCGAATAATATAAAGAAGAAACAAGCAGGTGCCTGTGAATAGGAACGCCTCCAAACTCGTTGTCGATAATAGTGAAATGCAAAACATTGTAGAAAATGTGTCGTTGATGTTGACACACGCAGAGAACTTCAGCCGTTTTAATTTGCACTCTAATTACACTGCCCAAAAGATCCACTCGCCCTTAAGGTCGAGTATATATTTGAAAGCACTCGCCCGAACTTCAAAACCTACTCGCATTGGCGAGCAGGCAAGTGGAATTTGACACCCCTGTATATGCTCTGACGAAAATCTCTTCCGGACGTCTAGCTTACCCTCACAGGGCAGGCTAGCCCTCCGGAACCGGACGGCTATAGCCACTTCCTTTTATAAACGCATATATAATGCCATGCGGTCTGGATCCATTCGATTAATTGAGGTCTTCATGTTTGTTTTATCTAGAGACACAAATCACATGGTATAAACATGGTCACGTGACTAAATCATCGCTCGATTTTAGGGTTTGTTAACATTTTGACAACGGAAAACATCAAGTTAGTGGTGATTCGAATAGAACTTGTTGACAACTATTCCAACTAACGCGAGTGTTTACACCCCAGAGGCCACACATTTTCTCCAATCTTTCTCAAACTTGCTCAGGTTGTATATTACCATAAGAATTTAGATGAGTTTAATTATGGTTGTAATCAGATCAATAGGTCAAGAGTTATCTACCTTTAAATTGCTGAAAATGATATATTTAACACTGTGTTTTCACTCCAGAGGCCACAATATCTACTCAAGCTTTCTTAAACTTGCTCAGATTGTATATGAACATACAAGTTCAAATAAAGGTGATTATGGTCGAAATCAGACAAATAGGTCAAGAGTTATCTACCTTTGAATTGCTGAAAATGCCGTATCTAACAGCATTTACACTGTTTCAACTACAGTTTTGAACAGATTTTGATTATTCTTGCACACAATGTATATAGCTATAGGTTCTCAAAGGAGTGCAATTATTGTTTAAAACTTATTGTGACAATATTTATCTGCCCTTGATATACTTTGAAATGCTAAAAAAGGCTTCATTTCAGTATTGTTTAGTGTCTAGTTATCAGCCCTTGATGTACTCTACTATCCCGGCTGTACTTTTTCCTAGGTTTTATGAAAAAAAACCATGGAAAAAACCACGGAGTATTCGGACGGTCATATTACAAAAACCTTGGAAAAAAGACGAGAAAACCTTAGAAAATACAAGACCTTGGTTTTTACATGGTTTGACAAAATACCTCGGAAAAGTTTACGAGGAATCCTTGTAAAATATTTAATTTCCAAGGTTTTCTCCAAAAAACCACGGAAAAGTTTACGAGGAATCCTTGTAAAATATTTAGGAAAAAACCATGGAAATATTAGAACCATTTTACGTGGTTTCGACAAAATACCATGGAAAAGTATATATATACGAGGAATAGTTAACTACTAGTGGGTGGGGTACCACATGCTTTTGTTTGTATCATGTAAATATCCAAAATATATTATGATCATGATAAAATTGTATTTATGTAAGTTATGTAACTTACCATGAATCTTTTGTCAGGAGTCTGAACTGGTTTGGAGTCTTTAATTTTTGCCACATTCACATTTTAAAGTATAGATAAACAGACAACTTAAATCTCTGACCTCTGATTGTTGTGAGCTGGTGTCCTGGGTGTGTATAATATTCACTGTTTTGTGAAACTTACAATTGTAGCAAATATTACTTATATTTATAATTCACTAAGTTGTACTTCCAAGGTTTTTCCGTGCTGGAAAATGTCTAAGTACAATTTTTACGAGGTGCAAATTGTTTAAGTTATTATTTTACAAGGATTTTCCGTGCTAAAAAATGGTTAAGTTCTTATTTCCGAGATTGTTCCGTGTTTATTTTTGCCAAAGTCCAATTTTTCCGAGCTTTTGCCAAGGTTTTAAGAGTTTCCAAGGTTTTTTCTTGATATTTACGTGGTTTTTTTGTTCATAAGCATGCATAAACCATGGAAATTTTGGTGACTAAACAAAAACCTTGGAAATTGTTACGAATAACCATGGAACTTTTAGAATTCCATGTAAATTCCACGTAAATTATTCATATTCCATGGAAATTTTACACTGAACCTTGGAATAAGTACAGCCGGGATACTAGAATTATGAGGTTGTATTCCAAAATGGTTTACATGCTATACTGCAAATTTGAATAGATCTAGATGAAAACGGGTGAAACAGAAAGGTAAAGCTATCAGGCTTCAGTACAAAAGGTGAGCGATATCAGGGCCTTCAGGCCCTCTTGTTCTATATTTAGAATCAATGTATTATAAATGGAATCTGTCTCAACCTTACTCACCATAATAAAATATCTGTCTTGTCCAACCATAATTGATTGTTTATCAAGGTGGCTTGCCTAAGGACTGCCTTTGGAGACCTCTGATCTGGAGCAACACTGTTTGCATAGTCATGTGTACCTTCAGAGGTGCACAGTTTGTAAACGACGAGTAAACAAATACTCATTACTAGTCCTGATTGGATGTAAATGAGTGTCTATCCATTTTTCCTAATTTGTTGATATTGCTTTGGTTAGCTCTGATTAGCTGTAACTTTTGTAATAATTCAGGCCGCGCCTTGTCAGGACTACTTTCTCTTAGTCCAACAGTTACTGCTCTCCAAGAGCGCTGCATGAAGCAGGACGCCGAATGATGTCATTGACTTTACTGCAAAACAATGTCGCGTTTTGGCGGAAAATATATATGGCGAAGGGACTACAACCTACGTTTTAAAGTGTTAAATAATGAACACTCGTGTCAGATTCTCTATTTAACCCTCTTAAATTCAGTAGTGATATTAAATTATGAGGAATAATTGGGAACATTTATTGTATTCATGGAGGTATGAAAAAAAACCTGGACACACTTTTGTATGAAACCGCTTCGCTTTCAATATATTTAAAAGAAGAATTTTTAGAAAACTCAGAACTATACACAGCAAAAATAGAAACTTTACATTGGATTCTAATGTGTATATTTCTGTCTACAAACACAATTTTTCAGAAGCTTAAGTTAGTGTTATTCGAAACTTTGGATCAATGTCTGCAATTTCTCAACAATGGTGATGAAAAAAAATCCAAAAGCAACGTCGTTATTTGACGTCAAAATGCAAAGGGGTCGATTTTAAAATTATCAGAGATGTGAACGTGTACGCAAGATGTGTTTTATTCATTTCACTGTTTCATTTTAAGTGATCGACTTTTTTTGCATAAAGACAGTTTAGTCATAAGTTAAGATCTGCCCTGTATACGGTCTACTGGTACGGATAGGACGTAAGAGTGTGGTCGTCTCTATGTGACGTCAACGATCTCCGAGTCCGACGATCCCAGACATAACCCGTAGCTCTCAGTCTGAAACGAGTAGTTAGGATATGAATTGTCTATCTTATGCGTCCAAAATGACGCGCAACATCAGTTACTGACGCAACCAAAGTAAGCATGCCAAATGGCCTGATATCTGTGATTTTTAGCTCACCTGAGCTAGCTCAGGGTGAGCTTTTGCAATCCTTGAATGTCCGTCGTCCGTCGTGCGGCGTCAACAATTTCAGTGTTTACACTCTAGAGACCACAATATTAATCCAATCTTTCTCAAACTTTCTCAGATGGTATATTGCCATAAGAGTTCAAATGAGTTCGATTATGGTTAAAATCGGACAAATAGGTCATGAGTTATCTACCTTTGAATTGCTGAAAATGCCATATTTTACAGTGTTTACACTCTAGAGGCCACAATATTTATCCAATCTTTCTAAAACTTGCCCAGATTATATATGACCATAAGAGTTCGGATGAGTTTGATTTTGGTTGAAATCTGACCAAAAGATAAAGAGTTATCTACCTTTGAACTGCTGAAAATCCCATATTTAACAGTGTTTACATTCTAGAGTTCACAATTTTTATCCAACCTATCTCAAACTTGCTCAGATTGTATATTACCATAAGAGTTCAGATGAGTTTGATTATGGTTGAAATCAGACTAATAGGTGGAGAGTTATCTACCTTTGAATTGCTGAAAATGCCATATTTAAGGTGGTTCGACAGCGGGCGGGCCGCATTTCGAGTTCCGGAAATGCTGATGACTTTCACCTGATCTTTGCGGCACATGCTTATAGTAGAAAATGTAGATAAAGAAAAGTTTGAACTGCTTCAGTGTCTTCTCTGTTAGCGCAGTTGATACGGTGATTGACTTGCAATCCAAATGTTCTAGGTTCGATTCCCACTCGCTTCAAAACTTTTTTTTTAACAAATTCTCCGATTTTAGTGACTATAGTCAATCCATAACGCAGTGATCAATGGACAGGCTATGTTAAGCCACGTAATAATGAATAATATCAGATGCAAGTATAGTCATGTGACAGCTAAATTTGTGAGGATTATAGCCTATATGACAGATGGCAGCTTAACAAAGGACAAAGGTAATGCTAAAAGATAGATCCTAAAGGAGCTTTTATGCATTACTTTTGTTATGCATTAAACAGTCACTTGCCTTTAAAGATCTACAGGCTAACGTATTCAATGGTCCCTTATTAAAGGTTTGACTTAAGGTATTATTTAGAGCTGACAGCATTTTAAAGTTGAACTCAAGGGAGGTTACTCGTTTTGTGTTAACATTTTGTCAGAATTTCAGGAAAGCATGTATAAAATGCAAATTCCACTGTAGATTTTCATTAGATTTGTGTGACTAGTAGAATTAAGTTATATCTATCTAATAAGAGTAAAATTAGTGTATGTTAAACAGCTAGATTTTTTGTAATTTGAGATTTTCAGAATTTGACTTTTTTAAAATATTGATATTTCCAGAAAATATGTTATGAAATACTTTTGTTTGCCCACTATCTTATAGTCTATGTACAGTTTACTTGAATGTACAGAAATTATTGAGTTATATCATTTTATAAAGAAATTATTCCTGTTTATTAAAAAAGGAGCTTTTCTCGACAAAAGGTCCTCTCAGAAAAAAACGGCACTGTAACTTTTTTTTATATTAACGATTTTTCACTCTCCATATGGTATATTTCAATTTAATCAAGGTTTCAAAGAATTCTGACACAGAATAAGCTGACCCGCGAACCACCTTAAGGGTGTTTACACTCTAGAGGCCACAAATTTTATCCAATCTTTCTCAAACTTACTCAGATTGTATATTACCATAAGACTTCGGATGAGTTCAATTATGGTTGTAATCGGATCAATAGGTTGAGAGTTATCTACCTTTGAATTGCTGAAAATGATATACTTAACAGTGTTTACGCTCTAGAGGTCACAATATTTATCCAAGCTCTCTCAAACTTGCTCAGATTGTATATGACCATAAGAGTGCGAAAAAGGGTGATTATGGTTGAAATTGGACAAATAGATCAAGAGTTATCTACCTTTGAATTGCTGAAAATGCCATATTTTACAGCGTTTACACTATTACAACTACAGTTTTCAATGGATTTTGATTATACTTGTACACAAAGTATATAGCTATACGTTCTTGAAGGAGTGCAACTATTGTTGAAATCTAATCATTGTGGCAATAGTTACCTGCCCTTGATGTACTTTGAAATGCTAGAAAAAGGCTTCATTTCAGTATTGTTTAGGCTCTAGTTATCTGCCTTTGATGTACTCTCTTATACTAGAGTAGGTCGACAAATTTGACTGGATTTAGAATAAAACGGGTGAAATTCAAAGGTAAAGCTATCAGGCTTCATTACAAATGGTGAGCGATATCAGGGCCTTCAGGCCCTCTTGTCATAAAACTGTGGCATCTCATTTTTGAAACGCAGGTGTTTACAAGTTTGTTTTTTCGGTGTTTGGCTAAAGTCTGTGTGTGCCGTGCTGCATTAAATAAACTTTCAAAAAACCTGACTAGGTCAACTCGCCGTCAGTGTTAAATACTGGAAGTGGAAAGCGTGCTACGTTGTGCACAGTACAAATTAGCGAGAGTGTGGCTCTTTATGGTCTTTATCGATAACTCAATTGTGAAATGTGCGTATATTTTATGACACGTATAGTACCTCATTTAAACATCACTTAAACCGGCTCTAAAGTATGTAAAGTTTCTATTTTTGTTAAGTTAAGTAAATTAAATGAAAACAAGATTTGTTTGCAAAACGCTATGCCCCCTTATGTGACAGGTCTCTTAAAAACCGTGACCTTTGTCTGACATTACCCAACTTGTACTCAAGCTCAAAAGCCTTCTCAGTTAAGTACACATGCAGGTACATGTAATCAACAAATTACAGAATAAAAATAATAGATCTATCTTAAAATATTCTCATCATTCATGAAAGAATTAAATGCAATTCAACTGCCTTTTAAAGATGGAATTTGACACTGGCTACATTTCAAATTCTTTACCCCTGTGAATCAAGCAGTAGATCCATCTTGGTGCAAAATGTACCTTAAATTGAATTCTGCTTAATCATTTGATGTATACCCCTCTGTAACCAGGACTAAACAATACTTATTGATGGAACAAAAATAGCTGACAACTTACAGCACAGTGAAACAATTAAAAGCAGAAAACATATTTAAATGCTCTCTGCTTTACTTTCATCTTTCTTTAAGTGACCACCTGCCTTATACAATAAATGATTACTGTAGCCTCAGTTGTGGCTACAGAGTGGTTTACTGAATTGCAAAACCTCATCCTTGACAACTCTCAAGACCTTCACTCTTTGATTTATATTGGTTGTTTATTGTGAAAACTTACACATATTTTTTAACTACATGTATTTCAACAGGGGAAATGGTAACATGGTATGGATGGATCCCATGGATGAGTCAGATTGTATGGCACCACAGCACTAAATGGGTCATTTAGCAGTAAGCACCGATGGATGATGAGGGATGAAGAGATGAAGATGATTTCAGGACAGCTGATTTCATCTAATCTCATTGATTGTGATGAAGGGCATGGTAACATCACACTAACATGGTACCAGACCTTTCAAGGGGAATTCAACAGCCATACAATAAGGTAAATTATTGCTTCTTTCTTTAAAAAACTACATAAATTTAGAAAAAGTTAAAACTTATACACCAGTCAGCTGAGGTTAGCCTTTGTTAGCTGCTAGCTCAGGGTGATTTGCAATCCTTGAATGTCCGGCGTCCATCATCCATCGTGTGTCGTCCGTCATCCGTCGTCAACTATTTTAGTGTTTACACTCGAGAGGCCACAATATTTATCCAATCTTTCTCAAACTTGCTCAGATGGTATATTGCCATAAGAGTTCGGATGAGTTTGGTTATGGTTGGAATCGGACTAATAGATCATGAGTTATCTACCTTTGAACTGCTGAAAATGCCATATTTAACAGTGTTTACACTCTAGAGGCCACAGTTTTTATCAAATCTATCGTAAACTTGCCCAGATTGTATATGACCATAAGAGTTCGGATGAGTTCGATTTTTGTTGAAATCAGACAAATGGACCAAGAGTTAACGACCTTTGAATTGCTGAAAATGCAATATTTAACAGTGTTTACACTCTAGAGGCCACAGTATTTATCCAATCTTTCTAAAACTTGCCCATATTGTATATGACCATAAGAGTCCAGATGAGTGCGATTTTGGTTGAAATCCGATGAATAGATCAAGAGTTATCTACCTTTGAATTGCTGAAAATGCCATATTTAACAGTGTTTACATTCTAGAGTTCAAAATTTTTATCCAATCTATCTCAAATTTTCTCAGATTGTAGATGACTATAAGAGTTCAGATGAGTTTGATTATGTTGGAAATCAGACGTATAGGACGAGAGTTATCTACCTTTGAATTGCTGAAAATGCCATATTTAACGATGTTTACACTCTTGATGCCACAAATTTTATCCAATCTTTCTCAAACGTACTCAGATTGTATATTACCATAAGACTTCAGATGAGTTCAATTATTGTTGTAATCGGATCAATAGGTCAATAGTTATCTACCTTTGAATTGCTGAAAATGATATATTTGTGTTTATGCTCTAGAGGCCACAATATTTATCCAAGCTCTCTCAAACTTGCCCAGATTGTATATGACCATAGAAGTTCGAAAAAGGGTGATTATGGTTGGAATCAGACAAATAGATCAAGAGATATGTACCTTTGAATTGCTGACAATGCCATATTTTACAGCGTTTAAACTCTTGCAACTAGAGTTTTCAATGGATTTTGATTATACTTGTACACAAAGGATGTAGCTATACGTTCTCGAAGGAGTGCAATTATTGTTGAAATGTAATCATTGTGGCAATAGTTACCTGCCCTTGATATACTTTGAAATGCTAGAAAAAGGCTTCATTTCAGTATTGTTTAGGCTCTAGTTATATGCCTTTGATGTACTCTACTATACTACAGTAGGTCGACAAACTTGATTGGATTTAGAATAAAACGGGTGAAATTCAAAGGTAAAGCTATCAGGCTTCATTACAAATGGTGAGCGATATCAGGGCCTTCAGGCCCTCTTGTTGAAATTGCAACATGGTGAAAAAACATGCTACTCATCTGGAACAGTTTTGATACAGATAAGGCACCACTTATGCGGGGCCTGATCTCGATCTACTCTGTTTGACACTCAGATTCTTATTCTGTTAGGTAAAATAGATTTTTAATTTATCATACAATACTGAGCATGTAGCTATTTTGTGTAGACTATGTGTAATAGATAATACATGTTAAGGGCTGTACCTTCAAGTACTTGAACCAGATACAAACTACCTTGGCAAACAGTGTAGACCCACATGCAAAATATGAAGTATCTATCAAATGTAGTTGCAAAGTCGTGGCCTGTGTCAAGTTCATCCTATTTGACCTTTAGTTGACATCTACATGGCCTTGACATTTGTCTGTTTAACCAAAGTTGTACTGTTCTCAAGAGATTCTTAAGTGCACATGCCAAAATGAAGTCTCTATCACACGTAGTCACAAAGTTAAGGACTTATGGCCAATGTTACATTTTGCGTATTTGGCCTTTAAAAGCTGAGTCTCCTTAAAATGCAAAATAGTTTCGTATGTTATGTTATAATGTAGAGAGCCTACAAAGTACAGTATATAGTAAATAATTGAAAGAAAACATTTAAAAGACAAGTTAAAGGCAATGACTATGTGTTTGGGTCTTTAGATTGAAAAATAATAAGACAGTAATGTGTACAGTCCTGACACTAACAGTATAATTATTTTCATTTCAGTCCATGAAATCCGATATATAATTACGAGTCAGGGCTCCACATAAGTTGGAGTAATGAGACCAAATGCAGCTTTTCTTCACGTCAGCACCAACGCCTATGGTGTTACCATTCATTAGAATTGTCTCGAAAACAGGATTCTAATAAGTCGTCACACCACTGGGTTTAATGTAGACATAAAGAATTTTACTTTTCAGTTATCTGAAACCCTGTATGAGTAGAACTACGTCAACATTAATTTATAATCATTCTATTTTAGAACTTTAACTCCATTGATTGAATACATATACCAGACATGCTGAAAAATTCATGGGAAAGTACAAATAAGCCACAACCATGCCTTATTGATCACATGTTTCCATAACGCCAAATAAAACTTAACATTGCCTCCAAAATTCAGCTTACGCTTTATAAAGAATAGTTGAAGAATCTTCAACATAATCTCCTGCTTTTGCACAAGTAACTTTGCTAAAGCAGGAACTTGTGAGAGACCACTAGTGTCATTTTGTGGAATAAAATCTGCTATTTGGTCAATATGTTAAGTGGTACAAAAATTATAAAAGAAAAAAACAACACAAAAGTCCTGAGATGTTTCAGGCCTGTAGAAAGCCTTATGCATATGATAACAATCAATTATGTTTGTACTATCTATTGCAGAATCATCATAGCCTGTGTGGTGTTTCAGAACCAGTGCAATTTTTGGAATGTTTCCCTGCCTGAAGTGGTAAACAATGTAGGACAAGCAGTAAACATGACATCCAGCAGTTTCCTATCCAAGATGGACTTTCATAAACAGAGTCAGAGACTATGATGCAAATTAAAACTGACTTTTTTCAAGGGCGAACAACATAATTATGTGCTGAATTTGAGTAATAAATATATGAACTGATTAGAGCGATGGATATGTTCAATTGGATGGAAATTCCATGTCAGCACCAAATCCTATGGTGTGGTTAAACTTATCTTTAGAATTGTCTCTTTGAACCAATTCTAATGAACAGTCGCACCATATGGTTTAATGCAGACATAAAGATTTAAGTTCTTGAAGTACTTCCCTTATGCGGAGCCCTGAATCCATGTTATTTATTTGAAAGAAAATTATGCTGTGATTTTTAACTAATGATTTTAATATAGTTTCTCAAAAAGCTGTTAAATTGAAACGTAAGGTTTACAACTTTATAGTGTTCACTGTTGTTGGTATTTTTAACTGCTGTGTATTATCAGAACTGATGAAATAGGAAAAAAAGCAAATTAAATATAAATTACATATTTTTCCTGTTGTGTTTATAGATAATTCATAATATCTTGATACAGTATAAGTGCAAGTAAATAAAATCAGAATTGAAAGCCCGAGATAACCTTAATTTTAACAAGATCATGTTTTATACGCCCACCTCTAAAGGTGGTTGTATATTGGCGCGACCCTGTCTGTTCGTTTGTTCGTCCGTCAACATTTTGTTTGTCCGGAGATTTCTGGGTAAAATTTTGGAGGGATATTAATGAAACTTCACATAAATGTTATATGCATCAAGATCTAAAGCTGAGTCGAATTTTAGGTTCATTTGAATTTTTGTTACAGAATTATCTGCCCTTGATGTACTCAAATATGCTATAAAAAGCTTGTCCGGAGGTTTCTGGGGAAACTATTGGAGGGATATTAATGAAACTTCACACATGTGTTATGTGCATCAATATCAAAAGCTGAGTCAAGTTTGAGGTTCATTCAACTTTTCTTTACAGAGTAAGTTGTCCTTGATGTACTCAAATATGCTATAAAGAGCTTGTCCAGAGTTTTCTTGGAAAACTATTTCAAGGATATTAATGAAGAGAGATTTTATGCATCAAGATCTGAAGCTGAGTAAAGTTTGAGATTTATTTGATATTTTATTACAGAGTTGTCTGTCCATGGTGTACTCAAATATGTTATAAAAGGCTTATTTGACAGTGTTAACACACTTAGCAACTACAGTTTTGCATGGATTTTGATTATGTTTGCCCATAGTATAATTATAGAAGTATAAGTTCATGAAAGGGTTAATTATTATTGAAATCGGATCATTGTGCCAAGAGTTATCTGCCCTTGGTGTATTCAGATATGCTAGAAAATGCTCTATTTCAGTATTGTTTATGCTCTCAGAGCTCTAAGTGTGTACAAATTAAAATGAAATTTGATAAAACTATATATTTCTTTGCCAGTGGGAGTATAATGTACCGTTTGCGGTGCTCTCGTTCTTTTTGTATGCGACATTTCACTCTCTGATGCTTATTTTGAATCTCGATGCCAACAATAGTTTCATTTACAGTAAAGCACATCTATTACAACCACTACATGAGGTCCAATTGTTGGTTTACAGTACAACTTGTCAAGTGGCTGCATTATGCAAGATTATTTAGATAAAAGTAAAGCAGAAAGCTCCTTATGTGCTTTCTGATTACTTTCGCATTGCTTTACCCCTTTCCTCCATAGCCAAAAGTGCAAATCTCCTATATCCAACAGTGAGTGAACTACATTATGTCAAAACACTGACTGCTTAAAGTAAGATGAAAGTAACTTTTTGCAGGGAGCTCCTGCCAGAGCTTTTTGCTGAACTTTTATCTTGCTTTGAACTACCTCATGTGCACCACTGACTACTCATTACAATAAATTAAATTACTTATACTGCAACATAATGCAAGTTTTGCCCACACAGCATAAATCTATTTCGATTTCATTTTTATGCCCCGCACGACTTAGTCGGGGGCAAATCGTTTTTGATCTGTCTGTTTGTCTGTACACAACTTTTACCTTGGTCGTAACTTTTGAACAACAGTGAATAGAGACTTTATATCTGGCGTGTGTACTGACCTCAAGAAGCTCTTGAGGTCAGTACAACTTGGGTCATGTCTGGCAAAGGTCAAGGTCATTTAGAGGTAAAATCGGGTGAAATGGGAGATAACCCATCCTATATTATTTCAAGTGAATAGGAAGGAAGATAACTCATCATAGCTGGCCATAACTCTTTGATCATGTGATCATTTCTTAATTTAGAAATAAGTCCTCAATATGCCATTTGACTATAAAATAAAATGAAGTTGAAAATTGATTTTCAGTTCTGATTTTTTTTCTACCATCAATATTTTTCGGCTCTAAATGACCATTGGTGTCGATGGGCCATAAAACACTAATCAATCGATCAAAATCAATATAACATATGATCTTGTTCAGTATCAAACGGCAAGCTCATTCCAAACAAAAGAGGCCACACTGAGACTTGTCATTCCTGAGTTATCACCCTTGTTATATTTACATAAATTTTGTAAAATTTAAATATCTTAAACTTCAAACCTTGCATTCTTGTTAAATATCATATGATAACTAGTTGCAACAAGACAGGTTACTGTTTATTTGAAACTTCCAATACTTGTTAAGTATCAAATGGGCAACTAATTACAACAAGGCCGGCAAAGATAGTGTACTTGTTTATACTTACTGATTGCTTTAAGTGCACTTAATAGGTGTAAAATCTTCAATACGTTCAATTAAACTAGATCATTTCACTAATCGCGGATCTCTCAGTGCTTTCAGCACTTTGATTTATCTAAGGGGTGCCTGGTCTAAATTTTCATTTTCGTTTTGTTTTATATTGAAATTCCTATCAGAAAACAGTGTAGAATCTGATCAGATGCCGCATAATGCGGCGTCTGATCAGAGTCTACACTGTTTGCACATGTTCCATATATGTGATCGAGGGTACAAATGGATGAAATTCCGTATCTGACAAGAAAAATGGATGTTTTAGTCATTCCGCAAAAAACGTTTGAAACTGGCGACATAAACTTTTGCTGACACCAATTTTCATATTGGCTGGAAAATAATTTTAATCTATAGCGCTCCCTCTCTACAAGGACCCTCCCAACAACGACGCCCTCTTTTACAACGACCAATGCCGCTGTTCCGTAAACAGGACAATTATGTCCAGCCTGTTTACGAATGCAAAGTCGTCTGCGTAAAATTGTCGCCTGCTACCTTTCTCAAAGTTACACAATGGACATTTTGACAGTTAAAACTTAATGAGGAGTGCCAAACAGCATGAATTCAGATCACGCGTCGTCTGATCGTGGTTCAAGCTGTTTGCAAATGTAAGTTAATTTCCCTCTCTATAACGACTCCCTCCGAACAACACATATAATCTCTGTCTCCCATTGGGTGTCATTGTAGAGAGGGAGCACTGTTTTTTTATACCATTTTCAACTTACTAACGAATTTGATGGTATTTGGTATCCTTCAAACTCTACACCAATTTTACAAAAGTGCGGAAGCAACAATGGTATTGCTGTTAAGTAACGTAAGGTCTCTTGAATCACCGCATCTATGAACACACATTCACGTCTGTCTGAAAACGTCGGAAGTCTCTCCTTACCCACCACTCTATCTAGTTCAGCTTGAATCTTGGCTTGGTACTCGGGGTAGTTTAACAAACACACCAATAATGATGAAAGAGTGGATAAAGACGTCATAATACCTGAAATGAGAGTGTGCAATTTTGTTTAGCTGTATCAGAGATGACAGTTACAATAACGAATATAATATGAGCCGTGCCATGACAAAACCTGCCTTATTGCATTGCAACATTGTACAGACCAATCACCGTTGTCATACCAAGCTCTGTACCGTATATAAAACAGTTGCATAAAATGCTTTAGATGGATGTGGGTGTCAAAGAGTGTAGATCAAGACCAACCGCCACGTAAAGACACGGCGACTGGCCTTGATATTTGAAAACATATTCAAAACATATAGAACTCCAGCACGATTTGGTTTTGAAATCAACGTTTTTAGACACATAGATATCAGCACGATTTAGTACTGAATTCTATGTTTTAGGGCATATAGAATTTCAGCGCGATGCTATCAAACGTTTTAAGACATATATAACCTCAGTACGATTTATTATTAAACCCAATGTATTAAGACATAAGGTATTTCAGTGCGATTTGTAATTGAAAAAGAACGTTTTAAGAAATACAGAACTTCAGTGCGATTTATTACCAATATCCCCAATTTTAGACATATAGTACTACAGTGCGATTTCTTATTTAAAAATCCCCGTTTAAAGGCACATAGAACTTCAGTGCGACTTGTTATTAAAATCAAAGGTTTAAGACATATAGAACTTCAGTGTGATTTGTTACTAAAATTAAACGTTATAAGACATATACTCAGCCCAAATAAGAAAGTACCCACTTTTGTATTCTAAATTATCAGCGTACCATACATAAACTGTATTATATTTCTGCTTTAAAGAAAGTGGAAGACGAAAAAATATCAGTATGGCTAAATAACTGGCACGTTGTAGTGAAAATTAAAAGTCTAAAATTCTTTTGTCTGAAAACAGCATTTTTGCTTAGAAATGTTTCCAGAGAAGAGAAATAATGGTGCTTATATTCAGTAGCTAGAACCTTTTCTTAAAGAAAATAAAATCATATTAGAATTTCATTCATCACAATATTCACGGCTTTATCAAGACTAGAAGGTATAATATAAAATTACCTCCCTTTGATTTAAAATAAGAATGAACTTTAATTGTTTCTTTTTCATTACATGTGTCGTTTAATCTGAACGTTTTTACTAGACTACATTGGTGAACGTATGAGCCTGTATATGAGTTGATAAGGATTTTTTAAAAGATATGGAGCTTTAAAATTAACTTAATAAAAAGTCAATGTAAAAAGTTGGTACTTTCTGTTTTGGCTGATAGTGCTATGAGTATATTACACTTCAACACGATTTGTTATTGAAATCAACACTTTTAGAAATATTGATCGTTAGCACTATTTGGTTTTCAAAAGCAACATTTTTAAACTTAATTAACTTAAGTGCGATTTGTGAATGGTATAAAGAATTCTACTACCGGCCCCAACGGTTTCCAAAAGTATTGCAATGATTCTTTCGTCCGTAAAGAAAACTTCCCGGCCTTTCTTTTGAGCCTCTAGTTGTTCGCCGATGAAGAAATCCACAAAGCTCCTGACTGTACCTGGCTTATATGTAGCCTAGAATGAAGAACAGTTGATATTACAGTATTGGTCTCCTGGGCTGCCATTTCTCCGATGTTTTCTTAAATCTTCGGATTATTTTTCAAGAACATTGTAGCTTAAAGCAGGCTGAATGTAAAGCAGAATGCGCCATAAGGCGCATTCTGCTTTACTTCCAGCCTGCGTTAAGTAGTCACGTGTCAACAAAACTAGAAACAGGCGATGGGGTAAAGGTACGATTCGTAAATTCGCACTTGAAAAATGAAAATTTGAAATCTTCGGATTTTTCATGTCAACTTATGACAGCCCTGGGTCTCTAGAGAATATCCGTGAGCAGTTTCAATGAGTAGTGTTTGGTACAAATACAGTAACGCCTCTCTGTTAGGACCCATACAATATGTAGAGTACAGTCGAACTTTGATATCTCGAACTCGCTTAACTCGAACTATCCGATATGTCGACACATGAACTGCATTATTTCATGCTCGGTTATGTCGAACATACCCATATTTGAAAGTTAAAACGTGACTAAGCCACGCTTTAACTTTGAAATACGGGTATGTTCGACTTAACCGAGTTCAAGATATCAAAGTTCGACTGTATTAGGTGCTGAAGTCAAGTCTTTTATATGATCCATTAACCTTCGTTTAAGTGGTCGTTATAGAGATGATTTACTGTTTTACAAATTTATGTTCATCGTGAGAAGGTTGATGAATTAAGTAAACTGCCCGACTTGAGATAGCCATCACAGCAACAGGATAAACTTTAGAGATACTCAGATTGAAATAAACCGTCAAGATATAGGAAATTACTGTCTTTTCATGTTTTATACTTCGTTTGAAGGGGGAAAACGTTTTCCCACAATGTATCGGCCGATTTGTTTCACCTGATACAGTGGAGAATGTGTTATTCTTTCCCAATAAACGCGTTTACGCTAAAACTGTTATTTGCACTGCAAGCAGTTTGGAGCCAGATCAGACACCGGGTAACCCGGCGTCTGATCAGGCTCCAAACTGTTTGCCACCAAGATAAACATGAATTATCAGAATTGTCCAAAAGTTGTACTTTTCTACGTTTTAGTGCTTTGCGTTTGCGTACGTTTGCGTTTAAACGGGAAAGAATAACAGATTCTCCATTGTAGGGCAAAGATAAACTATTCTACTTTTGATTTTAGGGGGGCTAGATGTAGTTCCGTATTATATCGTTATTGTCCGATACCTACAACATGGATAGACACAATTTATGCGTGCATCCATATCCACATGAGAAGCTATGTATAGTGCTCCCTCTCTGCAAAAACATCCAACGGGAGACAAATATTGCGTGTGTTGTTCGGAAGGAGTTGATATAGGGAGAGAAAATTAAGACTTTGTTTACATTTGCAAACAGCTTGAATCCAGATCTGACGCCGCGTTATGCGGCATCTGATCTGGATTCAAGCTGTTTGTCATTCTTCATTATATTCCTTCTGTCAACTTGTCCACTAGTATGTAATGTTTAGAAGAACAGATGACGACACAGTCGTGAATAGATTGGACGTAAATGTCTTGTTTGTGGGAAGAGCGGCAAGCGTCGTTGTAAGGAGGGAATCGTTGTTGGGAGGGCAGTTGTAGGGAGGGAGCACTGTAGCACAATGCAAATAACAATTGTACTCGGGTAAGGCATTGAACGTGATGAGCTCTTCACCGTCAACTGCAATGTCTCTGACAATACAAACAAAATGAAGAAGACAAGTTTATGAGCAGAGGATAATATGGTAGTACAGGAGTTTAACCATCTCACTCTTAATGACGGTTAAAGCCGCATTGTGCTTTTGAGAAACCTGCATAAAACGGTTGTTTGGGGTCCCATTTGAACTACGTGGGACGTGATTCTTTCACAAAAACCGGCTTTATCTAAGAAAATCGCTTTTTAAATTTTATTTATAATATTTTTGTGCTGCACAAATTAAAAAGCTTCCCTTGTGAATGGAAAGAAGGACAACTCTGTAAATACAGGGCTCCAGATAACGGAAGTATTTCGAAAACTAAAATCTTTATTTCTGCTTTTAAACCCAATGGTGTCATACTCATTAAAAGTGTGTCGAAGAGACGGTTTAATCAGTAGTAACACCATAGCATTCGGTGCTGAAATGAGTGAGAAAATGTTAGATTAGTTCAGATTACTCCCGCTTACATGTGTATTTGGAGCATCTGGTTAACCCTTATTCTGTTGCACAGACGTCTGCTTTGACATTGTCGTCTGCAAAATTCGTTCAGTTTAGATTTATGCATTGTTTTAATTAAACAAACCTTAAGACGAGTGTCAAACAGTTTGGATCCAGATGAGATGCCGCGTTACGCGGCGTCTTTCTAGATTCAAACAGTTTGTAAACTCCGTAAAGTTACGACCAGTAGGCACAGGGTTAAACTATGAGATCCAGTCAAAATGTGTAAATAGTATTCACTGGGGGTGAGCGATTAAAAAAATCCGTAGAATCTTTACCTTGGGCTTGCTGAAGATGACTGTTTCAGCCTTGTCCGCTCTCTAACTCAAACACTTCTTTTTGGATCTTCACCAAACTTGCTACAAATGTTTATTAGTATAGAATCTAGGTCAGGTTTAATAACTAGCAAAATCGCATGAGGCATGTCTGAGTTATTGCACTTGAATAATTAAAAAATGACTGTTTCAGCATTTTCTTCTCTCTAACACAAACACTTTTTATTGGATCTTCACCAAACTTGCTGACAATGTGTATTGGTATTAAATCTAGGTCGAGAAAAATTCGAATACAGTTGACTGAAAATCCTTCAAGAGGTAAATAAGGTATGGAGTAGTCATTTATTACTTTACTGATTACAAACACGGCCAAGATGAAGCGCATGCAACCATTGACCAAATATTTGGCTAAAATAGAATAAAAACTGTTCCTGTTACAGAGTTGACAATGCTAAAATAAGGGTGAAATAGCAAACTTTTAATAATTGAAGAACCATAACTCCAACATGCCTTCGGCGATTTGGGTATTCATAGAACTGGATCAAATTTTTATCCAATATTATTTTCAGCAAATTTAGTGAAGATCCAATTAAAACTGTTTGAGTCAGAAAGCTGACAAGCCTGAAGTATGCACTTTATAATAATTCATGGGCAATAACTCCAACATGCCTTGTGAGAGTTTAGTAGTTAACATGATTGACCTAGATTTTATTTTAATAAACATTTTCAACAAGTTTGGTGAATATCCGATAAAACTGTATGTGTAAGAGAGCAAAAAATGCTGAAACATTTATTTTTGATACTCAAAGGGCAAAAACTCAGACATACCTTTTGCGATTTTAGTAGTATTCAAACCAAACCTTGATTTTATATAAATAACCATTTTCAGCAAGTTTGGTGAAAATCAATAAAAAAGTATTTGTGTTAGAGAGCAAAAATGTTGTTCAAAACAGTAATATTTTAATACTGAAATGGCAAAAACTCAGACATGTCACATGCAATTTTAGTAGTAATCTAAAAAGGCTGAAAACAGTCATTTTTAATACATAAAGGGAAAAAACTAAAATATGCCACATCCGAATTTAGTAATAATCCAACTAGACCTAAATTTTATATAAATAAACATTTTCAGCAAGTTTTGTGAATGTCCTATAAAGACTGTGTGTGTTAGAGTGCAAAAATGACTGAAACAGTCATTTTTATTCATAAACAGGCAATAACTCAGATATACCTTATGCGATTCTAGTAATAATCACACTAAACCTTGATTTTATATCAATGAACATTTCAGCAAGTTTGGTGAAGATCCGATAAATACTGGTTGTGTTGGAGTGCAAAAAATGTGCTGAAACTGTCATTTTTTTATTCTTAGAAGGCAATAACTCCGACATACCTTATGCGATTATAGTAGGAATCAAACTAAACCTTGATTTTATATTAATAAATAGTTTACGCAAGTTTGGTGAAGATCTAATAAAAGTCTTTGTGTAGGAGAGCAAAAAATCCTGAAACAGTCATTTTTTAATACATAAAGGGCAAACAACCAGGGCAAATTCTTATGCGATTTTAGTAGTAATCAAAATGGACATAGATATTATATTAATAAACATTTGTTGCAAGTTTGTGAAGATCCGATAAAAACCCTTTATATTAGAGAGCAAACAATGCTGAAACAGTCAATTTTTAATAATTAAAGGGCAATTACTCCGACATGCCTTATGCGATTTTAGTAGTAATCAAACGAAACCTTGATTTTATATAAATAACAATTTTAAGCAAGTTTGATGAAGATTCAATTAAAGAATTTTGTGTTAGAGATCAAAAAGTGCTGAAACAGTCATTTTTTAATACTGAAAGGGCAAAAACTCAGACAAGCCTCGTGCGATTTTAGTAGTATTTTAGATTTTAGGGGGGGGGGGGGGGGCGAACAGGCGTTTACTGTAGGACCACACGATGGGCCTTAAAATGCGCATATATACTTATTCTCGCTGCTTTCGTTTTACCACCGTTGTGACGAAATGTGACTCATTTTATAGCAATATCGTAGATACGCTCGCCCATTGTAAAGTTGATCCCAGCTGTATCACGTGACACTAATCCGTGTGGTAATGTTTATGTCAGACGTTCTACTTTCGGTTTGTTATGGTTTTAAACTGCCACTTTTGGTGATTTAGGTCTGTCTTCAACATTTCATAGATAAGAATGTTCAAACATTATTATTAACCGTTATTGTATTTCGGACATTAGAAAAGGTCTGAAAACACAATGGGACCTTTACCAAAATGACTGCAAACTAATATAAGCTGGAATGTTCAAGCTAGAAACAGTTTTGACTTTAGCAAACAATGTTCAACTCGGAACACATAATATGATATGTTATTACACCTCGCTTTGAGTTACAATGTTAATTTCCCATAGACCAAAATGAAACATTTTGCATGTCTTTTACATCTATCCAAAAACTACTGTCACTCTATATGATATTCTTTTTGTCACTCTATATGATATTATTTTATCTATTCTTCTTTCTTTTTTACTAATGATTTAAACAATGTGACGTCATTGACGTCGAAATCGATTCCCGCGGCAGCTCAAAATTGGTACATGTTTTATAAAATACGAACGAGACGATTCCACAGCCAGGGTTGATAAGCTTGGTGTAATAAAATAAATATTAAATGGCAGTGTGTGTGACATTTAAATTGTCAACCCTCGAAAAATAAGAATGTCTCCCTCGGCTTCGCCTCGGGTTGACATTCTGTTTTCTCGGGGTTACAATTTGGAATGTCACGCAAGCTCTCATCTAATACTTATATATTACCAATCTCTGAAAATGTATAAAGAACAATAAATTCGGGACCAAATTGTGTTCGGTTTTCGGAGAAAATCCGGTTTTCGGGGTACGGTTTTCGGAGGTCTCACTGTATATATAAAAAACCGACAAACCAAATCACGAATACATACCTTTTTCTCGTAATAATAACGCCTTGAAATTGCTCGTTTAGCTGATAATGTCTTTTCATACTCCTCCTTATATCGTCCGGGGGTAAAACGAAGAAACGGAAATGACATCAGAACTAAATTGACCTCAGGGTCAAGTAAGTAATCGCCAGCTTTGTCGAAATCCCAGAAAATGTTAACATCTTTGTCGTCATCTTTAAGGTCATGACCCCCGAGCTGAAAATAAAAGATGTATATTCTGAATGATGCAAAAATCTCCACAAACCATCGAAAACAGTTTAGTTTAACTAGGTTTCAAATGCGGTACAAATGTTTGTAAGAATGGATGAAAGGATACCTCTAATTATTTCATCCATCTGTGCCCACGGTCCCTTATATGGGGCGTAAGCAAACAGTTTAGACATTGATCAGACGCCATATATTGCTTTTTATAAGGGTATACACTGTTAACTGATAGCAAATTTAGTATAAAATGACATAAACATAAAAATAAAATTAGACTAGGCACCGCTTAGATTAAAATTGACTAATCCAATATATAAACATGAGTAATGTTCAGATATTACATGCCGTGTTAATTGTAACATGCTTCAATCAAAGTAACGTTATGTTTAGTTACGTAAGTAATATCGTAATGAGGGTCTAAACTGCTTGCAAATACACTAGTGTACTCTGTGTAACGCAGTGAAGGGGTTAGAGAAAATGAATGAAAAGAGAACGTTGTAAAATATGGTAATACCAGTAGTAAATTCATATACAGTGCTCCCTCTCTACAACGACACCAAATGGGAGACAATCATTGTGTGCCTTGTTCGGAGGGAGACGTTATAGGGAGGGAAATCGGCTTACACTTGCAAACAGATTGAATCCAGATTAAACGCCGTGTTACGCGGCGTCTGATCTGGATTCAAGCTGTTTGTCACTCGTCATTACTTCTTATGTCAAAATGTCCATTATGTAATTTTGAGAAAAAAACCCAGCAGACAACAATTTAAAGCAGACGATAATAAGGCTGTGAAAAGGTTGGACATAATCGTCTCGTTTTGGGGTAGAGCTGCGAGCGTTTTTGTAAGGAGGGAATCGTTGTTTAGAGGGCCGTTGTGGGGACGGCGCACTGTAGTTGGGAACCTGGTTAGATCCCGAATCATGTTATGTTAAACATGTATTATCAATTTATGCTTGTACTCTCAGAGTTGTTGTATTTATTTTTTTATTTTCTCTGTACATATATACAAACTGACAATCTTTCCTACACAGAAAAGATTATTTTAAAATGCTAATGTCATTACAAATACATGCAGTTGGAAACAAAAGCAGATGTCGAGTTGCTGGGCGTCTGATCAGGCTTCAGTTTGTTTGCCACTAAGATTAAAATCAGTCGACCAATGTTTCAAAACATCATCATTTCGTACATTTATATGCACTGTATTTGTACAGTTATTCTTTCCCAATAAACACGTTTACGCTAAAACTATTATTTGCAGTGCAAACAGTTTGGAGCCAAATCAGACGCCGGGTAACCCGGCGTCTGATCAGGCTCCAAACTGTTTGCCACCAAGATAAACATGAAATATCAGAATTGCCCAAAAGTTGTTCTTATCTACGTTTTAGTGCTTTGCGTTTGCGTACATTGCGTTTAAACGGGAAAGAATAACAGATTCTCCACTGTACAATGAGAAGAATGACGTTGTCTCGACTGTCGGTGAAGAGGTTAAGCTGCAACGTATTCAACATTTTACAGTAAAATCTCTCTATTACGGCCACTAAATGTTGTTAATTATTAGGTGTTTACCACAGGTGACTGCTTTAAACAAGATGACAGTGAAACAGAAAGCTCCTTTAGGAGCTTTCTGTTTTACTGTCACCTTGCTTTAAGCTGTCACCTGGTTTTTTTTAAACAATTAATTAGCCCATATTTTAGTGGTCGTAAAAGAGAGGTTTTACTGTAGTACAAATTCTCGTCCAATATTTCAACTTACTATAATGGACACGACGTTCGTTAACGATCGCCTGAGTAAAGCAAGCATGTCAAACTCATGGCCCTGACACTTCTGAATTCTGTCCACTAGATTTACAAGCTCTGATGTAACATTATCCTCGAACACCTGTTTACCTTCTCCATAAACATTTAGTGCTTGAGCATAAGCCTTCCGTAATTTCCCATGGTCTGGTGTAAATGCCTCCAGGTGAAAAGTGGTGCTTAAATTGTTAAAAAGCACGTATTTTCCAAAGAAAGTACAGCTTCTGTCATTCATAAATGTCTTGTACTTATCACAAGTAAATGCTGTACGAATAAGCGATGCACTGTTTAACACAATTATGGTTTGGCCGAACACATTCAGTTTTAATATGTCTCCATATACTTTGGCCAAGTCAGAAAATATTTTGTTTTCTTCACCCTTCTTCATATACGGTGCATATCCTACAAGAGGCCATCCTGTGGGTCCAGGTATTCGTTTGTGTTTTCCTGAGTCTCGTCTGAGAACAAAGTACAGTATGGTCAATCCAATCACAATATACAACAACACGTCCATTGCTTTGCCTTCATTGAGGGAACTGATATGTTGTATAGTGTGGTACGGTTAGTTGCACGACCATATTTGTCATATTTAACTAATACGTTTCACTTTTTGCATCTTCCGAGCCAATGTTAAATACAGTTGCCAATTTAAGTAGATTTTTCTGCGTTTGAGGAATGAATTAATAAAACAATTTCCCGCCCCGACCACAAATTCGAAGTACGTCCATTACCATGATTTCTTCACAGTTATACATGCATATGTCTTGCACAGTAAAGATCAAGTTTATACGTCGGGTTAACCTGCGTCTGTTCAAAATCCAGACCAATTGCTGATCACATTTAAAAAGACGACAACATTTTAACATCTTCTCCACTGTACTTGTTATAGTAATTATTTATATACGGTACGCTACACACAGAAAACCCTCAAAACTTTCCAAATGAGTTTGATAACAGTGATATCAGACTATGTGTGTTTCTTGAATCTTGAAGAGTGCATTTTCACTCAGGTGAAGACCGTCATCTCAGTTTTTCCCCATAATAACCATTCATCTGAATCAAGACTACAGTGATCCCTCCCTACTACGACCCTCCCAACAACGACTCCCTCCTTACAACGACCATTGCCGCTGTTCCCTAAACAGAACAAGTATTCTAACCTGTTCACGAATGCAATGTCGTCTGCGTTAAATTGTCGCCTGCTTAGTTTCTCAAAGTTACATAATGTACATTTTGACAGTTAAAACTTAATGAGGAGTGACAAACAGCTTGAATCTAGATCAGACGCCGCGTAACGCTGTTTGCAAATGTAAGTCAATTTCCCTCTATATAACGACTTCCTCCGAACAACACACACACTCTTTGTCTCCCATGGGGTGTCGTTCTAGAGAGGGAGCACTGTATTAACAAATGGTTTCTAAAAACTTCAGCTCCAGCAGGGTAAGACCTAGTTCATGCAAAGATCGACATCCTATCAACCATTACACCGGGTGAAATACAATATGGTTAACTGTTCTCGTCGGCTTTAACCTTTAGTTTTTATTGTCTTTATTTTTATGTAATTTTATTATTGTGTTTTAAAATATATTCCAAAGGGTGACAAAAGGTATAGATTCGTAACAGAGGATTTAAGCAGGAGTTCTCTATTTAGGATCTACACACCCATAAAAACTGAGAGTTAATGGCAATTTGCTTAAAGGTTGGATATGGTAAAGCAGAAAACATCTGTATTCGCGTTACTTTCATAGTCATACGAGGGGTGTTTCATAATTAATGCAACTTGTTCTGTAACTTCAATTTAATAAGTGTGATATGCACGTGTGATATATCGTTGGAAAGGGCAATTTCTCACCTACACGATGGTATAATGCACGATTATAACACAAAACTGTATAAATCACAATACTAACCTAAATGACCCCTTCACAAGGGCACTAGGACTAAGCACTTTTTAGGATTTAATTTTTGACCTAATAAATTTTTAAAAAGTAAAAATTCTAAATTTTATTTTTGAAAAATATCAGTGTGTATCTGAATTTTAATGTATATACAATTTCATAACAATTAAATTGGTCAACTGTCTTTAATCTCAATTTTTCAAAAATAAATTCTCTTATTTTGTTAATGAAAAACATTAACATTAATTTTCGAACCCTATAAAAATCTTCTTGGTCTGTGTATCTATATTTTTATTTAAAAAACATGAACATCTACATCAATAGCTTAAATTAAAGCCTGTTTTGATGTAAACAAATGTGGTTTACATTTCAATAAATACCCTTGAACATAACAGTAGTGTAATTTTCTACGATATTTACAGCACGAGCTATATTTTTGTACTTTTATAAAATAATTTAATTTCTAACCCTGCAGTATGTTCATAATTGTCTGATTATATTTGACAGAAAGTTTCGTTAAAATATTCAAAAAAATAAAGTCGCTATAACATTTTTAGTAGCATCATTTGTTCGAAAACTTACTTCTAAAGTACACAAAAATGGTCCAGTGCCCTAAACTTTGGGTAATTTCAGTTCGTGTTGTGACTTATCTAGTCATGTGATCTTACCGTGCATTATATTATTGTGTAAAAGAAAAAATGTTCTTTCGAATGATATATAACACATGCATTATGCACCTATTATATTAAAGTTATTGATCAAGTTGCATTAATTATGAAACACCCCTCGTATTAACTTATGTAGATCAAGTTTGACACATTGCCTACATTTATTGTATATACAGTGCTCCCTCTCTACAACGACACCTAATGGGAGACAAACATTGTGTGTGTTGTTAGGAGGGAGTCGTTATAGAGAGGGAGATTGACTTACATCTGCAAACAGCTTGAATCCAGATCAGACGCCGCGTAACGCGACGTCTGATCTGGATTCAAGCTGTTTGTCACTTTTATTAAGTTTCAACTGTAAGAAATGTCCATTTTGTAACTTTGAGAAAGTTAGCAGGCGACAATTTTACGCAGACGACATTGCATTAGTGAACAGGTTGGACATACTTGTCCTATTTAGGGAATAGCGACAATGGTCGTTGTAAGGAGGGAGTCGTTGTTGGAAGAGTCGTTGTAGAGAGGGAGCGCTGTAATTAAAGGACAAATCCAATTTGCAGGTAGAAGACAATGACGTGCATGGATCAATTAAAAATTTTTCCTTACAAGTGTGCTTGTTTGCGAGTGTTGAAGTCGCTTTCATGTTTAGTGAATTACTATATTAGTACCACTATATCTAGAACCATTGATTTAACCACATACATTAACCCTTTCACTCTCAATGACGCTTTAAAGCGCGTTTGCAAACAGTTTAGGTCCTGCTCAGACGCCGCGTAACGCCCTCTGACCAGGGTCAACTCTGTTTGCAGAGCAAAAGTGTACTTTTCACGGATACACTGTTTTGCAGTGACGAGTATATTCGTCGCTGGGATTGAATGTGTTAAATGGACTTACAGCAGCGTGTTCAGTTACCACTGTTTGCTGTTTAAGTTAGCAGTTTGTGCCCCGTGTGCAGCGTGCAGAGTACAGTAGAGAAAACGTAATATTTCAAAATAACAGCGCTCATGCTTAAACTATTATTTTCATTGCAAACCTTTTGGAGCCTGATCAGACGCCGGGTAACCCGGCGTCTGATCAGGCTCCAAACTGTTTGCCACTCAGATTAAAACTGGCAGTCATATACTCGTAATTGTCAAAAATTGTCATTTTCTAAATTTCATTGCATTGTGTTTGCGTTTGAACGGAATGAAAACGTTTTCTCCTCTGTATTTCAGACAGGTAGTCAACTTGAAATCGATGGACATTGATTCCTTTACTGAACTCATCACTGGTCTGGGTTTACACTGTTTGTTCAGGGTAATATGCTCCTCAGACGTGCATTTTTGTTTAACCCTTTCATGATCAAATTAAACGGGAGGGTTTTACCCCTTCACCGGTTTATTGTCGTCTGCTTCAGTATTGTTGTCTGCAAAACGCGTTTCAAAGCTAGATTTAAGGTTGTCTGACTTTATAGATATCGATAAGAGTGTTAAACAGTTTGTACTTCTGCAATATCGTCTGCTTTAAATTGTCGTCTGCTGTTTTTTCTAAAGTTACATAATGGACATTTTGACAGAAAAACCCCTTAAAGCCGCATTGTGCTTTTGAGAAACCTGCATAAAACGGTTGTTTGGGGTCCCATTTGAACTACGTGGGACGTGATTCTTTCTCAAAAACCGGTTTTATCTAAGAAATTCGCTTTTTAAATTTTATTTATAATATTTTGGTGCTGCACAAATTAAAGAGCCTCCCTTGTGAATGGAAAGAAGGACAACTCTGTAAATACAGGGCTCCAGATAACGGAAGTATTTCGAAAACTAAACTCTTTATTTCTGCTTTTAAACCCAATGGTATCATACTCATTAAAATTGTCTCGAAGAGACGGTTTAATCAGTAGTAACACCATAGCATTCGGTGCTGAAATGAGTGAGAAAAAGTTAGATTAGTTCAGATTACTCTCGCTTACATCTATAGCTGGAGCACTAGAAATGACCCTGTTAACCCTTTTCTGCTGCGCAGACGTCTGCTTTGACATTGTCGTCTGCAAAATGTGTTCAGTTTAGATTTATGCATTGTTTTAATTAAACAAACCTTAAGACGAGTGTCAAACAGTTTGGATCAAGATGAGACGCCGCGTTACGCGGCGTCTTTTTAGATTTAAATAGTTTGCAAACTCCTAAAAGTTACGACCAGTAGGCACAGGGTTAAACACTATGAGATCCAATGACAACGTGTACATACTTATTCACTAGGGGTAAACGATAAAACAAACTACGGAGAATCTATACCCTGAGCTTGCTGAAAATGACTGTTTCAGCCTTGTCCCCTCTCTAACTCAAACACTTCTTTTTGGATATTCACCAAACTTGTTACAAATGTTTATTAGTATAGAATCTAGGTCAGGTAGCAAAATCGCATAAGGCATGTCTGAGTTATTGCCCTTGAATAATTAAAAAAATGAAATTTTTAGTCATTCAAGGGCAATAACTCCAACATGCCTTGTGCGATTTTGGTAGATAAGATGACTGACCTAGATTTTATATTAATAAACATTTTCAACAAGTTTGGTGAATATTTGATATAAACTGTATGTGTTAGAAAGCAAAAAATGCTGAAACATTCATTTTTAATACTTAAAGGGCCAAAACTCAGACATGCCACATGCGATTTTTGTAATAATCAAACTAGACCTAAATCTTATATAATTAAATATTTTCAGCAAGTTTAGTGAATATCCGATAAAAACTGTGTGTGTTAGGGTGCAAAAATGACTGAAACAGTCATTTTTTATTAATAAAAAGGCAATAACTCAAATATACCTTATGCGATTTTAGTAGTAATCAAACCAAACCTTGATTTTATATCAATGAACATTTTCAGCAAGTTTGGTGAAGATCCAATAAAACGTATTTGTGTGTTAGAGAGCAAAACATGCTGAAAACAGTCATTTTTAATACATAAAGGGCAAAAACTCAGATAGCCACATGCGATTTTAGTAATAATCAAACTATACCTAAATTTTATATGAATAAATATTTTCAGCATGTTTGGTGAATATCCGATAAAAGCTGTTTGTTTTAGAGTGCAAAAATGACTGAAAAAGTCATTTTTTATTAATTAACAGGCAATAACTCAAAAATACCATATGCGATTTTAGTAGTAATCGAACTAAACCTTGATTTTATATCAATGAACATTTTCAGCATGTTTGTGAAAGATCGGATAAAAATTAGTTGAGTTAGAATGCGGACAAAAAAGTGTGATAGTCTAACTGACTGATGGATAGACGGGCGGAGATAGATACGGTTGCCCCCCAGTGAAGTTGTATTCGGCTGTATCACGTGATACTAAGCCGTGTGGAAATGTTTATGTCAGACGTTCTATTTTCGGTTTGTTATGATTTAAAATCGCCCTTTTTGGTGATTAAGGTCCGTCTTTATCATTTCATAGATCAGTTTGGCCCATAAGAATGTTCAAACATTACTATTAACCGTTATCGTATTTCAGGCATTGAGAAAAGGTCTGAAAACACAATGGGACTTTAATGACGAGTGACAAACAGCTTGAATCTAGATCAGACGCCGCGTTAGGCGGTGTCTGATCTGGATTCAAGCTGTTTGCAAATGTAGCCAATTTCCCTCCCTATAACGACTCCCTCTGAACAACGCACACAATATCTGTCTCCCACCATTGGATATCGTTGTAGAGAGGGAACGCTGTAGTTTATCCAACATAATAAATAATCGTGCAGACCCATTAAATGTTGGTGTTTAAGATAAGTTGGGACTGTAAGCAATAAGAAAGTAAAACATTCAGATTGAGCTCTTCGTTTAACCCTTTCATGGTCAAATTATTCGGGAGATGTTTACCCCTTCATCGCTTTATTGTCGTCTGCTTCAGTATTGTTGTCTGCAAGACACGTTTTAAAGTTAGATTTACTGTTGTTTGATTTAATAAATATCGATAAGAGTGTCAAACAGCTTGGGTTCTGATCAGACGCCGCATTACGCGGCGTCTGATCAGGACCCAAACTGTTTGCAAACGCGCTTTTAAGCGTCATTGAGAGCGAAAGGGTTAAATAAACTTTTATTCTTCTCGTCCCCGCCAACGGCACCAAAGGCGAGTTTACAAACAGTTTGGATTCTGATCAGATGCTGCGTAACGCGGCGTCTGATCAGGGTCCGAACTGTTTGACACTCGTACATGTATTGATATTTATTCAGTCAAAACAGCCCTAAAGCTGCTTTTAAAAATATTGCATATATAGTGGAGAATCTGTTATTCTTTCCCGTTTAAACGCAAACGTACGCAAACGCAAAGCACTAAAACGTAGAAAAGAACAACTTTTGGACAATTCTGATAGTTCATGTTTATCTTGGTGGCAAACAGTTTGGAGCCTGATCAGACGCCGGGTTACCCGGCGTCTGATCTGGCTCCAAACTGTTTGCACTGCAAATAATAGTTTTAGCGTAAACGCGTTTATTGGGAAAGAATAACACATTCTCCACTGTACGACGCTGCCAATACAGACGATATTTTGACGGTGAGAATGACAGAAAAGCAGACAATGAAATTTGGCTGCGAAAGAGTTGACGAGTCAATATTTGAGTTGTTATAATCAAACTAGTCATTTATTTGCGTGGCACAGCTTTGCACATAAAGGGTTTAGGTCGGATGAAAAGTGCTCTAATATCAAAGTTGCCGCCATATCTGGGATTACAGGATACAGTATTACATTATCAGGCAGCATCTCGAAGGTCCATTTCTTTAACAGGGTAGCAACATACAGGAAGATCCTGGATCTGGCCAGACTCTCCCCTGCGCATTTTCTCCGTCCTTTACCGAATGGCAACCAACTGTTTTATGTAAAAATGATAATACAGTAAAACCTCTCTAAACCGGACATGTGTGGGGACAACAAAAATGTCCAGTTTAGAGGGGTTTCCGGTTTAGAGGGGTTTTGACTTGTTTCTAGTATGAAAGCTAGCTGACCACTTAAAACAGGTTGAAAGTAAAGCTGAATGCGCCTTAAATGCTTTACTTTCAACCTGCTTTAAGCTATCATATGCTCAAATGTACAAGCTTTTTCTTCAGTGTTAGAGTAAACCAAATACGTAAAAATTCGTATTTATGGTGTAATGGGTTAAAATAAAGAAGGGTTGGAAACGGGACCAAAGTTTGTGTCCGGTTTAGAGAGAATTCCGGTGTTTAGAGGTTCCGGTTTAGAGGGGGTTCACTGTATATGTAAACAGTAGGTATAACATTTCTCTTTTCAATTAGATACGTTTGTTTGCCAGTTACATAAAAAGCTACCTCGAGATTGTTTAATGAAGTGCAAAGACCATATGTACAGATAATCTCTAAATATGCCTGAAGTAATATTCAAGTGTTCAAATCATTTACAAAATAGGGTTAAGGCCAAACCCAGGTTTTCAGCCACTTATACATAATTATTATTAAATGTTATAAGTTCTCTGTAAACAGTTACAAATCCTACTACCAAAGACATTTAAAAAAAACATCGCTTTCAGAATTTGCACTATTGATATGCTGCTTTTATTTTCATTCCATACCTCTGTATTTCAGTTTGAAACCGTCATCAGTATTCCCTAGTAATTTGATGTATAATTGGTTTATTATAGTTCAATGTATTTTACTTCAGCAACTAGTGTCAACTGCTTATAGTTTTGAGCTTAATCTGATCAGGTTTTCCCTGTCATGCCCTACTACAACAATCCAAAAGTGTTGACACTTGTATCGATAAACCATCATTAAATTGCCTAAATTCGGAATTTAAAACAAGATTTAAAGAGACAGTTACAAGTATTCTCTCCAAGAATGGCTAAAATGCCTTTTTAAACCGTTTTGTCTGTACTATTGTTGGAAAAATTGACTTGAAACAGTTTGTCATTTCGAAACATCATTGATACCAATATCAGTCAGTATAGCTCGGCGTCTGATTAGTACATCTCGGCGTCTGGTCAGTATAGCTCGGCGTCTGGTCAGTAAAGCTCGGCGTCTGGTCAGTATAGTTCGGCGTCTGGTCAGTAAAGCTCGGCGTCTGGTCAGTAAATCTCGGCGTCTGATCAGTAAATCTCGGCGTCTGGTCAGTATAGCTCGGCGTATGGTCAGTGCAATTTGGCGTCTGGTCAGTACATTTCGACATCTGGTCAGTATACATATAGCTCGGCGTCTGTTCAATACAGCTCGGGGTCTGGTCAGTACAGTTCGGCATCTGCTCAGTAAAGATGGGCGTCTGGTCAGTATAACTCGGCGTCTGGTCAGTACATTTCGACGTCTTGTCAGTATAACTCGGCGTCTGGTCAGTAAATCTCGGCGTCTAGTCAGTACAATTGGGCGTCTGGTCAGTACATCATACACTGATATACTTAACATTTGATCTGTATCAAAACTGTTTGTACCTTTAATCACGTCGCGTGTAGCGTTATAGGTAGGGGTTGTTTGATTTGAAAAACTTTTAAATAAGCATTTGTTTCGTTTTTTTCAGCTTAATTGATAAGGAAACATTTACTTCTGTCTCAAAATGTGGTCGTTCGGCAATGGATCACCACTGTCATCTAACCATCTCTCTGGTCTAAACGTCCAGGGGTCTCCCCACACCTTCTCGTCATGATGTATATACCATGCATTAGCAATCACCTGTCGATTTAATCAAATAATTCTATCATCAGCACAGTGATGCAATTTGTCTGCTGAGTTTGTTAACATCTGTTCAAAAAATATTGAGACAGTGTCTATTTCAGTCAGATATAGTGTTGCCATGTGATAGTACAGCGTTCCCTCTCTACAACGGCCTTCCCAACAACGACTCCCTCCTTACAACGACATTTGCCGCAGTTCCATAAAGAGAAAAAATATATCTACATGGAACTCTTTTACTGCTGCAATATCGTCTGCTTAAAATTTTCGTCTGCTGTTTTTCTCAAACTGACATAATGGACATTTTGAGAGAAAAAGATTTAATGACGAGTGACAAACAGCTTGGATCCAGACCAGACGCCGCGTTACGCGGCGTCTGATCTTGATTCAAGCTGTTTGCAAATGTAAGCCAATTTCCCTCTCTATAACGACTCCCTCCGAACAACGCACATATTTTTTGTCTCTCACTGGATGTCGTTGTAGAGAGGGAACGCTGTAGTACATCGCAGACAAATTTCATGATAGATTGGCATCATATATATATCTAAATTCACTCAAATTAATATCTGACACCAACGATAAAAAATTCGACCTGCTGAGATAACCGAGGTTGTTATAAAATACCCCGAAACCACACCACACCTACTGAGGCAGTTTCATTAACACATTGAACACTAGCGACGAGTAAACTCGTCGTTAACAAATCATATACTTGTCAAAATATTGTTAAAACCTACCATCATTCTTCAAAAATGAACTAGATATGATTCTAAACTGGAATTGTCCATTTAAAGATTCAGGGGTGAGTGAGTTGGTGGCAAACAATTAGGAGCCTGATCAGACACCGGGTTACCCGGCGTCTGATCTGGCTCCAAACTGTTTGCACTGCAAATAATAGTTTTAGCGTAAACACGTTTATTGGGAAAGAATAACAGATTCTCCACTGTACTACTATAAAACGATATTGATATTGCAGACAACATAAATTTTCCTGAAAAGAACAATAAAATTATGAAATTGTAGCTTTTAAAATATTGATATATCTAGATAGTGATGGGTAGGTGTTGTAGTTATGTGCTCCATACGTCATATTTTCAAAGTAAATGTAAATACATGCAAAGAGACATTGATTTTAACTAATACACGTCTTTGTGCTATACCAATCATTTCCATTGCAAACTGTCGATCTAGTTCAGACGCCCGGAAACCTGACACCTCGTCAGGCTTAGAACTATTTGCATCTCAGATTTAGATATATGATTACAATGTAATATCAAAACTGCAAAATGTAATTGCATTACGTTGTCATTTATTTTAAACATGAAATAACTTTTCTCCACTTTCTGCATGGTTTGATTCTGATGATTTTAAAATTGATGGAAAACACCGATTGGCTTGAGATTTTCACATATGGTCAATTTGGTAAAAACATTTATATTTTCCTTAGCTTATTTCTACTAACCTAACATTAAGGTAAGACGGTGAGTTAACTGAATATTGATCAAATTACATACAGTGTGCCGCTTAAGTAAATTACCATGGAACGAACTTTTTTAAACATGCATTGAGTTTCTGCATTTCAGTTCTTTGCATTTAACACTTAAACGTGTGCACCCTGGAAATGAAACCATTTATGCTAATGTAGTTGCAATGCATCAGCCGATGTATAAGATATTCTCTTTCTAATGAACAAAGTTTTGCTTACTATGATTAATATGACGTTCGACAATGATCGTCTTAGTAAAGCAAGCATGTCAAACTCTTTGCCTTAAAACTGCTCGATTCTGTGAACTAGATTTACAAGCTCCGAAGTAACATTTCTTCAAACATCTGTTTTCCTTCTCCATAAACATTTAGCCCTTGAGCATAAGCCTTCCGTAATTTCCCATGTTCTGGTCCGAATGCCTCCAGGTTGAAAATCAAGCTTTGATTATTAAAAATAACACGTTTTCCGACGAATGTTGCCTCTCTGTCATTAATGAATTTTTTGTACTCGTCACCAACGAATGCCCTTTTGATCAACTGTGAGCTGTTTAGCACGACAATCGCATTGCCAATCACATTTAATTTAAAAATATCTCCATACTTCTCTGCCATATCCATAAATGTTTTGTGTACTTTTCCCTTCTTCATGTACGGGGCATACCCTACAAGAGGCAATCCTGTGGGTCCAGGTATTAGCTTGTGCTTTCCAGAGTTCCGCCTAAAAACAAAAAACAGTATGGTTAACCCGAGCACAATATACAAGAGCGCGTCCATTGTGGCTAATTTCTTCCTTCATCTGCTCAAAATATTAAAACATTTAATGTCTTCCAATTCATACATGTATATACTGCGCTTACTTGATGAAACATCCACCTTCGTTACACGGTAAGTTGCACAAATACTCTTTACAATGCTGAACTGCTCAAAATACTTTAAAATACTTATTTCAGGATTGAAATAATGACCAGGTTTTGTGCTTTTGTTGATTCTTAATGAAGTGCCCAGTGAATCCTTCAAAGAATAAGTACAGGTCTTTGTTTCGGTGTCGAACAACCCTTATTTGTAACTGTCTTTCAAGGATAAGTAGTACAGCACTCCCTCTCTACAACGACACCCAATGGGAAACACAGAATGTGTGTGTTGTTCGGAGGGAGTCGTTATAGGGAGGAAAATTGGCTTACATTTTCAAACAGCTTGAATCCAGATCAGACGCCGCGTCACGCGGCGTCTGGTCTGGATTCAGGCTGTTCGTCACTCGTCAGTAAGTTTATTCTGTCAAAATGTCCATTATGTAACTTTGAGAAAACAGCAGAAGACAATTTTAATCATACGATATTGCAACAGTTAAAGCGTTAAATATAATTGTCATGTTTAGGGAACTGCGGCACGTGTCGTGGTAAGGATGGAGTCGTTGTTTTGAGGGCCATGTAGGTAGGGAACACTGTAATTCAGACTTAAGTGCGTTGATCTGTGTCGCTGTTTGCAACACTGTTTTTGCTTCTAACACTCGTTTGATGTACAACCCATCTATCGATAAGACAGTTTTTACATAAATTACACTTTTTGCACTTACATTTTGAGTATGGGTGAAAAGCTTGATCTAAATAAGTAGTATCAACATGATATAGCAAATATTATATAAATATACATTGAGATGTACCAATAATGTAGTTAGATATGCTGCATTTCTATGATGATTTCAGTAAAGAAGTCGATGGCCGTCCATGGCCATCGATTGCGAGTTGGCTACCGGTCTGATATACAGTGAAGAAAACGTTATTCTTTCGTTCAAACGCAAACGCATTGCACTGACATATAGAAAATGACAACCTTTTGACAATTCCGACTACCAGTTTTAATTTGAATGGCAAACAGTTTGGAGCCTGATCAGACGCCAGGTTACCCGGCGTCTGATCTGGCTCCAAACTGTTTGCAATGACAAAAATAGTTTAAACGTAACCGGGGTTATTTGGAAAGGAAACGTTTTCTCTACTGTACTCTGCACGCTGCACACTGGGCACAAACTGCTAACCTAAAACAGCAAACAGTGGTAATTGAACACGCTACTGGATTTTGCGTGAATTTTGTATGATACTTTCGTTAGTTTCTATACGATAGTTAGTGGCCCTTTTCCATAGTTCAGTTCAACATTTATTGTACTAAGGCCACCGGCCCATACACAATATGGTATAAACAAATGTACATATATAAACATGTGTAGTAGTGAAAGCATCCTGGTAATCTGCCTTAATATCTATTAAATCCATACTTGAAACTTGGGAAATATCTCATACCACTATACATAAATTAACATACAGAACATAATTAAACAGATGATTTTAGTCATTGTAGGTCAAAAGCAATACAGAAAGCTCCTGAAAAAGCCTTCTGCATAACTTTTATCCTGGATTGAGCAGTTATCTAGGCAGACCATGCAGGTCAAAAACAGCATAGAAAGCTGATACAAAAGCTTTATATATAAAGTTTGTCAATGCAGGTCAAAAGCAAAACAGAAAGCTCCTGAAAAAGCCTTCTGCATAACTTTTATCCTGGATTGAGCAGATATCTAGGCAGACCATGCAGGCCAAAAACAACATAGAATGCTGATAAAAAAGCTTTATACATGTATATAAAGTTTGTCAATGCAGGTCAAAAGCAACACAGAACGCTCCTGAAAAAGCCTTCTGCATAACTTTTATCCTGGATTGAGTAGTTATCAAAGCAGACCATACAGGTCAAAAGCAACACAGAAAGCTGATTAGAAAGCTTTCTGCATAACTTTTATCCTGGTAATCTGCCTTAAGATATATTAAAGGCATACTTTTTATTTGGAAAGTAGATCTTACCACTATACATAAATTAACATAGAGAACGTAATTATGCAGATAAATTTTGTCAATCACATAAACATGCGATATCAATCGAATATACCCATATACGACTGTCGTTCTTTTAGCGCATAATACATAAACATTGCAAGAGTTTTCCATATGTAGGCTGTAGATCCGTTTCTCTGTATGTCTTGGATTGAGACAAGCTTTGAGACAGCAACATACATGTACAACTACAGGCGTGGTTACTCGGCAGTATTTAGTGTGTGATGTATAATTAAACTGGTGCTCTAAAGTCTACTTTCACACAAGATATTAAGTATAATGTAGATATCATTTGTGGCTGAATTTATTTATATGCCTAATATTAGTCTACACACATGTGACTTTTGTGATGACTTATACTTTAGTAAAATCTAGACCTACCTTTTGTTTAAATTAAAACAACCAAGTTGATAGAGTAAACATTCGGTCAGTTTTACATACTGTGTTGTGTGAGAGAGTTTGTAAGTATGTGTTGACTTTTGGCATTTGCATTATTTGGTTAAGCCAGTGTGCGTCTTTACAACATGCCATAGCGTGTGTGGCATCGACATTATTACGCCTTAGTGGCATTAACAGTTTTCCGCCTGTGTGGCATAGACATTATTACGCTTGTCGGGATTCGTAATGAACGATATGTGGTATGTTCCTGTGTGGAGACTTTAGCCTGTGTGGCCGTTCTAGTAAAACGGATTTATACCGAGAGGGTAATCGTTGTATAATTGCTAGGACAGGAAATTTTACTTGTCCAGTTGAATTGTTACATAGATACTTGTGTTTGGCTAGTATTGACAAGGATTCTGAAGAATTCATATTTAGATCTGTATCGTATTGTAGAACTTCCGATACTTATATGTTAAAGGGTGACAGATGCATTTCTTATACTAGAGCTCGAGAGGTCATTTTGAACATGTTTACGGCAATTGGTTTAGATAAAACCAAGTTTGGACTTCATAATTTGAGGTCAGGTGGTGCCACTGCAGCGGCAAATTTTGGAGTCTCGGAGATGGTCGTTGGCGTACTGAGAAGGCTAAAGATGGTTATGTGAAAGATGACATAGACAAATTACTTTCAGTATCGAAATGTCTAGGGATATGATTTGATGCATAATTGCGCTTTTATATAGTTGGTGTTAAATCAGTGTTTACATAGTTCCTTTCTATTCCCGTTCTTTGTATTTGCTCGAACAATCCGTAATGCCTTTGGCATATTGCTATTTACTGTGTTTAGTCTTTTATATAACCCTGAATGATTCTTTAGAGGATAACTATTTTATTTTCGGTTGAGGAAAGCGAATTAGAATATAAATGTATTTATTCACGTCAGATACATTCAGGTGATTCGTGCACATGTGATTGCACGAGTTTTCCGATCTTTTCGATCTGAAGTAGTCACGTGGTCAGTTATACAGATTTCAATCACTCGAGGTAAAAGCATTACGGATAATAGACGTGTATTAGATACCCTCCCACCCACCCTTAATTAAGATTTTTGATAACTTAGATGTTTGTATTCAATGGAATAGTACATGCATTTTGGAATACAGTTGATGGAGATTTTTAGACTGAAAGTAATTTTGTTGTGCATCTATTATCTTACTACATGTATATTTTAAGCATGCCTTTTCTATTTTCATGTTGAAAATAGTAGAATACAGACTATGATTTATGATAATGATGATCCTCATTGTGTGTGCAGTTCATTGAAATGTTACTGTGTGAAAAAAAAATCCGTAATGCCTTTGGCCTAATACTATTTACTGTGTTTAGTCTTTTATATAACCCTGAATGATTATTTAGAGGATAAATATTTTATTTTCGGTTGAGCAAAGCGAATTAGAAAATAATGAACTATATGTGGTATATTCCTGTGTGGAGACTTTAGCCTGTATGGCCTTTATCCTGTGTGAATTTAGTAAATAATGGCAGTGTCTGGATGACAGAATTGGTAGTTCTGATTGAGTTTTGTGTGATATTTAACTTAAACAAGTTTTAACGTATTTTCATGTGCAGAGATATACCAGGATATTAAAATTCGAAATACTGGGCGTAAATTTTGAAATATTAGAGATAAGTGTGACAGCCCTAATCATATGTTTACAAATGCTTAACCCGATGGTGTCCATTGCAAACATTTGTAGCTATATCAGGCAAACCATTTGGAGCTAGATCAGACGCAGAGTAATTTGGCGTCCAAAGAGGCTCCCAATTGTTTGTAGCTCAGAATTAATAAAATCATCCAGGCTTTGAAGAAAATGCAATTTTATACATTGCAGTTTGTTTCGTTTAAACGGGAAAAATAACCTCTTCTTTCTCACAGAAACTTTCTAATCCCATCGAGACGGCTTTCACGCCTCTATCTGTCTTTCATGAAATTCTATATTTTCCCGATTAGTATATTTCCTTCATATATACAGATATCCTCTTCAATCTGCGTAATGCAATATGTCTCAACAATTGAAATAAAGCTAAATAGGAAATTAACACAAGTTTTATTGTAGTTTATATTCCTGAATTTTGGGTCGAGTTGTATGGGCGTCTTACAGTTAAGAAGACCCAGAACAAGTGTTTATAAATTATGGTTAAAAATTAATATTCATAACAGGTTATCTAGCGTTTTCATTCCAAATTGGTTTCTGTTTAGGTCCAATCCAAAATTATAATTATTTTCATATCTAATTTTAGTTATCGAAATGCAGAAGAAAATGACACAAATGGGATAAAATAAGGAAAATAAGTATACAGTGGAGAATCTGTTATTCTTTCCCGATAAACGCGTTTATGCTAAAACTATTTTTTCTTTTACAAACAGTTTGGAGCCAGATCAGACGCCGGGTAACCCGGCGTCTGATCAGGCTCCAAACTGTTTGCCACCAAGATAAACATAAAATATCAGAATTGTCAAAAAGTTGTTCTTTTCTACTTTTTAGTGCTTTGCGTTTGCGTACGTTTGCATTTAAACGGGAAAGAATAACAGATTCCCCACTGTATACATTTGAAATGGGTGTTCTTTTGTATTTTGATCACTTCACACTTGCGTCATTTGTGCTTCTTAACATACAGTTCAACATCTGTAGCATGTGCTTACCGCCGGGCTGGTATTTAGGGTAACCCAATGAATATAAGAATAGATGATTTGAGTGTTTCTTGTGTCTCTGTCTCGAGACACTTATTTACAAAGCTTATCCCTTTCATGATCAAATTTATCGCGAGGTTTTACACATTCACTGCCTTATTGTAGTGTGCTTCAATATTGTTGTCGGCAAAGTTAGATTTAAGGCAGTATAACTAACGCAATTTCAAAATAAGTGGCAAACAGTTTTGATCCTGATCAGATGCCGCGTTACGCGGCGTCTGATCAGGATCAAAACTCTTTGTAAATGCTCTTTATTACGCCATTGAGAGTGACAGGGTTAAGGCTTAGTGTACATATATACACTGGCGTGATATACAGTCCGTTTTAGATCGCATGGCACATCAACATAACCTAACTAAAATGTAAACAAAACATACCTGTACGATTGGTTTCGTCAGTGTAATATGTTTAAGACCCCAGCACTTAAATGTAGAGTGACCGTGGCCTAATGGTATAGGCAGAGGCGTTCTGTATGACAGGTCCCAAGTTCAAATTTCGCTGACGGATTCTTTTTATTTCTTGTTTTCATTTGCAAAAGCATGCATTAGTCAAGGTAAATCATGTTAGATTTGTGCCTTGTAGTAATCCTTAAAATATTACATTTGACTTGCAGCGATGGCTAAGCTCACTACACAGCGAGTCGTTCTAAATACGCAGGCAAAAAAATGTTAAAAATGTAATATATTAATCATTATTGCACTGGGGAACTAAATTACCCATTAGCGTCCCCTATGGAAACACAACAATAGATATGAAAACACAAAATGCCCATTCCAATGCAGATCTACAACTCTGATTGCAGAACATATTTAGTAAACGCCCTAGACACAATTTGAATCCAAATATAAAACTTTAATAAAAAAAAAGTTTGCCCACAGTGAGATTCGAACCAACAACTACCAAAATATGCGATAGCCTGTGTCATTATAGCGGCCGATTCTACCTCTGGGCTGCACGGCCACTTACCTGTAGAGATTGGTTTTAATATATTTGATTATGTCATTTTACCTGCAATGTTTTTACCTGTATGTTTGTAAATATTGGGAACAATAGGTGTGCCATACGATCTAATTTTATTATCCATAAGGTTTGACCTGTCGGTCCATTACTTTACGTCAACTTTCGTTGGTACCATCGGGAGTTTCCGTATACTTTACTTATAGATCAATGAAAACTTCAGGTAGTATACTTTAGCCGATGATCTAACGTCACTGACGCAATAGCTTAGTGGATAGTGGCATTGACTCGTAGTACTAGGGATGTTGGTTCGATTCTAGGCACTGTTTTGTAAACGTCGGCTTCAGGTACTTTTTTTTCGATAATTATATATTTTACTAGATCTAAAATAAAACAGTTAACAAAAGTAACAAAAAGAAGTAACTTGCTGCTTAACGACATACAAAAGTTGCCAAAGAGTACTTTGCATAACGCAATGTTGCTACAGTGGAGCAATAAACGCGTTTACGCTAAAACTATTATTTCCATAGCAAACAGTTTGGAGCCAGATCAGACGCCTGGTAACCCGGCGTTTGATCAGGCTCCGAACTGTTTGCAACTCAGATCAACATGAATAGCAAAAATTATCGAAAATATGTCCTGCTCTATGATTTATTGCTATGCGTTTGCGTTCGTTTGCGTTTAAACTGGAGAGAATAACACTTTCTCCACTGTATACGCACTTTCTTAGGCAAGTGAACTGTACTTTATTTTATACAATTGCATGATTGTCATGGTTTGTATGTGTCTACCATAAAAAAGTTAAAAAAAATACACATTAAGAAATAAACCCTTACGTTGGTAGCGCAGATACATAACCACTGAGCTATTTCCGACTGTAGTTATCTTTATCAGATAATATAGTCAAATTCGAGTCATCGTTGAATGGCTTATTTACTATACACTGTTTTGTTGTTTCCGGAAGATAAAACTAGCTTACGGAAAAAGACGGAATATTCATAAACCGACAGGTCAAACCTTATCGACACCCGGCGTCTGATCTTGATCTAACCTGTTTGCAATGGAAATAATATATTTTATTATATAAATGCGTTTATTGGGAAAGAATAAGATATCAGTTAAGTTAGCGCAGCGGTCTCGTGCTGCACGAGGATCATACTTATCTGAAATAGGAAAGTGCACGTTTCGATATTCGATGTTACCTTGCTTACCCATTTACCATCATTAACTATTCTATTCTAAAAATAACTCCGACAGGTTAGAAAAATCGTACAATATGCGACTTTCATCTACTGCGAAAAACACGCAGACGAGGCAAATTTCAACTGATCGGGACTAATTTCAACATACCCGTATCTAGTCTAAATACGATTTACCTTTGAACTTAGACTGATGGTGAGTTGAGTCTTATGACACTTCGGCACAAAACATGTCGTATAGCGCCGAGGAATGATAAGGGATGGTGAGATGAGATGATAATGCTTTCAGGAATATGATTTCGGCTAATCTCATATGTTGCGGATCAAAATCACCGACATGCCTTTCTTTTAGTTCTTGTCAGAGGGTTTGATCTCGGTCTAATAAACAGAAACATTCCCTATGACAATTAAGCCCCAGAACCACGGCAAGGCAGGAAGGTCTATTGGATTGAATATAGGTATGTTCGTCTTAGGTGAATATAAAAGAGGGCAAATCAGCCGTAAAGTTAAGCACATTTTTCACTTTATCACGTCATGTATGTAAATTGTATTGAATGAATATCAACTGTAAGATTATGCATATTGTTCGCCGAACCCTTTCACTCTCATTGACGCCTAAAAGCGCGTTTGCAAACAGTTTGAATCCCTATCAGACACCGCGTAACGCGGCGTCTGATCAGGATTCAAACTATTTGACACTCGTATCGACATGTTTTAAGTCATTCTACATTGAATTTTACTTTGAAACGATCTTAATGATAACAAAATTGAAGCAGACGACAATGAAACTGTGAAAGGGTAAACATCCCACGAAGGATTTGGCAGTGAAAGGGTTAAGAATGTAATTGTGTGACTTTTAATGGTTGTTTAACCGATGTACGGTTATGCTTACTTTCGCCTTAACTATGTTCAAGATATCGAGTCTAGACTCTCGACTATTTCTCACTTTTTGTGCTTGAGGACTTTGGTTAGACAGACGATATACAGTGGAGAATCTGATATTCTTTCCCGTTAAACGCAAACGTACGCAAACGCAAAGCACTAAAATGTAGAAAAGGTCAAGCTTTGACAATTCTGACTTTTTATTTTTATCTTAGTGGCAAACAGTTTTGAGCCTGATCAGACGCCGGGTTACCCGGCGTCTGATCTGGCTCCAAACTGTTTGCAATGGAAATAATAGATTTAGCGTAAACGCGTTTATTGGGAAAGAATAACACATTCTCCACTGTAGTAGAGTTTATACTATGGTGGAGAAGAACTAATTCGTGTGTTTGCGCTACAATAAACTGTTTGTTTTTAAAATTAAAACACATAATAATTATTTTCGAAAAGCTTTCGTTTTCTATATTTTATTACATATGATATATTATTGTTTTGAATACGCCTTTTATGTCATGAAATTTTTCCTCCACTGAAGAAAATACTTCCATCTTATACAGCCAAGAATATGCACCGTGAGTATTTTGTGTTTTGAATACGCCTTTTATGTCATGAAATTTTTCCTCCACTGAAGAAAATACTTCCATCTTATACAGCCAAGAATATGCACCGTGAGTATTTTGTGTTTTTTCCTAGCAAAATATATTTTGAAGCAGGTTTAAAGTAAAGCAGACTGTGCCTGATACAACGTAGATCATTCTGTGTTACTCTCAACTTGCTTTAAGTTGTCTCCCACCTTCATTACTAGATTATGGGGTAATGGGTTAAAGAAAATCACTTTCTCCACTGTACCTAATTATCTATTTAAACAATCCACGTTTGTGTGTTGTGTTATATATTTTATCCACATTTATATGCATTTAACTATATATACTTACAATTGCAATTCCAACACATTTATAATTTAAACGTACATCAAAAGGATTAAAAAAGACGCGAGATGATTTTAAAATAAATGCGTACATCATAGATAACAGATGTTATTGTAGTAGTACAGTGGAGAATGTGTTATTCTTTCCCAATAAACGCGTTGAGTTTCAGCGTTGAGTGTTTCTTGTGGGTGTGAATATGATTGACCAATCCAGACAAGGTGGATCATATGAAACTGTTGCTGAAGCCGACAGATACAAAGAGAAACATACATTTATGGCAATGCATTTGCTTTTTTGTTTAAAAGGAAAATAATATTGATTTTCTCAATGTATACACACCATTCGTTCTTGGTTTTTTTTATCGAATATAATGCATAACCGCATGGTCCCAATCAATTAATGTGTGTAAGACTGGTTATGACGATAAGAAATATGAAAGTAAAGCATACATACATGTATTCCGATTGAACTTTTCTTTTTATTCTAAAAACAATAAACTATCATTCTGCTTAAAATAATTGTTATCTCTCATTAACACAACCAATGAGTCCTTGTTTGGGTTGTTATAATTGGACTTTTATTGTCATAACGTCATTCATTTGCGTGGCACAGCTTTGCACACGAATGGTTTTGGTCGGATGAATAGTGCTATATCAAAGTTGCCGCCATATCTTGGATCACAGGACACAGTATTCTCGGGTAGCATATCAAATGTCCATTTCTGTAACAGGGTAGCAACATACAGAAAGATCCGGGATCTGGCCAGACCCTCACCGGGACATTGTCTCCGCCCTTTGCCAAATGGTAACCAGCTACAACATATTAATATGATAAAGTTTAAGACCACTAAAAAATGACTTAAAATTAGTAACTCAAGATACTCATGTACTAATTATTTGTTTGAAAATGATAACATTCCCAAACTAAGTAAAGAGAAATCCGAATATATTGAACGAGAATTAACACTTGATGAAGCAACAAAAGTTTTAAAAGACATGAAAAATAATACAAGTCCAGGTACAACTGACACTAAACGACTCTTACTACAATAATAAGTTGTCCGATACACAAACCCAAGGTTACATGAATTCCAAAAGGAGACAAACCTAAACAATATGTTTTAAAACACCTTTAAATACAGTTTATAAGATAGGAACTGGGTGCATAGCAAATAGATTAAAATATTTTCTTCCTAAACGTATTCATCAAGATCAAACAGGGTTTCTCAAAGGGCGTTATATATGAGAAAATACTAGGTTAATATATGATTTGCTTCATTATACTCGATTCTCTGTCTTGGTCTTTTGTAAGAAAAACTCTAAAAATAGTTTAATTTTGGCTGCTCAATAAAGACGCAAAATCACCGTTACCCAGTGTGGATTCCTTTCAGACTCTTTTAAGATTGAGCGGGGCTGCATACAAGGTGATCCTTTATCTTGTTACATGTTTATTCTGTGTGCCGAAATCCTATCGATTGAAATAAGATCAAACCCAAACATTAAAGGTTTAAAAATAAATCAAACTGAATATAAATTATCTCAGTTTCCGGTCTAAAAAATAATTTTGAAAAAACAAAAGTAATATGGATAGGTAAGAAAAAATATATTTCTGACACAATTAAAACAAAGTGGAAACTAACATGGAACCAAACTCAATTTGAGATGCTAGGTATACGTTTTCATATTGATTTGGATAAGATTATTAATTTGAATTATAAACCAAAAATAACTGAAATAGAAGAAACAATCAAAAATGGAACTGGAGAATATTAACACCTATAGGCAACATAACGTTAAGAAGGTTAATAACGAAGAATGGGGGATGGGTGGATATCATTAAAAATTATATAGATGTTAACACAATGTTAAATTGTGGAAAGTATTATTATGAACTATTTGCAAGTAAATGCACAAATAGATTTTGGGCTGAAACGTTTTTGGCATTTTCAAAAATAATAGGTATACATATTATTGATAAGGACACCATTCACGATTATCCATTATTTTATAACCACATTATTTAGTTGGACAAAAGAATGTTTTCTTAAAATCAAGTTTTCTTAAAATCAAGGTTCCAGTATGGTTTACATTGCATAGGTGACTTGGTAAATGAAAATGGTGCAATCAAGACTTTTCATGAATGCAAAATTAAATATAATCTACCTACCAATTCTCTAATTTATAACGGAATTAAACTTGCTATTGAGAAAGGCCTTACACATATACAAGTAGGAAAAAGAGATTTAAACCTACTCAGAAACCAGTTTTTCCACCTTATATAAAACTAATTTTGAAAGATGCTAAAGGTTCAAGATCCAAATGCTTAAATAGAAATACAATCAAGCCGACCTGTAAACAAACGTGGGATAAAACATTAGGAATGAAAATTAAGAACAAATGAGTGGAAATGCATATTTGAGATACCTTTTATTATAACAAAAACACAGAAATGCAATGGTTTCAGTTTCGAATAGTTCACAGAATTCTTGGCACAAACTACCATCTATACAAAATGAATATAACTGATAGCCCATTATGTACCTTCTGCAGAACAGATCCAGAATTTATTGACCTTTTGTTTTCGCTATGCCTCATCAGCAAGAAACTAACAATAAACTTTGTTCACACAAAAACCATATTTTTCATACTCTTGATATGGAAACAATGATATTTGGTTTTAGAAATACATCAGATACGGTTAAAAATCTTATTCTTATCCTTTTTTAAATGTACATTTTCAATGTCGATACAACACATATCTACCTACAGTACTAGGTACAAAGCATTACTTATCTTTTAAATACAAATTATTTAATTCAATAGTAATTGAAAAAGGTTCTGAATATTCTTTTCATAATCAATGGGACCAATTTAAAATTCTATTTGAAACTTAATATTACCTTAAACAATATTGATCAGATAAGATCAACTATTTCGATATACACGTTTTTTTGTATATAAATGTATAGAAGACAGCGATGTATGTTTTCATATAAATATGCGTACAAATGCAGAACTGCTTTTTGTTAAGAAATTTATACATGCCTGGCTACACGTTTGTTGTGTTTTTTTCGGTTTATTTTTGTATTTCTGTATTTTTTTTATAACATTGTATAGACCTTAGTCAATGTAAGAATATTCTCTGTAAATATATGTATGCGATTATGCAACAAAATTCTTAACTATTTAGTGCCTTACTTAATGTGGTGCTAAAGGCAGTTTGATTAGTTAAAAATGTTATATTCTAAACAATGTTTGCAAACAAAGGAGTATGCTATTTAATCAAAATAAACTTAAAGCAAGTGTCAAGTAGTCTGGATTTTGATCAGAAACCGAGTTACTGTATCAAAACAGTTTAATTGTGAAATGTGTTGGACAAAGCGTTGAGGGGTTACTCTTCGCGTAGCTTTTGTTTCGTTTTCAGGCCCTGTCAGTGAGAATGTATTTTATGTTGCATTGTCCATTACACATTGAGATACACTGACAGAGCCGTAATCACATGCATGGAAAATATTCAAAATATACAGTCGAAACTCAATACTTCGATCTCGCTTTAATCGATCTTACCAGTATGCCATAAGTTGAATTCCAATAATTCAATCTCGCTTAAGTCGAACATACACGTAAGCCACGTTTTAACTTTGAAATATGGGCATGTTCGAACTAGCGCTAGTTCGAAGAATCGAGTTTCGATTGTATAATAAATGCATGATAAATGTTGTAAATGTTGTAAATTGGGCATTTAATTAAATTATCCCCGTCAAAAGTGTGTTGGTGTTTAAGAGATATCCGTTGTATGCTATTAATGCTATATAGTTAAGGCAATATTTACCTCTGTCTTAAAATGTGGTCGTTCGGCAATAGGTCTCCATTGTCATCCAACCACCTCTCTGGTCTAAAAGTCTAGGGGTCTCCCCACACCTTCTCGTCATGGTGTATATACCATACATTAGGAAAGACCTGTCGATTAAATGTAGCAATTCTGTAATTACGCACACCAGACAAGACCGCTGCTGTAATACTTCACAAAATTGATGAATATTGTTTTCAAAACATAGTATCAGTCATGTTAAAACATTGTCTATTCGATTCAGTTATAGTGACATCACAGACAAATTGAAATGTACATCATATACAGCGCTCCCTCTCTACAACGACACCCAATGAGAGACAAAAATGAGTTCGGTGTTCGGAGGGAGTCGTTGTAGGGAGAGACATTGACTTACATTTGCAAACAGCTTAACGCGAGGTCTGACCTGGATTCAAGCTGTTTGAACTCGTCATTATGTTTAAGAAAACAGCAGACGACAATTTTAAGCAGACGGTATTGCAGCCATGAAAGCTTTAGATATAATTGTCCTGTTTAGGGAACTGCGGCAAAAGTCGTTGCAAGGAAGGAGTCGTTGTTGAGAGAGCCGTTGTAGGGAGGGAAGACTGTTTATCCGATCAAATCGGTTACTAGCACAAACGCTTACACTCGGCGTACTGAGCTAGATTAGACAGTAATTCAAAATCAGAAAAAAGAATAGACATTTTTTACTACATTTTCATTTACTCGTATACCCTTGAAACTTGGACACTTCAATTTTCCAATTAAATCTAGTCACCGTTTGACTTTTAGGATTGATTTTACAATATATTACATAATTACAAATAGTACAGACACTGACTATAGGGCTCTTACGAAAGCTATCCGATCGGGTTCTACACTATAAGCACAATACAATCGTATTCTTTAGAGGTACGATACTCGTCGCGATGGTTGAATATGTTAAGAGACATGTTGGACCGTCTTTAATTTGATACTACATGAACATAGAGGTTTTATATATGTTCACCTATTGACATCATATACACTTTAAAAGTACACAGGGGCAATATTATTAAAATAATACACTTAAAATAAACCCACGTCTTCATAGAAATACAATGTACATACTTTCAGTCGATTCATAGAAGAGAGAAGACTCCCTGTTCAGGTAGAGGACTATGGTTAATACGTTAGCTGTTGAATCCTAAATGGAGAATAGGGTACTTTGTCATACGTAAAGGACTTGCATTAATGTAAATTATTGCTTGAAATGATAAACGTATTTATTTAATACGAGCGATAAGACTGCGTGTAATGGTAAATGGTTTTCAGGCAATTAGTTTGTAATTGACCATACACTAATGAGTACCGTAAAAAGTACTACATACTAATGACTTTGGTGGTATTTGATATCCTTCAAACACAATGCCTTCTTCACAATAGTGGGGAAGCAACAAAGGTACTGGAGTTAAGTAGCGCAATGCCTCTAGAACAGCAGCCTCTGTGAACACACAGTCACGTCTATCAGACAACACTGGGAGCCTCTCTCTGCCCACCACCCTGTCCAGCTCAGCCTGAATCTTGGCTTGGTACTCGGGATAGTTTAGTACACACAGCAGCAATGATGAAAGAGTTGATAAAGATGTCAGAATACCTGGAGTGAGTTTATTATCAGATGTATAACTTGCGATGATTTTTAAACACTTACAACAATGACAATGTCAATAGTTTATTTGCAATATAAGGCCTCCGGTCTATAATACCACCAGTAAAGTAACATGAGCGACATCGTTGTATTATTATACAAACTTTTACAAACGATATGAACATATTGAATTATTCTAATGTTTAAAACAAACAAGATAAACGTGTAACTATGATACTAGTATTAATGTAGATCACTTTATTCATGACACCAAACATATCACATTTGTGTGAAGTGACAAAATTAAATATTTATTTTGTCCACATGGTATATAGCAATAATACATGTACATAAAAAAATTTATTACCATGTTCTAATATCAGGAGTCTATTGTAAATTGACTGTGACTTATTAGATCATGATAATAACTGTTAAAAGCAAGGCGTCATGGTTTAAAGTTGCTCTGTATTTAAATGCAATGACGAGGTATCTAGATAGTGCATATATACTGTCTTTTCTGTTGTCTGACATGATTTTAATGAATAGTTTTTGGCATATAACAGAGTTAAGCCAATTATATTTAAAGAACTGTTTTCGCAACTCACTAAACATAGGGCAAGAAAATGCATTTAATCCTCTATTGTATAAACATCGTTTTTCAAACAGAAATGACAGAATCTGGGGTCTCTTTCGATGTTCAAATGGCGTCCCTTTTCTATCATAAGTTTATGACCTGAACAGCGAAAGTTGGCCAGATTCCGTTTAGACATGTAAGGTAAAGGTATTGATAAGTATGTTTCTGGATTTAATGCATTTTTATACAGTTTATAGGTTAAAGCTATGGGCGAAGAGTTTATACCTGCAAGTATATCTTTGTTTGCACAATCGACTAGTCTTTCAGAGAACAGTTTAATGAAAGCTTTGGCATCGCCAATTTAATCCACTATCAATGCATAGCCTTACCCAAATGTGTATAATAGGCGTTTTATATATGTTGCCCGGTTAGTTCTTCCACTTTCATCTATACGGCGTAACATAATGTAGCACTGTTTTGGTTCCTTGACATGGTTAGTATATGAGTCCAATATCTAACATAATTAATCATATATGTTGTGGACAAGGGGTATCTTCGACATTCACTTAATGCAAAAAAGTTTGAAACATTTTGGTTAGAGAGACAGAGAAGAGAGTTTCTTCCCGAAGTTGATATATCTAGACTGAACTATTTTATTCTTATAAAATGGTTAATCTGTTCAGTAAACTTCACTTAAGCCTCTATATACATGTAATAAAGACCTCCAATACCTGCCCCAATTGTTTCCAAAGTTATTGCCATAATTCTTTCGTCTGTAAAGAAAACGTCTCGACCTTCTTTCTGTGCCTTCAGTTGTTCGCCAATGAAGAAATCTACAAAGCCCCTCACTTCACCTGGCCTGTATGTAGCCTATATTAAGTACAATCCATGTTTGGCTATTTATGTGCTCTCTGATCTGAGTCTACACGTTTAGCATAGAACAAGTGCATTCTACACAGGTGATCTGTTTGTAAATGACGAGTTCAATCGTACATATGGTTCAATGTGTTAAAAAAGAAATGAGAGCATACATTATATTTCCAACGAAGCGCTATTTCACGTCATTAACTATAACTCTTGAAATACTTGTTCGTACCTTTTTCAGAGGAAATTATGTTAGCTATTTCCGCCAACCAAGCACTTTTTATACCTTCTCCTAGAAAACCTGTTGGAACATCTGTGATATCATTATATGGAACAATGTCAATACTTTCTGCATCTTTATATGTGTATGCTTAAAACAGGCTGAACGTGCAGCAAAAAGCTTCCGAATGAGCTGTCTATTTCATTTTCACCCTGATGTTAGTGATCATCCGTCTAAACACATTGAACATTAGCATCGAGTACACCCATTGTTTACAATTTACCTGTGAATAGTACACTTGTCCAATGAAAACAGTGTACTCCCTGAACAAACTTCTCCCAAAACTACTAGAAGTCCCATGAGAGAATAGATAAAGTACAAAGTGACCGTGAAATTAAAATGAATGCAATAAAAAGAAAAACCAGTAGAATATGTAGTTTAGCCCATTCACATCCTTACCCGGAGTAGCACAATTATTTGTAAACAGTGTAGATCCTGACCAGAGACCGCTTAACGCGGCGTTTAATCAGGGTCCAAACTATTTTAATTAACAGTTTGGCACTTAGTTTTATATTCCTTCATAATTCAAAACTTGAGGAAAATCTTATATTGTAGATCCTGTCTTAAAAACAACATACGTGCCAAATCCGCTGTCATTGGGGTGTATGTATATAAGCGTGAAAATATAAGAAAATATGCAGGTGAGTCTTCCCAAAATAGATAGGAGGCCGCCAAGTTTGCAGGTTCGCTAGCGGAATTAATCGATCTTTATCCTAATTGTGACGTCAGTTGTACCCTCGCATGATGTATTTACTTTAACAGGGTTGCTAGAGAGTAAGGCTACAGATAAGAGCGAGTAAACTGAACAATCCAACATTTTCTAAATCATTTCAACACCAAATCCTATGGTGTTACTATTCATTAGAATCGTCTCGAAGAGACGATTCTAATGAGTAGTGACACCATAGGGTTTTATGCAGAAATAAAGATTGTAGTTTTTGAATACTCCCCTTATCTGGAACACTGTAGTGAGTAAGTCATTATTTTTTTCTAATAAAAAAGCTTTAGAATGTGATTTTTCGATAAACTGCCTGCTATACGAATGATGGTAAAATTAGACTTTATGATAGATGGAAAACTTATCAAACCTTTGTGTTTACACGAAATGATTATTATACCAAACACATACAAACAATCAGCCAATCACGTGTCTTCAATAACGGCATGCTGCATGAATTAAGTACTCTTATTACAATTAGTCAATTCCTCGTGGAATTAACCCGACAAGTTACTCTCTTGTTTTCAACAACAGCCATACACCACCCGTTGAGACAACTTTGCATTTACATCGACAAGGGGCTAACAGTTGGCTTGCCGCGATCGGAAGTGTACAATGACAACGGCATGCCTCTGCTAATGAACAATTACAACATATGGGGAGTATTCTTTAGAAATACAAGGGCGTTAAGCCGCGAGTATGGCCCGTTTCGAACTAGTCAAAGTATTTCGTGAATAAAAGTGCTATTTAATAACAATAAAAATAAAGCTGGAAATCATAAGCGTTCACCTTACAGGAATATTTGCTTTGACATCAACCTTATATTAATAAAATATACGGATATCAGATTTTAACTGATTAAGTTTTTTCTATTCTTCATAAATTGCCTTTCTCTCTTGTTAAGTACATACACCTAAAGAGTATAAATGACGTCATACAAGTAAATAATATGGCGGCCTCCATAAAAGCTCGTTAAACCATCTTAAGGTAGCGTTTCACGAAATGATTGGTAAAATAGTCGTTTTATACTTTTTTACAAATCCTGATAGATAAAGGTATTTTCAACAAGTTACCAAATTCTCTCTTGCTTAAACAAACGCTTTCTCGGTCATTTTACCAGTAAATCACGCGTCTGAATCCCCGTTGGGTGCCTCGATTGCGAAGATTACGTGACTAGATAGGTGGTTTATTCCGAGGCTGTCAGAGGTGATTTACGACTTTTACCGTATTAAAATCGTTACTTTTATATGATTGGCTTTGTAAATTTGGGGCGGAGTTTAACGAAATGGTTGATGATAAGCTGGGTCATGTTATTTGTTGAAAAAGAAGGTCTTAGTTGAATACCGGGCGGTCACGAGAGCCTAATTGACACATCAGTCAGTTAATTGGAGTTTCCGGCATAACATAATTTGAAGCAAGCGGTATTTTAGAACACCCCTAACTTTCGCAGTTGGGGTTCGATTTTCGTGCAGGTTAAAGCAGATAAAAGGGTATTATCTCCTCGAGGGAACCATGTCTCAGAAATTGTATAAGTAGCTCCAGTGGTCCGTTATTAAGCGTTACGTAATAGTGGTCGACTTTAAACCGTAAAAAAACTTTGATGTTACATAATAAAGGTTTGAAGCGGTTTTTAAAACAAACTGAGACACGGATCCCTAGATATGTTTATAAAGAGTATTTTGGGCAATTTTAATCATGATACAAATAAAGATGGCTTTGGTATCGTTGTTTGATTTTTTTTTTAAATGTTCTTATAAAATCGTAAAAAATTGAAATATATTTTGTAAATTGGCATTTTCACCCGTCAGCTATACAATTGGGGGGAAAATCATCAATCACGACAATAAATTAGAAAAATCCGCTTGCAGTATCGATCGTAAACCGCTACCTTAAAAGTGCTATAAACGTTTTATTTCGAAAATGTTTGAAAGTCTTTCAATTCTTTTTCACTTTGAATACATTAACATTTTAATAGTTTTAATATGTGATGAAAATTCCTCCGTATTCTATTAAATCCGTAATTCTTTTCTGTAATTCATTTTTTTTGCAAGGAAAGGGTGCTTTTTCTATTGAGATGTCCGTACTTCCAAAATTTACAGTGAAAGCTGCATTTTTACACCGATTGACTTTTAAAAAGCATAAATCGTTTTAATGTATCTGATTTTATAGAAACATCAAATAATTTGATGCCAAATAACGTTAAATAAATATTTGGCTAGAATAGTCACCAGTCAATAGTTTACTTATGACGAGACAATTTCAAAGAGGAATTTTGTTCAATACACCGGTAAATGGAACAAATGGAGTGACTTTTGAATGTATTTGCAACCCGATTAGAATCAGTGGTTTGATCAGGATCAACCATATGCAGACAGGTAATGTTAAAAACTAACTATGTCGGTGGAAAACCAAGCAAGTTTATAATGTTAGCGTTTCGTGAAATATAGATATGGATATATTGCAGAATTTGTAACGGATATGGTGGATTCGTAACATGCTCGACTATAATACCAGGGATTGAAGTTTGATCCCCTTCCGAACCAAGTATTTCGGGTGAGACCTTATTAAATCGGGGCCCAACGTATCAGTGCTTTACAATGAGCATCTAAAAGAACCAGCGAACTCTGACAGTAATTATGGTATCGCCCTCGGTTTTCTGTAACCGTTCCCATCTCATATCCATGGGGCGACCAAACCAATTCCCTTCAGTACGTCGACAGAACTTTGATTTTTATATCTAAGTCGATTTATCATTTTTACAGGTCTTTGTTGAATGTGAATGTGTCTGATAATACTGTGAACTATTTCTAAAACCGTTTATATTTTATCCACACTGAATATTAAATGTACTTACTGCACACATTGCAAAATGTTGGTAGGGCGTGGAATGTCGGTTAAGGTAGTTGAGTCAGTATATATATATAGTATACGATATGGTGCATTTTAGAATGAAATGCATCAAACAATTGAAACAATGAATAATACCTTTTTCTTGTAAAAGAAACGTCTAATAATGTTCTGTTTAGCAGATTCAATCTTTTCAAAAGCCGTCTTATACACCCCAGGGATAAAACGTAGAAACGGAAATGACATCATGACAACATTGACCCCAGGGTCAAGAAAATAATCAGCCATTTCGTCAAAGTCCCAGAACATGTTTACATCTTCGTCGTCATCTTTAAGGCCATGGCCACCAAGCTAAAAACATAAAAAGGAAAAGAAAAGGAAAACCATATTGGACACTTTTCCAGGGCAAGAACAGAAATCTCATAAAGGAAGTTTAAAAACTAATTATTTAAAGACTCGGCATATTTTAATGTGAATTAGAATATACTGAGTGTTAAACATTGCCACATTATAATGTGAGACTTACCACACCGGGTAACATTTTACATACATTTAAAATTGTTCACAAAGTTTAAGGTTTATGTTGTCCATGACACATTTTGCATAGAATATTTATAATTTTAAAAGAAATAAATCCTATTGGGAATCGAACCCACATCCTTTTATCCTATTGCAAGTACCCGTACACGCTACCTATTACTCTGACTCGATTATTGATTTCATTTCAATACAAATGGGACAATATCTTTAGTATATTATGAAAGGTAGGTAACTCCTGAACGAATTCGTGGTTTGTGACGCATTTAACCTCTACGGCTGCTGGAATCGTCCTAAAGGTCATAGCCCACGGGTCAAAATCCGACTATACAACACTTGCTGTTGCATCACAAAAAAGTAAACAAAAATAAATAAAGCGTTATTGTGAAATATATTGAATCAATAGAGAAACAACCAAATATAGACTTGCAACATACTTCTATAATGTAGAAACTGTCTCTAATTATATGAATTCAAATAGAAATTAGTGTTTAAGGAATAAAGAAGAAATATTACAAACGGAACGCAATTTTCAAAAATTACACAGTGCCGTTGAAACAGAAATTATATATATACATAAAAAGCCGAAAACATGTCGAAGTTCCGAAAGTCTCTGCGTATGAACAGAGAATCAATAGAATGCACCTAAACATAATGAAATGTGTAAACTGATAATACAGCACCGCTGAAAAAATCGCGTTTGACCCAGACTATCATTACTAACCCTTTCAACCCTAATTTTTTTTATGGTTTTTATAATCCTTTTGGACTCTTCTAGTAGAAGTATTTTGAACCAGTCTTCTGTTATATTTTTGGCATGACAACAAAAGCAAATGAAATTATCAAACAGTGCATACTCTGATCAGAGAGCTCCTATAGGAGCCCTCTGATAAGGGTCTACACTGTTTGCATCAGTAACCTCTACAGAGGGTTGTAGGGTTGAAAGGGCTCACTTCTACAGTCATTGTTTCAAAGACACTGACACACTGTCCAGAATGTGTCCCGGGTGTACACGGTTTTCTTTTAATTTTCAGTTGTGAGCAGCTAGCTCATAACTGATCTGGAACAACTTCCATCAAATAGGTTTGTTTAATCTGGATTAGGCATGAGTATTTAGGTTATTTTACTCAGAGCACAAACGTTTTTCCTTTACCTTGGAATTTTCGGAGATGTAACATCCCTCATTTTTAAGAAACATCTTTTTATACATGTATAGTATATGGTTAATATACTAATACCATTTATTATACCTGTCAGCTATAGACAGGTGAAACAATCTTGTTTCAATTCCAATAAGGTCTAATTTGATAACTGATAAAACTATTACTAAAACCACTTACATATTCTTCTTTAAAGTCCTGATAATTTGATTTGATTTAATTTGTTATGATTTGTATACACTGTTACAGGCACACATCGACACTTGGGTAGAACCACCGACTTTCCGCAAGCAAGCTTGAAGGCTTTCTCACATGAAAAATCCGAATGACCCGACAGGGATTCGAACTCACAGCGATGAGGATAAAGTCACGGGGGATGCTTCTTTTTTTTGCTCAATTTACATAGCCATGTACCGTACAACTAACTGGTAATACATGTATGTATGTGTTTTAGTTAAGTTTTCCAATGGCGAGTTTTATATTTACTGTCATACTCTTATGTAGCAAAGCAAGAGAAGTTGGTCAATGCCTATAGGATATTTCCTTGCAACTAATGCAATAATTCACAAAACCTTTTTCAAAGCATACTCTTACTATATGCTTTAACCCTTTGAACCTTATTCCCGCTTAAATGCGTCATTTTCAAACAATGTACATGTGAACACAGGGCCCCGACATGATTACTTTTTGAGAGAAAAAATCATCAGAAGGTATATATACCTTCTGATGATTTTTTTTCTCTCTGAAAGAAATCGTGTCGGGGCCCTGTGCATGTGAATAGTACACTTGCCCTGTGCAAACAGTGAAAACCCAGATCAGAGGGCTCCGAAAGGAGCCCTCTGGTCAGGGTCTTCACTGTTTGTCATAATGCCAAACATTGACAAAAACAACCCTTAAAAGTCAGAAATGGACTAGATTAAAATGAAAACTTGAATTGTCCATTTAAAGTTTCAGGGAGGAAAGAGTTAAAGACATTACTTTACCTAGCTTTGGTTGTTACACCTAGTCCAGTAAAAAGTTTGAATAAAAGCATGCGAAGCAAATTTCTAGGCAAAAAATCAGTGAAACTTCTCATGTTAGGACCGTCCCTAATTTTTAATGTTATGGTTTGAAAACTACTTGAATTTGAGTGTGTCAGAGCCTCTCTAGACAACATAAAATTACTATCCCACAGGTCCATCCTTAACAGTTACTTTCACACCTAGTAAGAACAATTGGGGGCGGGGGTGGGGTATTGAATGGACTGGGAAAATGTCTTTCACTCTTTGATCAACCAAATATCGTCTGTTTGAATACATGCATATACTGTTGCTATTTTAGTTCGTTGGCGTTTAGTTTCAACTGGAAAAACATATTACTCCACTTAATTCATATTCTGTTTCCAGTCATTCCGAATTTGATGAAGAAATACCCTTGACTCGAGAGCTTCATATATGGCAATAAGAAGATTTTTCCTAAGCTTATTTCTATTAAACCCTAACTTACATTGAAAACAATGCGGAGCGAGGTTAGACCAGGAGTTAACTAATTTTGTTATCAGACTACATTATACTCTGGGTGCCAGTGAGTTCTACCCCCCCCCCCCCCCCCCCCCCCCCCCTTAGAGTTTTTTTCATGGGTACCCAAAATGTTTAGTAGGGTCTACTGAATCATAATCGCGGATGTACTCAAAAATAAACTCTTTTAGGCTATGTGTATTTTAACCGTTTCCATGGCAATCCCCCATTTTTGTAATGATGACCGATACCTGAAAAATAATCTATATCACATTCAGTTTTTGTCCTAAACACATAAAACTGGTAACAAATTGAACATAAGACATTGGGCTTTTATTTCCAATTATTTTCTCTTAAATATCTCATTTGTAAACTTTTAACATTTTTATCCTACAAATATCAGAAAACAACTTCAAATGTAGTTTAAAAGGATGACAAAATCATCGGAAAACAAAATATCCAACTTAAAGACCAACAAATTAGCTTTAAGTAATTTATCTTAGTTTTTTCCATGGCAACCCCCCAATTTTGTGTTATAATGGGCAATACCTACAAAATTGCCCGTATCACAGTAAGTTTTGATCCTAAACATATAATGTTAACATTAATATTCATGAATATGCAAATGAGATATTTAAAAGAAAATAATTGGAAATAAAAGCCCAATGTCTTATGTTCAATTTGGTACCAGTTTTATATGTTTAGGACAAAATCTGACCGTGATATGGATGATTTTTCAGGTATTGGTCATCATAACAAAAAATTGGGGTTGCCATGGAAAGGGTTAAAATAATTTCTTTAAGTTTGGAGACGAATACTACCTACAAAAGATGGGTACAGCGATGGGCAGTTCCATGGCTCCTACTTATGCATCTTTATTTATGGGGAAACTTGAGCAAGACTTTATCAACTCAAGACAGGTCCAACCATCATTATGGCTTCGATTTCTTGATGACATTTTCATGATTTGGGACAACTCATTAGAGGAATTGGAATCTTTCATCAAAGACTTGAACGATTTCCATCCAACAATAAAATTTACTTATACCATATCAGAGAGCACTATTCCATTCTTGAATGTTCAAGTTTCAAAGGGTAAGTCCCTTGAAATTGAAACTGACATATATATGAAGGAAACCAACAACCACCAGTACCTAGACTACACCTCGTGTCATCCAAATCAGTGTAAGGACGGAATTCCCCTAAGCCAGGCGAAGCGTTACAGAAGAATAATATCCGATGATGAAAAGTTCAAATCTTCCCTTCATAGTTTACGCAACTTTTTCTTAGAGAGAAACTTCCCAATATCGGTGATAGATAATGCCTTTAATAAAATACATGCATCACATATTGAATTTCTGAGACCGTCCATTACGAGTAAAACCAGTGTATTACCGTTTACGGTTGAATATAACCCATCTTTACCTAATATAGGTAGCACTATTCACCGATATTGGGACCTTCTTAATTTGACCAAAAACAAGGATGTTAATTTTATTTATGACAATTTTAAACCAATTGTGGCTTATAGACGCTCCAAAAACTTACATGACTATTTGGTTAGTTCTGATTTTAAGAAGAACAGTCAAGATAATTATTCTACGGACAGTTGTAATAGAAAACGGTGTTCACATTGTGCTCGGATAAACTCTGGATCCACATTCACCAGTACAGTAACAGGGGAGACATTTTCATTACGACACAATACAAACTGTCAGTCAAAAAATGTTATATACTTGATAACATGTAAAATGTGTAATATACAGTATGTTGGACAAACAATGCAACCAGTTTCAAGACGTATGAATAGTCACAAATTTGATATAACAAACTTTACTGATCCTGCATTTTCTACTCTTGTTGCCGGCCATTTCAATGTAGGCAATCATAGTATGACTGACTTCTCTTTTATGCCAGTTGATGTTGTAAATAATAATATTGACCGTTTGTGCAAAGAAACATTCTGGATCCACAAGTTGGACACATTGCATCCAGATGGTCTAAATTCAAAAGTACTATTTACAATTTAAAAGTGTACGTAAGATAACGTGTTTAGTACTGTTACGTTTTTTCCTATTTATGTTTTTTATATTATATTGCTATAGGAAATCTTTAGTATTACATATCCGTACAGTAGCCTACTTCACTATCTTATCTAGTTCCATGCTTGATTGGCTTTTGAGTTGAGTCTGAGATCGATCTTGAGCTTTTGATTGGCCATATTTGAGATCGGTCGTGAGCTTGAGATGGATCTCGGACTCATCTCGTTTTGCTTTAAAAGCGTGGGACCTTTTGTAAATTTTGTACTTTTCTGTTTTTCCGCAAAACAACGTAACGTCATTGTGCGACGTTATACTGAACGTTGCTATGTGACGTCACGCCCGTTGTTTTTATATTTTATCCTGATGAAGGCGTAAGCCGAAACGTCGATAAAGATGAAATAAGTTGAAATTACGTGTTGTTTGTTGACTATTTTTACATATCCATGGAAAGGGTCAAAATACACATAGCCTAAAAGAGTTTATTTCTGAGTACATTCGCGATTCTGATTCAGTAGTATTGAACATTTTGGTACCCATGAAAAAAAGTCTAGAGGGGGGTGCACGGTAGACCTCACTGACACCCAGAGTAATACAGCCTTCCGCTTAACTCTTTGAACCCTAGTCTCGCATATATGCGCCATTTGCAAACAGTGTACCTGTAAGGAGTACACTTGTCCTATGCAACAGCTTAGACCCTGAACAGAGGGCTCATTAAGGAGCTCTTTGATCAGGCTCAACACTGTTTGTCATTTTGACATATATTGTAAAAATCAACCCATAAAAGTCTAGACTGGACTAAATTGAAAACTAGAATTGTCCATTTGAGATTTCAGGGAAGAAAGGGTTAAGTAAAATTTCAAGCATTCTTTTTAAAAACCTACATTGATTTTATGTATTTCAGTTCATTTTTTGTACACTTAAACTCCTGTTAACATGAAATTATAACATTTATCTCATTGTACAGTGCCCCCCCCCCCCCCCCCTACAACAATACCAAATGGGAGACACAGATTGTATGTATTGTTCTGATGGTGTTGTTGTAGGGAGTGAATATTAAAACTTGGCTTACATTTGCAAATAGCTTGAATCAAGATGAGTCGCCGCGAATTTTAGGGCTGTCTGATCTGTATTCAAGCAGTTTTACTCCGCCGCTGCGTTATTATACTTCTTCTGTCAAAATGTCCACTAATATGTAAGTCTAATAAAATAAAAAGTCAGCAAATGACAATTTCAAGCAGACGATATTGCAGCAATGAAAGCTTTAGACAAAAATGTATTTTGGGGAGAACAGTGGCAAACATGATTGTAACGAGGGAGTCGTTGTTGGGATGGACGTTGTAGGGAGGGAGCACTGTAGTTGAGATGCAGCCGATTTACAAATTATTCTCCTTCAAGGTTTAACCTTTTCACTGCCAACCTTATGTGAGATTTTACCCCTTCACCGTTTCATTGTCGTTTGCTTCAATTTTGTTGTGTGCAACGTCGTTTTAATTTTTTTAAAAAAGGCAGTATGACTAAAGAAATTTTAAAACGAGTGTCAAACAGTTTTGATCCTGATCAGACAACGCGTAACGCGGCGTCTGATCGGAATCCAAACTGTTTGCAAACGCAATTTTTTGTGTCATTGAGAGTGAAAGGGTGTACTTACTATGATTGATATGACGTTCGCCAATGATCGTCTTAGTACACCAAGCATGTCAAATTCTTTGCCTTGAAACTGCTCGATTCTCTCAACTAGATTTACAAGTTCCGAAGTGACATTGTCCTCAAATATCTGTTTTCCTTCTCCATAAACGTTTAGTCCTTGAGCATAAGCCTTTCGTAATTTCCCATGGTCTGGTCCGAATGCCTCCAGGTTGAAAGTCAAGCTTTGATTATTAAAAATAACATGTTTTCCAACGAATGTTGCCTCTCTGTCATTAATGAACTTTTTGTACTGGTCACCAACGAATGCCCTTTTGATCAATTGTGAGCTGTTTAGCACGACAATCGCATTGCCAATCACATTTAATTTAAAAATCTCTCCATACTTCTCTGCCATCTCCATAAATGTTTTGTGTACTTTTCCCTTCTTCATATACGGCGCATACCCTACAAGAGGCCATCCAGTGGGTCCAGGTATAGGTTTGTGCTTTCCCGAGTTCCGCTTAAAAACAAAATACAGTATAGTTAACCCGAGCACAATATACAAGAACACGTCCATTGCGGTTAATGTCTTCCTTCATATGCTCAAAATATACTGCACTGACTTGATGAAACGTCGACCTTCGTAGCACGGTAAGTTGCACAAATACTCTTTACAATGCTGAACTGCTCAAATACATTCTTCCAGGATTGAAATAATGATAAGGATTTGAGGTTTTTGTGATTTTTAATGACGTGTCCAATGAATCATTTAAAGCATAAGTACAGTGCATGGCCTGTGCACAGGTCTTTGTTACGGTGTCGAAACAAACATTATTTGTAATTGTCTTTCAAAGATAAGTGGCAATTCAGACATGAAAGTTCGTTGACATGTGTCGCTTTTACAATACCCTTTTTATCCTAACACTCGTTTGATCTATCTATCGATAAGACATTTATTACATAAATTACACATTATTCACTTAGCTTGATTTACATAAGTAGTATCAACATGATATAACAAATATTATATCAATCTTCGTTGAGATGTTTTAATGAAGCTAGTTATGCTGCATTTCTTAGATGAGTTCAATAAAGAAACCGATGGCCGTCTGTGGCCATTGATAGCGAGTCGGCTTCCGGTCTGAAATACAGGGAAGACAACGTAATTCTTTCGTTCAAACGCAAACGCATTGCAATGAAATATAGAAAATGACATCCGTTTGACACTGGCACACAGTTTCGAGCTTGATCAGACGCCAGGTTACCCGGCGTCTGATCTGGCTCCAAACAGTTTGCAATGACAAAAATAGTTTAAACGTAACCGGGGTTATTTGGACAGGAAAGTTTTCTCTACTGTACTCTGCACGCTGCACACGGGGCACAAACTGCTTACCTAAACAGCAAACAGTGGTAAATTAACACGCTACTGGATTTCGCGTGAATTTTTATGATACTTTCGTCAGAGTTTCTATACGATAGTTAGTGGTCCTTTTCCATCTGTAGCCTGAAGAGCCGTTTCCCTGTATGTCTTGGAATGATACAAGATTACCATTTACTGTCCTCTGGATGACCTTTGGCCTATCATATTATTTCAATTATAATTGAAATCAGTCTTGAAGACTCTTGATTGTTAGGGGTATACGAGGGTAGTTCAACAAGTTTTGCTACTGGATTAATAACCGATGAAGGGGTGTGTCATCTCGAAAACTTCCAATATAAAGGGAAAAAACGTTTGTGCTCCGAGTAAAATAACTTAAATACTCATTGAACTACATGTACTACGTTTTCTAAACAAGATCGTCTGTATCGTCATTCATACGTTGATTAACTCAGCGCCTCATCCGGATAAAGACTGTCTGACATTGTCAGAGTTTCGAACAAATTTCAATCCAAATCAAATGCCGAGTTTATCGACGACTGGTCTGCATCGAGAATATTTGAAACAAAATTCGAGACGGAAGAAATGCATACATTCGCTACAAAACTTGCTTTGTGTAAACTGTTGTTAACTGAAAGAACGACATTCCTGTTTTATGTTCCCTAATTCAGATATAGAACCGAGCTGTTTAAGTTTTTAGAACAAATCGGTGTATTTCGCAGATTTCGTAAAGATTATTCATATATTTTTTATTTTTTGTTATTACTTCGGAAACAGAAGGCCGGAGTGGGCATTGAATGTACTGTCACAATGTTATCTCTTTGATCAACATAATTTCGTCTGTTTAAATTCATGCATATTCCATTGTTCTATTATTTGCTTTGGCGTTTGGTTTTAACTGGAAAATCATATTACTTCACTTTATTCATATTTTGTTTCTGGCCATTTCGAATTTGAATGAGAAACATCCATTGACTCCATATAGGGCAATATGAAGAAAACGTCGATTTTCCTAGCTTATTTATATTAACCATTTCACTCTCAATGACACTTTAAAGGGCGTTTGCAAACAGTTTAGATTCTGATCAGACGTCGTTTGATCAGGATCCAAACTGTTTGACACTCTTATCGATATTTATTTTATCATAAAACCTTAAATCTAACTTTTAAACTTGTCTTGCAGACAGCAATATTGAAGCAGACGGCAATAAAACGGTTAACCCATTACCCAATAGCCTGTTTCTAGTATTGAAAATATGACCACTTAAAGCAGGTTGAAAGTAAAACAGAATGTGCCTTAATGCACATTCTGCTTTACTTTCAGCCTGCTTTAAGCTATTATCTGCTTGGATATAGATAATATTTCTTATGGCACATATTCAGGTCAGTATATATTGGAACTTTTTTCTTCAGCGGATGAATACACTAAATGCGCTAAAAGGCGCTTCCAGGAGGGAAAGGGTTAAAGGGTAATATCTTCGGAATGACATGATCAAGAAAGGGTTAAAATCTACCAGCCTTAAAAACAACGTTGGGCGAGTTTAGACCATGAAAAAATAGATTTTAGATCAGACTAGATACAGCTTGCAATTTAACTCTTTGAATCCTAGACATGCATTTATGCGCTATTGCAAACAGAGTACATGTGAGGAGTATACTTGTCCTATGCAAACAGTATAGACCCTGATCAGAGGGTCGATGAGGAGTCCTCTGATCAGGGTCTACATTATTTGTCATTTTAACATATATTGTAAAAATCAACCCTGAAAAGTTAAAAAAAAGGACCCGACGTACTTGAAACTAAGCATCAAATTCTAAAAACCAACATTGATTTTCTGCATTTCAGTCCATTGTTTGTACACTTAAACTCGCACTCACATGAAAGTATAACATTTGATTTATCTCACTGTACAGTGCCTCTTCCCTACAACAACAGGGCTATCATAAATTGCTCATAAAAATCCAAAATTTCCAAATTGTCAAGAGCGACTTAAGAATTATTACCTCAAACCCTTAACGACATTACCGTAGTCCATTCATTTACCCCCAATTGTTCAAATGCAGCCGATTTACAATTGTTTCTCCTTTTAGGTTTAACCCTTCCACTGCCAACTTTTCGTGAGTTTTTTTTACCCCTTCACCGTTTCATTGTCGTTTTTTTCAATTTCGTTTTCTGCAATGTCGTTTCAAATTTAAAAAAAAAAAAAAGCCAGTACGACTAAAGAAATTTTAAGACGAGTGTCAAACAGTTTTGATCCTGGTCAGACGCCGCGTTTGCAAACGCACTTTTTAGCGTCATTGAGAGTGAACGGGTTAACTTACTATGATTAATATGACATTTGCCAATGATCGTCTTAGTACAGTAAGCATTGCCCTGAAACTGCTGGATTCTCTCAACTAGATTTAAAAGTTCCGAAAAGACATTGTCCTCAAATATATCTGTTTTCCTTCTCCGTAAACATTTAGTCCTTGAGCATAAGCCTTCCGTAATTTCCCATGGTCTGGTCCGAATGCCTTCAGGTTGAAAGTCAAGCTTTGATTATTAAAAATAACACGTTTTCCGACGAATGTTGCCTTCTGTCATTAATGAACTTTTTGTACTCGTCACCAACGAATGCCTTTTTGATCAATTGTGAGCTTTTTGTACTCTTCCTTATCGCCCTTCTTTGCATGGTAAGTTGCACAAATTACCTTTACACTGATGAAGTGTTCACGATTATGCACAATGATCATGTCTTGAGTTTATGTTGAATCATGATGAAGTGCTCCCATAAATCTTATCAAGCATACGTGTAGAACACCTTTTGATTACCTGCCCTGCATTCATTTTTTAACACTTTATTTTCTCCGTAATAGGTGTTGGCAGGTCGGAGAGCCATCCTGTGCAACACCGTACAATATATAAATGCTTTCATTCAATACATAATATTAATACTGAGTTCAATATTGACACGGTAGTATGTTCTATGATTAATCATAAAGTGATAAAGTGTTACGGTTTTTTTTTAAAAAAAAAAGGGATGCGATAGAAGAAAAAAGGATAAGTGACATGCCTCGAAGTGATTCGTTAAAAAAATAATTGTTTGTGTACCTCTCCCTTCTCATTAGGCATGAGAAGGGTAAAGCGTATTTAGATACGGTTGTATTTAAGTAATTGCCAATTCAAACTCCTCTCACTATTTCCCACTTATTTTCAATTTTTTCTACGCTCATTTTATTTTCTGAACTCAGCTTATTTGCTTCTATGTTGCGTTCCAAATGTTTTTAAAATAATTTAAGTAAATAGCGTTAATGAATTGCCTTGTACTGTATATGTATTGTTTTATGTAAAGATTAAGTAGATTTATCTTCTCACATGTTTCACCAAAAACCATAGACGTTTCCGTGAACTGAATGTTAATGTTGATTGTGTTAATTATAGTTTCTACTTGTTATAGAAAGATTTGTGTTTTATCACAGTGGAAGAATAAATGCGAAAGTGTTTCAAGGTGCATGTTACATAGTGGACAAAGAGTATTGTCTCGTAACTTGAGTGTTGCGAGATGTTTGTTCACCGGTAAGATTCGATGCAATATTCGTACTTGTAACCACTGTAAGTTACTATCTTGTGTTATATTAAATGGTATACTGTAGAAAAATTTCCACTGTATTGGGGTAAAATCGTATAATGAGTTCCATTTTTCTTTACTTGTAGGTTCAACGTTATTAACATTTAGGATATCGTAAAATACCTTACTACCGGACTCCATCATAAAAGTGAGGTACGAAAGGGAGTTGTAGCTCGTTGTCTGATTCTTTACAACCGAATGTGTTTAAGTATGTTGATACATGTACATGTACTATTTTTGTTACTCCTATAAAGTGTAGGTAATTAACTTTTATATTGTAAATTGATTCAAATTCTTCTTAGGTCATTACCTTTTTATTAATGTATAAGTCATTTACATATATTATTCCCTTTTCATACCATGACTTTAGAAAAATGCTTTTTTCTCCAAGTTGTATATTACAATTATAAAAAAGTGGGCATTTAAGACATTCTTCTTTATTATTTACTGGTAATGCCTTTATATAGGACGTATAAGATTTAAGAACACCCTTCCAAAATTTATTATTTGTTTTTGACATAGTTATTTCTGGATAGTGATGTTCGCTGTTTATCAGTTTTTCAATATTTAAGAAATGTTTTGTTAAAGACGTCCATGTAGCGTCTGTATTATATAATCGTCTAATCCATGTGCATTTTAATCCTTTGATAAGGTTTATCATTCGCAGGCCCCCCTCCGAATAGTCTTTTATAATAACACTATTTTTAAATTTTGCTGGGCCATGCCAAAGGTTATTGAAAACATGGAATTTAATGTTCTTATTGTTGTTTCTTTCGGGTCCGGTAGCGCAATAAACAAATGATTAAACAATGGCAAAAACAGAGTTTTAATGACTGTAATTTTACCTATAGGTGTAATATATCTTATATTAAAAAATGTAATCATTTGTTTTAATGAATTAATTTTTTCATCATAATTTAAGGTGTCCATTTTGTCCAAATCTACATGAAATCTAACACCAAGTAGTTTAAAATCGCATACTAGTTTAAATTTTGTGTTTATCGCTTCTGTACTTTATTTGTTGGAGCCAAACCAAATAACATGTGTTTTGTCGAAGTTCACATTCAATCCGGACATTCTTGAAAATATGCTGAGCTCATATAATGTTTCATGTAATGATTCAGCAGAGCCATCTAGTATTATTGATGTGTCATCCGCAAACTGAGATAATAAGTGTTTTGTACCATTTATGGACAGGCCGTGTATCTTTTTGTTTGTCTTAATTTTCTGTGTTAAGATTTCTGTGCAAAGAATGAAAATATAAGATGAGGGAGGGTCTCCCTGTCTGCAGCCTCTTCCCATATTGAAGAAGTCTGACAAGAAACCGTTTTGAACAACGCACGATTGTATATTATTATAAAATAATGAAACGAAATGTTTTAAGGAATCACCAAATTTAAAAAGGTCTAATACTTTATGAATAAATTTCCATGACAGGTAATCGAAAGCTTTCTCAAAATCAATGAGTAATAAAAGTCCAGGAATGTTCTTTTCTTCAGCGTATTGCATTATATCATATACAAGTCTAACATTTTCTCCAATATATCTATTTTTTAAAAATCCAGTTTGTTCTAAACTTATTATATCGGGTAAAACTGTTTTCAATCTGCTTGCTATTGAGCCAGATGCTATCTTATATACTGTGTTGAGAAGTGTTGCCCTGCATTCATTACCGCGAACTCTACAGAACCTCTCTCCATGATGCGCTCGCCTCAGGGCGCCCACATGTTTACGTGCCTTCAACATTGCATGCTTTTATCGTTCTCCATGATCACTCCTCCTCTGTGCGCCTTCAGACGAGCGGACCGTGCCGAGGGATTCTGTAGAGTTCACGGTAATGAACGCAGGGCTGGTAGGGCGGGTTTTCTATAAGGACCTTTGCTTTTCAGCTTTGGCAGCGGCAGCACGTTCGTTTATTATTACCGGAATTTACCGTGGTCGTCACATTTACTTATTACATGTAGTAGACATTTTGACCATAGCAATTTAATGAGATGAGTCCAAATCAGACGCCTCGTTTACGCGGCGTCTGACCTTACTAAATCTTTAGCTGTTTGCACATGTTTGCACTTTTTCACATGCATATGCCTGCACGCATAATTGTGTTTCTCCATAATCAAAGTATCGAAAATAACGATTTAATCCGGAGCTTTATATATATCATCTTTTATTCCACCAAAATTGATGAGTACATGGGTAAACAAACAAAGCAGTACATGACTAAACAGATACATGAGAATACAGTTTCAGTTTATTTCATAAATCCAGTGGGCTGGAAAGCCCATGAGGACAACATTGAGCGTTACATAGTTATGTTATAAACATACATGTACATACAAAATGTATCATAAACAAACAAATATAATATGGCGACTATATAAAGGTGTGTCAAGTAATTACTTGAAGCTTATATAAACCACACTGATATCACCACAAGTAACGGTAACTTCAAACAGTGCAGCCCAAGATAAGACGTCTTTTAACAGAGAAGTCCAATCGTTTGCTATGTGAAGTTTTTATTTCACCTTATTACTCCACCTTTTTCCTGAATTATTATGCTTTTATCGTAACAGGGGAAATCCCTAGAAAACTAAATCACTAACCGTTTTTTTTGTTGGAGAAGGCATTTAAACCGTTTCTACTAGATAATAAACAAAATTAAACAATTCTATACAGTTAATTTTCTATTGCCACGTCCCTCATTCCAAACTTGGGATATACCCTAATTTCTGAAACAAATCAAGATCATCATATTTTGCAAATAAAAGGCTTCGTTCGTAAATATATATATACAAGAAATTTCAAGATAAATGGAGGGTTCGTGGCAATAGTATGAAAACTACTAGTTACTACAACCAACAAGAAACAACTACTTACAGACCGACTGACAACGTGACGACGTAAGTGACTGAAAACATGACAGTCTAAAGCAACTACAGATTTTCTGACTCTAAAAAGCATTGACAAAATTATAAGAAGTTAATATATTTCTGACTAGTTATTGAAAGCAGGGGACTGTATGATTGGGCCAATTTAGATGAAGAACAATACAAAATTGATAATAATAGATAGGCTGTGTCGACAATATGATGCCCATATGAGGGGAAATAATTATAGCAACATGTTGTGTATAATAGAAACATATTGGCATGAATATTTCACTAGTATCAGTCTTGCTCGAAACGAAACAACAAGAAAGAACAGTGGATCCAATCAAATATGTAGTATACTAAGCCGACACTTTACCATATCAAAAACATACTGTCAAAAGGTGTCCACTATATCAGTCTTGTTGTACAAGCAAAATACACAAGCATACAAACAGGTAATTATAAGACAATACAAACAAAGTAAGTGGTAATACAAATGGGAGGAAAGTGTTGTACACCCCTTAACCGAACGAACATCAATTTATTTTTGCCAAAGGTTAGCTCCGCCCTGCCAGGTAAACAAAATTCGGGCTATAACAACAGTGCATGTCCTGTGCACATAATCATCATTCTTGATGCAGAGAAGTATCAAGAAGAAGAAGAAGAGGAGACGGTTTTGTTACGGTGTCCACATTAACTGTTATTGCCTATCAGGATACGTGGTCACACATTTATGGCTGTGTCTAAGGTTTTAAGGCGTTTGAATTGAGTCTAAATTTATTCTAAAGCAAGTTGATTGGTCAGATTTGAGCCTAGGCTCAATTCTGGCCAATCATACTTGAGACCGACTTCAGACTCAACTCAAACATTTTTAACCTTGGAGCAAGGATATTGCAATGAAATCTCCCTATGTACTGGCTTGAATATTTCTTTCTAGATACACAAGGGTGATTTAAAGACATGTCCTGATCAGATTTCGGTGATAACGCCTTGCCAGACAATTTCCTTGCAAAAAGCATGAGTCTTGTGCACATGCCGATAGAAAAGAACCATTGAAGCGTCTCATGTGAGACCTGACCTTTATATTTGATTGCTTGGTTAGAAATAACCATTGAAAAGCCTCTAGAGCGTGAGTATCAATCTGGGCCTCACCAGGTAAACTAGGATTGGTTTACCCGCTGGCAGCTTATGTTGCTTTCAAGCCTATCGAGAACAATGGGGGGACCCCATCAATAGACTCAGGAAATGTCTTTAATGTCTTCCATATAGCAGAACATTTCATATACAATAGCAAACAGTGTAGAGCATTATTCTAGTACTAGGCTTAACCCTTTTACTCTCAATGACGCATAAAAGCGCGTTTCCAAACAGTTTGGATCCTGATAAGACGCCACGTAACGCGGCGTCTGATCAGGATCCAAACTGTTTGACACTCCTTTTGAAGTTTCTTTAGTCACTCTGCCTTATTTCTTAACTTTAAATTAACTCATCAATTATCACTTTTAATAAACGAGTTGACTAAAACAATATGACGCGAGCCTTGGCGAGCGTTATATTTGTTTTAGTCAACGACTTTATTAAGAATGATAAATAATGAGCACGAATGTTCGATCCTATTTATCACATAAACATTTTAAAACCCTTTTAAGTGAACTGAATCCGTAGTTTTTTGTCTCTCCGCCATATGTATTCTCCGCCAAAACTTGACGTTGTTTACAGTAACGCCATGGCAAATGACGTAATTTGGCGCCCAGCGCCATGCAGCGCTCGTGGACGAACAGGTAGGACCGGAGCCCAAATATTGATATTTCACTATAGTTTATTGAATGGCTTTATAACACTCCCAGAGTCGGTTTTATGTGATAAATCATTAATATTAACTATGCAAATGTTATGAATAATTGAACTATTTAACAAACAGAATAACTCAATTGTCATTCGCTGTTTACGTGTCACCACTTATCAGGAGCGGATTGATGTTATGATGAAGTTTTGCCTCTTACTCATATTGTCATCATTTAACAAAAGAAATAGGAAAGATAATTTGTTTATGCATGCGTGGATCCAGAGGCTGCGTATTTGGTGTGGGTGTGGGGGTTACATGGTTATCCATACCAACCAACTCTGAAACTTAAGTAAGAGTGTTGTTATCACTTTTAGTTCTAATGTGAAGCACTAGAACCGTTACAACCATACCTTTAATCTAGACTTTCAAATCACATATGTCCAATTGCGTTTAAAGACAACTGGTAGTTAAATCTACATCGAAATATCAATTATGTTACAGATATATATATATAGCTTCGGCTTAAGATGTTGTTGATTTTAAGCTATTTCATCATCTGCTATTCACATCATTTGTTCATACTCCTGTTTGGTACGTATGTGCAGGAGAAGTTGTAACGTGTTCAAGCGTTTCTGTGATGGAAACGGTTAATATTCACTTGGGGCCCGTTTCATCAAACTTCGTACGACAAATGTTGTCGTAAGTCAGATTATAAAAGTCTCAATTATTATCTATTTCTCCATCTAATCCTGTTTTGTGGCATCTCTTTGGAATCGTCTTGAAAAGACGATTCCAAAGAGATGTCACAAAACAGGATTAGATAGAAAAATAGGAAGTTAAATGTTTTTACAGTTTTGACTTACGACCGTTTTTGTCGTACGAAGTTTTATGAAACGGGTCCTAGGATCCCTCACGAAGAAAAATAGCTTCATCTGCGCACGTGGTGCAAAGTTTATTGCAAAATATTTAATTGAAGTATAATCATATTCTTACTCGTAGTTGCCTTATGGAGATAATACTATATGTATAAACTTGCAGTGAAAATGTTGCTGGTTTGTAATATTTCTCAAAACAGCGTGTATGATATATTACAAATAAAGAAGAAAACAATACGATTTTCGAAAAACAAATTGGATATGAGATAACTGTATGCAGTTCCACTCTTAGACAGTCAACTACCCTAATCAGTCGGAAACGGCAGCCAAGAACACAGTGCATAACAATAGAATTGTTTCACCACCATCTATTTTCTCTCAAGGAACTGTAAATAAGTGGCATATTGTGTGTTAAAGGGAGGTAATCAGATTACTCATATGTATGCAGTAAACCACTCGTATCCGACTGATTAGGGAATGGACTGTTTAAGAGTGGTTTACTGCATACATATGAGTAATCTGTATATAAGTGGTTTACCCCATACTTATGAGTTATCATATTACCCCCCTTTAATACGGAAAAAAGGCTTGCCTTTTTTCCGTTCTTAAGTAATGCATGATAAAATCAAAGGTATTCCAATTTTATTCAATCACTGACAGACTTTGAAAATTGTTTGATTTGCGCGTGAATAATTTCCTCAAAACAAGGCAACTACAAAACATGGGGGCTGACATCTTGGATGATGACGTCACGGCTTTTACGAAGAGTTGTGCGTGACGTTTCGGAATTCCCGATTTCGGTGCTATTTTTAAACCATTTTAAGCATGAATAACCCCCGCACACTCATTTGAAATGATTTTCTCCAAAGGACAAAGCTTCAAACAGTTCAATTTATACCCTTAAACGCTTAAATGAACGTTATTTACAAAAATCTACTTCTCAATCGAACCGATAAAAATAACGGAGTACCAATACGTCATCAATATAAATAATGACGTCATTATTGGTGGTCATATGACTTGCAAAAATAGTTTCAGATTGCATTATAGGTGTACGGGGGAGTTTTAACTTTTTATATTGTATGTATACACGGGTGCTTATAGATCGATTTGATTATTTGGTTTAACAACATATAGATCTTGTCCCAAACAATTTAGGTATATAATAAAAGTTCGAGTCGGTTGTGTAATCCAGACCTCAGACAGTCACGAGAGGCGTAGCCTCGAGTGTGATCTGGAATACACAACGAACTGATACAAGAGCGCTGATCACACACTGGTGATAGATCTATTCCGTTTTCATTAGTATAATTTTGCTTTTTTCCGTCCATAGGCAAAGCCTAAATACATATTACGCAATATGCCAATTTGGATCCGAACAGCCGCCGAGTGATTTGGCATCTGACTTTCATACTACTGTTTGCAAATGAAAGCCTCGTCACAAACACGGTGGTACGGTTAAAAATAACCTTTTTAAACTTCAAAGTATTATTGGTACGTTATAGCTAAGGTAATATTTGCTTACCTTTTTCTCAAAATGTGGTCGTTCGGCAATAAATCTCCACTGTCATCTAACTGTCATTTAACAAATCTATCAAAATTTCAAAGAATTATTGGTACGATATAGCTAAGGTAATATTTGTTTACCTTTTTCTCAAAATGTGGTCGTTCGGCAATAGGTATCCACTGTCATCTAACCATCTCTCTGGTCTAAACGTCCAGGGGTCTCCCCACACCTTTTCGTCATGGTGTATGTGCCACACATTAGCCATTACCTGCCAACACACAATATACTCGAACGTTATCTTTATAATACTGGAACTATCTCGTCTGCTGCAATACATATACGAATTGATACACATGTAGTGCTCCCTCTCTACAATGATATCACATGGGAGATATAAATTGTGTGCGCTGTTCAGAGGGAGTCGTTATAGGGAGGGAAATTGGCTTACATTTGCAAACAGTTTGAGTCCAGATCAGAGATCTGAATTTAAGCTGTTTGTCACTGGTCATTATATTTATTCTATCAAAATGTCCACTTATATGTAACTCTGAGAAAACCAACAGATGACACATGTAAGCAGTCGGTATTGCAGCCATGAAAATTAAGACATAAATGCCTTGTTTGGGGAAGGGCGGCAAGGGTAGTTGTAGGGAAGGAGCTGTTGTTTTGAGGGCTGTTGTAGGAAGGGTGGGTTGTATAAATTATTACTTGTATCTACCGCTATTCTTTGAGGATAACCCCAATTCACTGCCATGACGTCATCAATTTAAACAATTATCGTCTGATCTTATTTCTAAAATATATATTTTTTTAGGTATTTTGACTGCAGAAGTATTGAAAATATAGGTGTCAAACAGTTTGGTCCTAATTTGACAGCGTCTGATCAGGATCTAAACTGTTTGTAAATACAGTAAAACCTCGCTATTACGACCACTAAAACGAAGGCTTATTGATTGCATAATAGAGAGGTGGCAGCTTAAAGCAAGATGACAGTGAAACAGAAAGCTCCTAAAGGAGCTTTCTGTTTCACTGTCACCTTGCTTTAAGCGGTCACCTATCGTAAACACCCTAATAAATAACATAATTTAGTGGTCGTAATAGCGAGGTTTTACTGTAACTATTGTTCTCATGGTAAGGCATTGAAAGGGTTAAAGCGATAGCACCTGAGGCCTACAATGACCTTCCAAGAAACATATTATGGTATACGTTTGAGTTATCCTGGATGGAAATCAAACCTACACAGTCTGCATCGGACGACAATGTAGTTGTGGCACTTGATCAAGGTCTACACTGTCATATTAGTTCGTGAATTTATAATACAATTCCAAATTAATCGTGAGTTTTACCCCTTCACCAGTAAATGGTCATCTGCTACAATATCGTTGTCTGCAATATCGTTTAAAAGTTAGATTTAAGGATAAATAATATATATTATATATTTCAACAATTGTCAAGCAGATTGGAACCTTGTCAGACGCCTTGTTATGCGGCGTCTAATTTAAGCCCAACCCGTTTGCAAAAGTTGAATTTAGTCGACTACTGTGGTGAATGGATCAAAGAGGCATACACTATTAAAAAGACGTACAATATAGTGTAGGTATCTCACAGGCAAACTGAAAAGTAGATGATTTAGCATCTTGATTCCTCTCAGAGGAACGGGGGGATAGAATTAACCCACTGCCAGCAGTGCAGAATGGTTAGACTCCAGCAAACTGTGTCACCTAAACGTCTCATACACTCACAACATACAGCGCTCCTATATACAACGACCCTCCCAATAACGATTCCCACCTTATAACGACACTTGCCACCGTTCCCTAACCGAAACATTTATATCCAATATATTCATGGCTGCAATACCGTCTGCTTCAAAGTGTCATCTACTGGTTTTTTTTCAAATTTACAAATAGTACATTTTGGTAGAAAAAAACATGACGAGTGACAAACAGCTTGAATCCAGATCATACGCCGCGCTTCTCGGCGTCTGATCTTGTTTCAAGCTGTTTGCAAATGTAAATCAAATTCCCTCCCTTAAACGACTCCCTCTGAACAACACGTGTTTTGTCTCCCAGTGGGTGTCGTTGTAGAGGGGGGGGGGGGGGGGGGGGGCGCTGTACATACAAACTAGCGCTACATGACCAATATTGTACCGCCATGGAACCAAAATTGAATTAACAAATCAACCTGATTAGATTTAATTGTTTTGCTCAAACCATTTCAAAATTGACTAGTGTTACAAGGTTCAACATACTAATGACTTCGGTGGTACTTGGTATCCTTCAAACTCAACACCTTTTTCACAATAGTGGGGAAGTAACAACAGCGGTGCTACTGTTAAGTAACGCAGTGTCTCTAGGACCACCGCCTCTATGAACACACAATCACGCCTGTCGAAGATCGTCGGAGGTCTTTCTCTGCCTACCACCCTGTCTAGTTCAGCCTGGATCTTGACTTGGTACTCGGGATAGTTTAATAAGCACACCAGTAATGATGAAAGAGTGGATAAAGATGTCATAATACCTGAAACGAGAGTGTGACATTATGAATAGTAGCTGCATAGCAGCTGATGCAGAGATTTAAGTAACAATCACCACATGTAAAGCTTAGTCTACCAGTCATGGTTATAAGTAGTACATATATACTGAGCAAAAATAGAAACGTCCCACCCTATTACATGGAAATTTTCTTGAAAGTTTATTCATGTTTGAATTCATATCAGTTAACCTCATATTGCTGAGATAAAAACTTTTCGAGTGATGAAATGAAGAAGTTGGTAGGGTTCAAAATAAAAAAATCTGAATAAATGTTTGTTTTTTAAAAAATGTTTTGTTCATTACTGAATTCTCTTAAAAAGTCCCAAGTTGTATTCAGTAAGATTAATATCGTGTGCGGCCACCGTTTGCACTAATATACGCTCCATTTCTACGGCGTAACGTAACGTTTAATGAGAACGTCAGACATTCACTCTTGCTGTGAGGTCTGTGTCAGATATTGAATTCTGAATCTTAAATGTAATCAATTTGCGTAGTCTACCATCTGCATTGCTAAGTGTGAACAGAGATTCGTCAGTAGAAAGAACTTGGTACCAGTCAGTTTGCCTCCAATTCAAATGACGTCGTGGCGACAGATAACTTAGCACCACGGTGACGTGTCGTCCAAATTTAACCGGAATATGGGCGCCATGCTCTGATTGTTTTAGCGTTGGGTTGCACGCGATAACAAAGGTCTGTGATGACTCACCGTGTTCCCTAGCCGTTCCGGTGGCTGGAAAATGAGGTAGACGTAAGTGCGTTAACGTGCCGTAGTAGTCAGTTCTGAGGGGGGGGGGGGGCGGGGTGACCAAGGCGAAAACGATTGTGAGCAGTCCCAGCCTGATGATGCCGGGTCGCAAGCTTCCGTTTAGTCTTTCGACAGCAGCCGAACCAGCGGGCGACGTCAATGACCGTCATTGCTTGATTTCTTTCAACTTCAGACGAGCGTGGCATGATGCAAGGATTGAATTTATATGGTGTTTTTCACTTTTTTATTAGTATGCATTTTGTGTATTGTACGACGGTGACATAATTACTTTATTGAAACGTTTGTACCGTGCACGTGCAAAACGTGCAAATCATGGTTTTTATCTGTGAAAACTTTACACATGACCAGTATCACACAAGTACATTCACTTGATGTATAACTTAAATAACGTCAGAGATATATCCGTTCAAAACGTGGGACGTTTCTATTTTTGCTGAGTAGTAGTAATAGTAAAAGACGTATATAAGTGTACATATAACTATCTTTATCGTAGCGGCGTTTTGATGATATGATTATAATCAAGGCTAGGTGAAAATGGGATTGGGAAACAAACGTATCTTTCATAACAAGGATAATAGAACAGAAGTAATAATATGATGAAACAAATATGTACAGGAAGAAGGGCTTTATTCTTCGGTCAGCAGTATAAGACATCACCTAGAACGACTTTTTTCCGAATGCATAAACGTTGATATATTCAAAATAATAAACAAAAGGATATGCTCTACCGGCCCCAACGGTTTCCAAAGTTAAAGCCATAATTCTTTCGTCCGTAAAGATTACGTCGCGGCCATCTTTCTCTGCCTCCAGTTGTTCGCCAATGAAGAAATCCACAAAGCATCTAACTTCACCTTCCTTATATGTAGCCTGTTACCAAAACACAAAGGAGGTAATACATGTAGTAATACTTTTTTAAACGCACTCCTTGGTTCATATGTCACCGCCAAACCTGGCAACATTTACAAACATTTCTGAACAATACCGTGTATTTTCACGATCTAAATTGTTTGACACTCGTATCAATATTTCTTAAATAACCAGAGCCGCATCGGCCCTTAATAGCTCACCCGGAAGATACACCCTATGCTGGGGTATTTTTCACCAAATTGATTTGTTTATTAACTTGATAGGAGTTATGGATTTCGCTCAGTAGTTTTTAAAACAAAATGAGTGCTTATTTGTATTCTATAATAAGCTCTTGTGACTTTGATATAAAAAACACAAACAAAACAACGAATAAATACCTTTTTCTCGTAAAAGAAACGCCTTAATATTGCTTTTTTAGCAGCTAATATCTTTTCATATTCCTTTTTATACTGTCCGGGTGTAAAACGAAGAAACGGAAATGACATCATGACTAAATTGACCTCAGGAGTAAGTAAGAAATCACCAGCTTCGTCAAAATCCCAGAAAATGTTAACATCTTTGTCGTCATCTTTCAGGTCGTGACCCCCGAGCTGAAAATAAAAACAAAATTAGCCATGGTTCTAAATGATGGAAACCATCTTCCAACCCTTTGCCAACTATTTGGAGTAACTAGGTGTTTAACACTTTCAAGATCAAATTTATCGTGAGATGTTTACCCCTTTACCGCGATATTTTCGTCTGCTTCAATATTGTTGTCTGCAATATCGTTTCTAAGTTAAATTTAATGCAGTTTAACTAACATTTATGTATGTACATTGCCTTTGCAGAACGTTTTGTTTATACAGAAAAGAATGACGTATATCTACACTTTAACTGCAATTCATTCTGTCTTTTTAGGAGATTTCAATTTTCTTTCAGGCTACCACTTACTATAATAGAGAAAACGTTCGTTAACGATCGCCTTAGTACAACAAGCATGTGAAACTCCTTGTCCTGAAACTTCTGAATTCTGTCAACTAACTGTACAAGCTCTGATGTAAGATTATCCTCAAACAGATGTTGCCCTTCTCCGTAAACATTTAGTCCTTGAGCAAAAGCCTTCCGTAATTTTCCATGGTCTGAATCGAACGCCTTGGTGTTGAAAATGATGCTTGAGTTGCTCGAAAGAATGTACTTTCCGACGAAAGTGGCACTTCGGTCATTTATAAACTTCTTACACTTATCACCAATAAATGCTTTTCGGATTAGCTCTGCGCTGTTAAGCACAATTATGGTTTGACCGAACACATTTAGTTTATATATATCCCCAAATCGTTCTGCTAAATTAGAAAATATCTTATATTCTTCACCCTTATTCATACACGGTGCGAACCCTACAAGAGGCCATCCTTGTGGTCCAGGTATTGGCTTGTGTTTTCCTGAGTCTCGTCTGAGAATAAAATACAGTATGATAAATCCGAGAATAATATATAAAACCGCGTCCATTACAGCGGTTATCGTTTTTGATATGCACACACATATATATTACTTGTATTTATCGACTGACCTTTCCCTAGGACATTGATTGACAGCATCTCTGACAGATTACAGTAAGACATCTGTATTATGACCACATCGACCATAGAGTTGTTAATATTAGGGTCCAGGGTTATAAAGCGTTTGAGCTGAGTCCGAGTGTGTTTTCAAACATTTAATTGGTCAGATTTGAGCCTAGGCTCAAATCTGACCAATCAAATGCTTGGGAACGACTTTAGACTCAACTGAAAAACTTTATAACCTTGGACTCAGGTGTTTACGATAGGTGACTGCATAGTAGCTTTCTGTTATACGATCATCTTGATTAAGCTGTCACCTGTCGTTTATACAATCAATTTGTCTTCGTCTGAGTAGTCATTAAAGAGAGGTGTTCCTGTACCATATTAACGTACATCTCGAAGGCCGGTTTCATATATTATGTGTACATATTACTTGTATACGTTTTGTTAAAAACTGAATTTTATAAGTTACAACAAACGGAAAATTATATCCGAACCATATCCAAGCTGCGGTTATTACAAAAGCTCATATGCATGCATTGTAAATAAACACAACAAGTATAAAACGTATGACTATGGCAATAATATACTCTGTTTAAACTCAATTCCGTACGGTATTATCGCATTCACTGTCATGACGTCATCAGGTCTAAACTTTGACCGTCTGCTATTATTTCTCGAGTTTAAACTTAAGGTAACTTTTATTTGAGAAATATTTAAATGCGTATCAAACTGTTTGGTTCCTGGCCAGAAGCCGCGTTATGCAGTGCCTGATCATGGTCCATTTGTTTGCTTTATAACTATTGTACTCGGGACAAAGCAGTGAAGGGAATAAAAGAAATTATTTCTCACCTACATCGATTAAACCAATCGACAACCCCTCTTTCTACCACGTGACGGTACAAGAGAACCCTATATTGTACCGGAATTTAAAAAGGCTATCCCAGAAGGCCATATTTTTCTCATATTGGACTCGGATCCAAAAAAGCTATATTTTTCATATTGGACTGGACAACTCTTCCGATACTGTGTTAAGAGTTAGTAAGAGTTACTTCCCTTTGTATTTCACGATATTTCGTCTGCTAGATTTATTGCGAAGTCACAAGCTAAATATGTTATACGGTTTCTTTTGTCATTTTGTAATTTTATGGTGTGAAATAAAGAGGTAATTTAACAGTGTTGAGTACAATACTGCATTCTATTGGACTCGTACACAGCAGCCATAATCCATATTGGATTATGGCTGCTGTGTACTCGTCCAATAGATTTCAGTATTGTACTCAACACTGTTAAATAACCTCTTAATATGAGGGGCATTTGAAAAGTACTGATAATTGAAGGATAACTTTTCATTAGATGGTCTGAATTTAAAAAGATGAATATTTCCTGGAATATCAACCTTTTAGCTAGACATTCATTATGGGTTTTTTTTTATAATAAATGTGAAAAATTCTGTTTTATTGTTATTCAAACAAGATATGGTTTTAGATATTGACTGTAATCCCTTTGCACTTTGCAAGTATCCCTCAGGCTGATTGAAATAAGTTTGATATAATTTGAAGTATGGTAACAGTTCTTTTGATTAACATTTAGTTTTTAAAAAATAGCGTTGAGTAACTATTGAATAACAGCAATATATACAACCCAACTAGAAGACTATTTGACAACACTACCACTACATAACTCTAGACATTTAATATCTATTTGGACTATCAGCTACTCTAAAAAAATATGTTTTCTAAATTTGAATATGTATTTTCATTCGTCGGTCGTTATAAATCAAGTTTAAGTTAAGTTTGGTTTTGGCAGCAAACTCTTTTGTTCTGCCCTTATTTTAGAAAGTTGGTTGGGTAACAGGATACCCTCATTCATGTCATAAAAAAGTCAATAATCCGTGTTACTATAGTTTAATTTATTCTTATAAGTTTTAGTCAAGAAAATATATAATTATTTTTGTTTTACGAAATACTGTTTCGAGACTGTGACGTCATAAAACCAGAATACCTGCTTTTGGTCAAGTGGTCATATCATTTAAGCTACTGTACTGGTCAATTTATGCATGTTTCAGAATTCGTGCTAAGTAAAGTATGAATAGTGCCAACGTATGACTGTACAAATGGCTACATGTCTAATATTCTCATGTTAAACGTCAAGCAGTAAAATTAAAAAAAAAAAACGTAAATGGCGTATTTCCGGTAAAATGGCTATTCTGTGTATTTGTGACACGACATACTCCATTTACAACATTAGCCTATTTAACTATAATGTTCTTTTACCATTAGATACACAGGTAAATAATAAATGTTATGTGTAACTTCTAAACAAATTGGATTGAAATTATAGAAAATATGAACGTTAATGTTATCCCTTCAAAGTGGTTATATGACTCACTTGGTTGGCAATCAACTGTGTAATATACCTTCATGTATAATGGCGTATAGGTGAATATCAAATTCTCCAATAATAAGGTTATCTTTTTGTTTCATTAGATGAAGGCTGTAGCAAGCAGAATATGTTCGCTTTTGTAAAATAAGACCATCCAATGAAAATGTATCGCCCAGTTATCAGTACTTTTCATAGTTGCCTGACCGCTAGACCTAAATTTGTAACCACTTGAAGCTTATATCAAGAAGTCGTTATTGCTGCAGATTCAATGTTTTAATAATACACATAGAAGTTGTTTTATTTAAATATGAATTTCTTTAATTTAGAATTATACTCTTCCCGTGAAATCGTTATATAATCAAATCTCATGCAAAAGGGTTTATTACTTCGATTATCTAGTATATATACTTCTCAAAAGAAAGTTTGTTAAGTAAAGATTAGACGACGTTAGTTTGTCTCCCTTTAACAAAATCAACTTTAGCGACGAGTATACTGTAGGAGCTCTCTGATCAAAACATGTATTCTTTGTCATATTGCAGTAGATGTTGTTCAAATCAGGCCTAAATGATAAAACTGTTTAACCCTTTCCCTTATAGAAGCGACTTTTAGCGCATTCATTTTATTCATCCGCCAAAGAAAATAGTTCCATTTTATACTGTCATGAATATGTACCATAAGAAATATTTTCTATATCCTAGCAGATAATAGCTTAAAGCAGGGTGAAAGTAAAGCAGAATGCGCCCTAAGGCGCATTCTGCTTTACTTTTAACCTGCTTTAAGAGGTCACATATCTTCAAAACTAGAAACAGGCTATGGGGTAATGGGTTAAAAAGGGCGCATTTACAGGGGAATTGTTATACAGGAAGCAATAGCTTCTTCCTAACTTAAAAAAATGGATAGTTACAGTGGAGAATCTGTTATTCTTTCCCGTTTAAACGCAAACGTACGCAAACGCAAAGCACTAAAGCGAAGAAAAGAACAACTTTTTGACATTTCTGATATTTCATGTTTTTCTTGGTGGCAAACAGTTTGGAGCCTGATCAGACGCCGGGTTATCCGGCGTCTGATCTGGCTCCAAACTGTATGCAGTGAAAATAATAGTTTTAGCGTAAACGCGTTTATTGGGAAAGAATAACGTTTTCTCCACTGTAGCAGAAAACGTTTGACATACGCTGACATATGCTTATTTTGTTATAGAATTGATCCTTCAGCAGTTATTACAAGAAACAGACCAATCAAGCATTTGCAAATACAACAGTAGCTGTAAATAACGGCTTTATTTAACACATTATACACTATTTTAACAATCATATGTTTCTATATACACATTAACAGTATATGTATGTGTAACAGCTTATAATACTGCCCAACCAATGTGATAAAAAAACGACCATCCTTCTATTCAGGGTATAAATCACTTGTCTTTCATTGTAATATCTTTATCTGGCTATAGACATCGTACTATATAATAGTATTGGACATGTCTTTAGGGTTTGATGGTTGTTGAATAACAACACCGACCAGAATTACTGTGGAGAATACCTTATTATTTCCCAATAAACGCGTTTACGCTAAAACTACTATTTCCATTGCAAACAGTTTCGAGCCTGATCAGACGCCGGGTAACTTGAAGTCTGATTAGGCTCCAAACTCTTTGCCATTGAGATTAAAACAAATCTAAAGAATTTCAAAAACATGCAATTTTCTACATTTAAGTGCATTGCATTAGACTAACGACTTCTCCGCTGTATACAATGATATCCTTTTTATGCATTTCAGGCTGTTTGCAAACTATCGCAAGTTCTGACGCACTTGACTTTGAAAGGGTTAAGTCGAATTATTAACTTAACTGTCAACGTAACGAGCTCATTCACTGTCGTGGCACAGCTTTACAAAAGAAAGGTTTAGGCCTAAGTAAAAGTGCTATATCAAAATGTCCGTCATATCTGGGGTCACAGGACACAGCGTTCTCGGGTAGCATCTCGAATGTCCATTTCTGTAACAGGGTAGCAACATACAGAAAGATCCGTGATCTGGCCAGACTCTCACCGGGACACTGTCTCCGTCCTATACCGAATGGTAACCAGCTGCGTTAAGAAAAAGATAAAAACATATATATGTTTCAAGGAATACGTGTTATCATTAAATCACAATGTATGTAACTATACATAAATATATGAGCATCGATAACTTCAAATGCTGCAATGCTTGACAGTTACATGGTATACAGTAGCTAGATACTATTAAAATACTTTGAATAAATAGTTCACTTTTTATTGAATAATCTTTTTACTACATGTACGTAAAGGAATAGTAATGAAAATTACATGTACCATAACAATCCTTAATACGCTAAATGTGTGCATAGAAATTGTCGTCAAATAAGGTTTAAATTAAAGCATGTTGTTTGTTGAATGCGAGTGTAACTGCATTTTCGGATCATTCTAAGAGTTGCAAGTAATGTGATACGGTAAAACGAATATCTCTAAACCTCTTAAGTAGTTTTGATGTATTAAAGCTCAGGTAATGTTCGCGTACCTCTTTCTCAAAATGTGGTCGTTCGGCAATAGGTCTCCACTGTCATCTAACCATCTCTCTGGTCTAAACTTCCAGGGGTCTCCCCACACCTTCTCGTCATGGTGTACATGCCACACATTAGCCATGACCTGCCAATTAAAAATAGCGCATTATATCTTTAATACGCGTGGTATGAATACTAACAAGAATCGATAAAGCGTTATAGTTTTGTAAAACGACCATTATTTAAAGACGTATCATTTAAGTCACTCCTTAAGTCATTCACTCCTGAAAACTTTTATTAACAATTTGAAAATAAGTCTAGACCATAGTTTACTATTTAGGGATGATTTTAACAATCTATTTCAAAATGACAAACATTGTTGGCCATGATCAGGTGCCTCTGATCAGGGTCTACACTGTTTGCATAGGACAAGTATAATCCTCACATATATACTGTTGTAAATGCCGAGTATATTCGTCGCTAGGGTTGAGTGTATTATTGATAGGGCAAAGGTGTACATATATGACGATATAGAGTACTTCTTTTGTTCAATGATTCGAGAAGTATTCATATCTTTATTGAGAATTCACTCTTTAATGACGGGCAAAGGTACATGTGCATTGTAGATTACTATTTGAGTCCAGTGGCCATTCTTTAGAGAAGAATTGGTTTCTTTAACCCTTTACTCAAAAGCCTGATTTTAGTATTGAAGATAAGTGACCGATTAAATCAGGTTGAATTCAAATGAATTCTGTTTTATTTTCAGTCTGCTTTAAGCTATCATCTGTTAGAAGAATGAAAACGTTTAATGATACATATTCATAATTGTATCAATTGAAACTATTTTCTTAAGCGGACGGATAAATAAAATGCGTTGAAAGGCATACCTATTGGGTCATGGGTAAAAAACACATCAGTCCTGAAGTACGTGCAAATTTATATAGAGTGCTACCTATATCCAACGACAATCTTTGAAGAGGTATTAGTATTTTTAAACAAAGTCACTCCTTAATAATAGGGCAAAGGTAAATGTGAATTGATATAGAGTACTACAGTGGAGAAAACGTTATTCTTTCCCAATAAACGCGTTTACGCTAAAACTAGTATTTCTATTGCAAACAGTTTGGAGCCAGATCAGACGCCGGGTAACCCGGCGTCTGATCAGGCTCCAAACTGTTTGTCACCAAGATAAACATGAATTATCAGAATTGTCCTAAAGTTGCACTTTTCTACGTTTTAGTGTTTGCGTTTGCGTTTCGTTTCGTTTAAACGGGAAAGAATAACGTATTCTCCACTGTACATGTACCTTTCATAGTAACATACTAATATCAGATATCTCGCAGACATTATTATTTAAATATAAGATGACAGTTTGCTAGACATTCAAATTGTCAACCTGATAAACAGAATGTTTTGTTTTCGAGGGTTGACAATTGGCATGCCACGCTAACTGCCATCTTATATTTATTTTATTACAACGAGCTTATCAACCCTGGCTGTGGACTCGTCTCGTTCGTATTTTATAACAAGAGGCACAGAGGGCCACATTTTGCTCACCTGAGAACATTAGAAGCTGACTGGGCAAGACAACATTTTGATAAAGCTATGACCCATGTGTCATAATTTGATCTCGGTAGAGGACCACAATGCGAAGCTTCATCTCAGATGTTGATGATCTGGGCATTACGGTTTAAGAGAAGAAGATTTTTAAAGGGTTTCCCGTAAAAACCTGACAAGCCCAGGGCGGGACCAATTTTAGTCAGGGGGTCATAATTTGAACACACCAGGTAGAGAATCACATAGCAAAGCTACGTATATGTCAAATAGTAAAGATCTGGGCCTTACAGTTTTAGAGAAGAAGATTTTAAAAGGTTGTCCTATATAAGTCTATGTAAAACTGATAAGCCCCAGGGCGGGGCCAAATTTGATCCAGGGGTAATAATTTGAACAATCTTGGTAGAAGACCATAGGGCAAAGCTGCATGTCAAATATAAAAGATCTCGGCCTTATGGTTTCAGAGAAGAAGATTTTTAAAGGTTTTCCTATGAAATACTAATAACCCAAAGGGCGGGGTCATTTTTGGCCCGGGGGTCATAATTCGTACAATCGTGGTAGAGGACCACAAGGCAAAGCTATGTGCCAAATTTTAAAGATCTTGGCCTTATAGTTTTAGAGAAGAAGATTTTTAAAGGTTTTCCTATATAAGTCTATGTAAAACTGATAAGCCCCGGGGCGGGTCCAATTTTGACCTGGGGGTCATAATTTGAACAATCTTGGTAGAGGACCATAAGATAAAGCTACATGTCAAATATTAATGATCTAGGCCATACAGTTTCAGAGAAGAAGATTTTTAAAGGTTTTCCTAAGAAACACTGATAAGCCCTAGGGCGGGGCCATTTTTGGCCCCAGGGTCAAAATTTGAACACTCTTGCTAGAAGATCATTAGGTAATGCTACATACCAAATATCAAAGGTCGGGGCTCTTGGGTTTCTGAGAAGAAGATTTTTTAAGACTTTCTTATGCATTATACATTTGTTTCATAGGAACTGAGGGAACAGTCAAATCATTGACCCGAGGTAGCAGGGAAGACCTTGAGAACTGTTGCCCGAGGCCAACGGCCGAGGGCAACAGTTCTCAAGGTCTTTCCTGCAACCGAGGGACAATGGTTTGACTGTTCCCGAAGTAACTATCAAACAAATGATTTATTACCTGACTCTCTATTTAAGCCAGGCTGAATGAATGGCTAGATCTAGATCTAGTTATACAAGATTTGAACAACACGTATTTAGATTCTAGAAATGATCTTATATTTAATCTTAATTAAATTCAATACTAAAACTGAATGTGAACATCACTGTTTTGTAAAAAGGATGTCTACTATATTCATTTTTTCAATAAAGATTGAAATCATTATTGTTTCTTATTCACTGAAATTGATTGACACTTTGTCGACATTACGTCATGTATGACGTGACGTCATTTATTTTTGAAACGTCATAATTTGTTTAAAAAAAGGAAGACGTTAGATCTGCAAGCGGTTTATCGATTTTATTCGGAGTTACTCTTAATTTTAGATCTAGAACTAAATAGAATTTTAAGGGGATTGTTCGGGAGAGACAAATTACCCAATCAACTCCGCAAAAGGCTAGATCCTTAAACAAAAATCTGTATCATAAAGACGCCTTATTCGGTCTCGCGATGCAGAATTTTTTTTGCGCACCATTTTCGCGCATGTAACAGTGCTATGTAACAGTCGACTGTTGCCCGCTGGCCTCAGTCTGGTTAATAATTGCGGGAAACAGTTAAAAATGCGTAATATTTACTTAAATAGAGAGTCAGGTAATAATAAAAGTTGTCTATACGGTCATGTTAGAAAATCTGGTCCCACAGCAAGGGGAATAATTCTAGCCAAAAACTTTGAACAATATTTCGTTCACCCTTTGCCACTGATGCTTCTGACAAAGTTTGGTTGAAATCGGGTTAGTGGTTTCTGAGGAGATGTTGTTTGAAAATGTGGACGGACGACGGACACCGGACGACGGACGGAATGGTATCACATAGCTTATCCTGAGCCTTCGGCTCAGGTGAGCTAAAATATGTTGTGAATACCAATTACGAGCCGTCGTTCAAGTAACGAGGGAAACGACGTCGTCGTCTACGACGTCACATTGTTTATATCATTACACAAAAAAAGAAGAATATAGAAAACATTATCATATAGAGTGAAAAAAAATGTCATATAGAGTGACATTATTTTTTGGAAAGATGTAAAGGACATGCAAAATGGTTCATTGTTGGTCTATGGGAAATTAACATTGTATCTCAAAGTGAGGTGTAATAATGATAAGTATAACAACTTGATAAGAGTGAAGAAGTGCTGCTCACAGCATTACTTTTTAAATTAACAAGTTAATTATCTTCTTTCATGTAACAAGGTTCAACATACCAATGACTTCGGTGGTATTTGGTATCCTTCAAACTCAACACCTTTTTCGCAATAGTGGGGAAGCAACAAAGGTACTACTGCTAAGTAACGCAGTGTCTCTAGGATCGCCGCCTCTATTAACACACAATCACGTCTGTCAGATATCGTTGGGAGTCTCTTTCTGCCCACCACCCTGTCCAGTTCAGCCTGGATCTTGGTTTGGTACTCGGGGAAGTTTAGCAAACACAGCCATAATGACGTTATAGTTGACAAAGACGTAAGAATACCTGAAGTGTAAATATTACACCATGACTAGATTTATAATACAGGATTAAGTCAACGAACCCTTTCACTCTCAATGACGCCAAAAAGCGCGTTTGCAAACAGTTTTGGTCCTGATCAGACGCCGCGTAACACGGCGTCTGATCAGGACCCAAACTGTTTGACACTCTTGCTGATATTTATTTAGTCATACAACCCATAAGCTTACTTTGAAACGTGTCTTGTAGACAACAATACTGAAGCAGACGACAATAAAGCGGCGAGGGGCTGAATTTTTTTCCGAATCGTTTTATCATGAAAGGGTTGAATATTGTTTTATGTCCAAGGACATTTGCATGTTGTTTGTTTTTCTTCAATAAAAAAAACATAAAGTAAAAAATGGTAAGGTCACAAGATCTAACAATATTAGATAAGACCTTCTTGTGAAACAGTGGTAGTAATAGTAATAGTAGTAGTAGTAGTATAGTAGTAGTGGTAGAAGAAGTATTAGTAGTAGTAGCAGTAGTAGTAGTTGTTATAGTAGAAGTAGCAGTAGTGGCAGTATCAGTAGTTGCAGTAGCAGCATTAGTAGTAGGAGAAGCATTAGTAGTAGAAACAGTAGCAGTAGTAATATTAGTAGTAGTAGTAGTAGTAGTAGTAGTAGTAGTAGTACAAAAAGAAGAATCAGTAGTAGTAATAGTTGTATAGAAAATATATTTTTCATTTTCGTCTTAGTATTAAGTGCTATCGTTTTATGCGTATAGTCAACTCTAGTAGTATAGGTATTAGTTGTTCACTGTTCTGACAATTGTAGTGACAATCGACATTAGAATCAAATACATGTAGAAGTAAACGTATCCTACAAGTCGAGAAAGTAATAAAAATAAAAAAGACGATGCAGCTGTATAGGAATAAGAGCTTATACTATATATAAACTTCAGCAATGTTTGTTATCGAAATCACCGTTTGCAAGTTGATGATCCCTGCTGAGATCAGATTTGATTTGATTTGTTTGATTTTACGTCGCTTTCAACAGTATTTCAGTCATATCGCGACGTCCAGCTAAATATAGGTGGAGGAAGACCCCAGAAGCCCTTTATGCACTGTTTCAGGCACAAATCGACAACTGGGTAGAACCACCGACCTTCCGCAAGCCAGCTGGAAGGCTTCCTCACGTGAAAAATCCGAACGACCCTACTGGGATTCGAACTCACAGCGGTGAGGAGCTTAGTGATGTAAGTCACAGTGACTATACCACTAGGCGCAGCTGTCTCGTGCTGCACGAGGATCATGCTTATCTCAAGTTGGAAAGTGGACAACTATATAGATCCGACGTTACCCTGTTATCTATTTACCATGATTATGAACTATTCTGTTCTAAAAATAACTCTGACAGGTCAGAAAAATCGAACAATAAAAAGATGTCAAACGCCCTACCAGCTCCGACGGTTTCAAGAAGTAGCGCCATAATTCTTTCGTCTGTGAAGAAAACGTCTCGGCCTTCTTTCTGTTCCTTCAGTTGTTCGCCAATGAAGAAATCCACCAAGCCTCTGACTTCACCTGGCTTGTATGTAGCCTGTTATGTCAATATACAGCTGATGTTGTAGTAAAGTGAGACAACACTTTGCAGAATTCTCAAAATAAACCAAGATAAAGTTCTTTAATAAGCACTATTCTTTGATAATAATTATTCATTGATGTACAGCGCTCCCTCTCTACAACGGCCCTCCCAACAACGACTCCCTCCTTACAACGACACTTGCCACAGTTCCCTAAACAGGACAATTATGCCCAACCTATTCACGGCTGCAGTGTTGTCTGCTTAGAATTGTCGTCTTTTTTTTCGCAAAATTACATAATAGACATTTTGACAGAAGAAAAAAAACTAATTACGAGTGACAAACAGCTTGAATCCAGATCAGACGCCGCATTACGCGGCGTCTGGTCTGGATTCAAGCTGTTTGTAAATGTTAGTCAATTCCCCTCCCTATAACGACTTCTTCCGAACAACGCACACATTGTTTGTCCCCCATTGGATGTCGTTGTAGAGAGCTAACGCTGTACTTCTAATGTCTTCAACCAAACTCACGTATGGAGCCGCACACATGTGCCCCTCTCTCAGGTCCCCCTCCCCCTCCCCACCTCCCCGTTTCTCACCGCATTTACTATCTTTTTCCGACATAGCTATTTATTTCAGCTTATTTGCAAACTAGTGAAAACTGTTCAGACGCCGCTTAATCCAAACTATTTGACACTCATTTATTCCTTATGTCAGAATATTTAAATTTGAGAAAAAAGCAGTCGACAGTTGTTTGAATTTGATGGTGTCAGGGCAGTGAAGGGGTCAACCATTTCAAGGGTGAGGGCTTCTCTAATATGATAGTGATAGTGGTAACTTTGATAACTCAAAGGAGCGCAAACTAGCTTAAAGTACACTTGTGGCATTTTACGCAAAACTGTCGTACAGAGTCCGCACCAATAACTGTATAGTCTTACATTACACGTGTTTTTGTCACTGCAAAAACAGAGGAAGTTCGTCGTGATATATCCGAGACGTTTAACAATGGTCTGTCCTACCCAGCTCGTCGTCATGCGGTCGTTCATTTCCAATTTTTAAAACATTTTAACGTTAGCTATCCCTATAGCCTTCGGCCTTCGAGGTCAATTTCGGTGCATCACAGTTTCCAACCATTATAAATCTTAAACCTTTTAAACGGTAGAACACAGATTATTTCTTCAATCGAAAATGATTGGGACAGGGTATCTAAATGTTGGCATGATACCAATCAAGTTTAGAGACTTGGCTTTTTCTGTCTACAGTATTTATAAAAAAATTCCCATCGCATAAAATAATTGTGGGTAAATTTCAAAACAGAATCGAGAATTCCCCAACCCCCTCCAAAGAAAGAAACTGCAATAGTTAAGTTCTAATCGATTAGTTAAGTTCTATCGATTAGTTAAGTTCTATCGATTCTAATATGACCGGATTTAAAAGAAATTCATTAATAAGGAAGTCAAATGGTTCATACTGATTTCCTCAGCGGATGCAGTTTTGCGACCTATAATAACTTTTCCCGTGGCTTTTATAAGAATCTAACACCCTACACAGGGCTGCCATAAGTTGAAATGAAAAATCCTAAGATTTCAAAACTTGTTTTTTTCAAGTGCGATTTTACGAATTTTACCACATAGCCTATTTCTAGCTTTATTGACATATGACTACTTAAAGCAGGTTGGAAGTCTGCTTTACTTTCAGCCTGCTTTAAGCTACCATGTACATGTATCAGCAGATAATTCACACACGCAATACATATTGACCGACCCACCATCTGACATAGAACAAACATTACATGAGACAAGACAGCAACATGATGAAATAAGAGTTACATGACTGGTTAAAGGTATATGGTCTTTACGGGCTATAGGAATAACGGAATCAATTTCAAACACGTAACATGTGAATGCATGACGTCACGTAACGTCATTTAAGTTGATTTAACCGCGGGAGGAGCGGGTAGGGAAGAGCGTTGTGTACCATGATGAGCTTGTTCTTTTTTTATAGTGACCAAAACGCGTGCCATGTTAGAATAATGGCTTTTGCATAAAACATGCATGAAACAGTATGGAACAACGTTCAACTAGGAAAGCATAACATGGTGAATAATACCCGAAACAAAATAAATGAAAAACGAAAACCCGACAAAAAATAAATGCATACCTTTTTCTCGTAAAAGAAACGCTTTGATATTGCTTGTTTAGCAATTGATGTTTTCTCATATGCCGCCTTATATATTCCGGGGGTAAAGCGTATAAACGGAAATGACGTCATAACCAAATTGATCTCAGGAGTAAGTAAGTAATCACCAGCTTCGTCAAAATCCCAGAAAATGTTTACGTCTTTGTCGTCATCTTTAAGGTCGTGACCCCCGAGCTGAAAAAAATAAATATTACTCATCCTCAACCTTCCCAAACCATTTGGTGTAACTAGGAATCTTGAATGGTAAATATGTTTGTAAGAATCACAGTCAAACCTCTTTATAACGACCACTAAAAGGAGGGCCTAATTTGTTGTAAGAAAGAAAGGTGGCAGCTTAAAGCAATGTGAAAATGAAACAGAACGTTCCATCGATCTGTTTTATTTTCACCTTGCTTTAAGCAGCCACCTGTCTTAGACATCAACTAATTAATGTAATTCAGTGGCCGCAACAGAGAGGTTTTACTATAATTGTAGGAAACTCCCTTTTTATGGGTCTCTCAATGGATTATATAAATGTTCTAATTACACTGCCAATGCCGACAAACAGTTTGAATCCTGACCAGACGCCTTGTACAATCCAAACGTTATTACACACATGTCAAAGTTCCTAAGTCCAAAACGCATAAAATAACAATTTCCAAAAGTGAAAGCAGGCAAAATATATAAGCAGACAAGTTTACGGCAGCGCCTGTGTAAGACGGGTATTTCCGTCATAATAGTGCCAGGGAAAAAGTTAAACTGCAAAGTATTCTAAACGTTTACAGGGCTTCCATAAATTGACATAAAAAATCCTAAGATTTTCAAATTTGCATGTTTCAAGTGCGATTTTACGAATCGTACCTTTTCCCCATCGCCTGTTTCTAGTTTTGTTGATACGTTGCTGCTTAAAGCAGGCTGAAAGTAAAGCAGAGTGCGCCTTAAGGCGCATTCTGCTTTACTTTCAGCCTGATTAAAGGTACCGCATACTAGAAAAAAATCCGAAGATTTAGGAAAAATCCGGAGAAATGGCAGCACTGCGTTTAGTATATTATTTTCTTCCAAAATGTCACTTACTATAATGGACACGACGTTCGTTAGTGATCGCCTTAGTAAAGCAACCATGTCAAACTCCTTGTCCTGAAACTTCTGGACTTTCTCTGCTAGATGTACAAGCTCTGACGTAATACTATCCTCGAACGCATTTCTTCCCTCTCCGTACACATGGAATCCTTGTGCAAAAGCTTTCCGTAATCTCCCATGATCTGGTCCGAATGCCTGGAGACTGAAAGCTGTGCCTTGATTGTTAAAATTAACGTATTTTCCGAAGAAAGTGTCGTTTCTGTCATTCATAAATGTCTTGTACTTATCACCAGTAAATGCCTTTCGGATAAGCTGTGCGCTGTTTATCACAATTATACTTTGACCGAACACATTTAGTTTGAATATATCCCCATATTGTTCGGCCAAATTAGAAAATATCTTATATTCTTCTCCCTTTTTCATGTACGGTGCATATCCTACTAGAGGCCATCCTGTGGGTCCTGGTATTGGCTTGTGTTTTCCTGAGTCCCGTCTGAGAAACAAATATAATATGGTCAATCCAAGCACAATGTACAACAGTGCATCCATTGCCGCAAATGTCGTCCTTGATATGTACAGTATAGTGCGCTCGTATTGACCTGTCAGTCATGGACAACACATAGGTCAGCGGATAAGTTGCTGTTTGTTTTGGTCGAATAGCATTAATCTCCGGTTATTGTCGGCATGTTCCGTCCAGTGATACAGAACTAATGTATACTGTATCCATTATAAAGCGGTGACCTTACGACGGAAAGCCACCCGTTTAAACCGAGTTTACGAATCATGCAATAACCAATCAAATTACTCGAAAAAACAACATGCAATGGCATAATTAACTCAAAGCAAATTAAAGGTGTTAAAACCTTTTACCTTGTGGTGGTATAATTGGTGTTACTGTTTTATTTAGAGATGCTTAACCCAGCAGAAGTAATCAACTAGAAATTTGACAATTGTTCAAGACGGACATGGACTAATTACTAGATTTCTGTGATATAAGTATTTGCTAATGAGATCCGTCTAAGTCTCGCATTATCAAAACTGAATATTTTGAAAATCCGTAAATTCCGAAGGAATGCCTATCAAATGAAAAAATGTAAATACTGCTATGCAAATGGACGAAAGCAATCAACCAAAAATAACTTTATAAAATACACAAATATATACGTGATTATATTAAAATGGACAGTGGGAAAAATAAGCATGAAGTTATCTACTCGTCACCAAAGGTGAGTAAAACGTGTGGAGCGACCACAAAAAGTGTGTATACAGTCGAAACTCGATTCGTCGAACTCGCGTTAGTTCGACAAGCCCATATTTCAAAGTTAAAACGTGGCTAAGCCACGTTTTAACTTTGAAATAGGGATATGTTCGACTTAAGCGAGAACGACCTATCGAAATGCAACTTATGAAATGCTGTTTAGACCGATATAAGCGAATTCGAAGTATCTAGTTTGGATTCTATTTAATGTCTATATGACAGGTGGTATATTGAGTCAGGATAACAGTAAAGCAAAACAGATGCTATATAAGTCTGCATTAAGAGGTCATATGATTGTATATAAATATAAACATACTATCATATTTTAGCGAACACAAAATATAGTTTTAACTTGAACTCTTTCGGCGCAAAATTATTTTTGAGTTTTTTACCCCTGCATCGTTATTGTGTCGTCTGCTTCAATATTGTTGTCTGCAATATAATTTCAAAGTTAGATTTCAGAGAGTATGACATAAGAAATATCACAACGAGTGTCAAACAGTGTTGATCCTGAACAGCGTAAAGCGGCGTCTGATCAGGATCAAAACTGTTTGCAAATTCGACTTTAAGCGACTCCGGCGGTGATGGGGTTAAGATAACCGACAAAACAAGGTGTGTGTGAATTAAATCACAACTAGCATACATGTTACAATTTAGACATTTACTTTTAAAGTGGGGATTGAGTGAACAATCAATATATTGAGTTTTGACCCTTTAGTCCATGGTCTACTTCTAGTATTCAAGACAGTTGACCACTTAAAGCAGGTTGAAAGTAAAACAAAATAAGCCTTACGACGCATATTGTCTTATCTTCTTCCTGCTTTAAGTTATCTTCTGTTAGAATTTAGAAAATAACTACCATGATATATATTCATGAGTGTATAAATACGACATATTTTATTCAGTAAAGGAATAAATAAATATGTTAAAATGCGTATATATGGAGTAAATAATTAAAGTGTTCACATCTAGACGCGAGGGTAGTTACTTTTCTTATCAATAATTATACGGTATCATAGTTATGAGTTACGATGAACTATTCAGAAATTCAATTTTATGTCCGTTCCTTGAAACAAGAACGGATCTTTTCTCTTAAAACATCCAACCTTAGCGAGGAGTATAGTGGTCATTTATAAGCAGTGTGCCCATAAAGAGTACACTTGTTATATGCAAACAGGAGCCCTCTGATCAGGGTCTACAGTGTTCGTCATTTGGCAATATATTATCAATATCAACCCTCAATAGTAAAAGATTGACCAGACTGAATTCGTAACGAATCAACCCACAATAGTCAAAACTTGACCAGACTGAAAACGTAAACGAGGACATTAGAAAGTCTAGAAATTTCATGCTTTTTACTGTCAACAAACTCGCCAGAAACAAGAAAAATCGTAGTTGTTGGTCATCTGATGGTACAGTACTCTGACTATGAATGTGCGTAAAATCACAAATATTCCTTTAACCAGGATACGAGTAACACGGGGCTGAACTTTTTTGTAAGCTATACATGATCCAATAGTATACCTGAGGCACTTTGTGCAATGACCTGTCAACGACTGTTTACAGTGTTAGGTTTACCCTTGTTCTGCTATATACGCGTTTATACATTTGCGAATACAGTTAAACCTCTCAATTTGACCCCTAAAGCGACGGCTAATTGAATGTATAAACGACAGGTGACAGCTTAAAGCAAGGTGACAGTAAAACAGAAAGCTCCTTAAGGAGCTTTCTGTTTTACTGTCACTTTCTTTTAAGCAGGCACCTGTCGTATAATCCTAATAATTGACACAATTTAGTGCTCGTAATAGAGAGGTTTTACTGTATTTTGAATTCAGATCAGTCATATTATTGTTAGGCATTTAAGGTTCATGTAATGTGTCTGTACGAGAAAAAAATACCCAAATTTGAAAAGTTGCAATACTCAATAACTATACCACATTGGCTAAAAATATTTTCACACAGCATAAATAAGTAGTCAATGAAAAGGAGCATGCCTAAATTTTCATTAATATAAGTGTACTTGTGATGTCAGAAGATCCAAAAGTAGCGAACTTGGAGTAAAAATAGCCTCTTCAGCAGAATATATCAAATCACTTAATGGCACGTATTTTCGGAAATCTGGTAGAATACATACAAAGAACCCATTACATACTGGGTACTCCTACACAGAATGTCTTACAAAAGTCAGAAAAAACCCTTGTAATTGGCCCTTAGAATACCCCATGCTTGATTCAAGGGCAGCCATTTGCATTTTACAAATTTGTAGAAGTTTGCTAACATTTAAAGTCCATTTACTCCAAATCTACAAAACCGATTGACAATTGTTATATACGTGCGGACAGAGAAAAGAACAAGCAATATGATTGATGGAATGTCACTCACCCGAATCACTGCAGTTAGACAATATATCCGTTCAATTATATCAAGGTCACCGAAATATGTCATTTGTCGACTTTTCCGATTAATCCGCATTTTCTCAATTTTTAATATCCATATTTTCAACTTTTATTTCAGTACACTATTGTTGTTTGATACATAAACAATAAAATAAGTGCATTGCGCATTACTTTCGATCATAAATTTCTCCGTATGTCACGATTCTTTAGCGGATTACTTGTCGGAAAGTAATTTCGTCCCTGTACAGCTGACCTTTGTTTCAGGAAAATCAACAGTTTGTCCCTTTAAATCACCTTTTTACACCCATTCAAGTATTCCACATCTTTCCGGCTATTGTAATGTTGATTAATATTTCACTTTGCATTGCGATCTCTATTATATAAAGCTTACATTGTTGTGAAACTATTCAAGCCTTTGGCAGGTACAGGGGTAAATGCTCATGTACAGTGGAGAATGTGTTATTCTTTCCCAATAAACGCGCTTACGCTAAAACTATTATTTGCAGTTCAAACAGTTTGGAGCCAGATCAGACGCCGGGTAACCCGGTGTCTGATCAGGCTCCATACTGTTTGCCACCACGATAAACATGAAAGATCAGAATTGTCCAAAAGTTGTTATTTTCTACGTTTTAGTGCTTTGCGTTTGCGTACGTTTGCTTTTAAACGGGAAAGAATAACAGAATCGCCACTGTATATACTATTGCACGAGTTGGACAAGGCTTTCTATGGTGTCCTAGTAGGGACACAACAGACGATTTCGTTGGGCAGAGACACACAATTCTTTTTTGTCCTTACTACTTTTTTCACGTTTATTCTGCTTCTGCATTTCACACATACACTCACATTAAAATACTGTAATAGTCCATGAGTATAATTATGCAACTACCACCCTGATAGCCTTACTTCGGTAGTTGTAAGAATTTAAAAACAATCATAAGGGCACAGATATTTGAAAATTTAGTCAGAAACAATCATATATTAATTTATCTGATGCTCAATTTGGTTTTCGTTCTAGGGGATCCTGCGTTTTACAGTTAATTGAATACATAGATGATTAGTCACATTACATTGAGGGTGATAGAATTTGGGAAAATATATTGTATATTTAGATTTTGTCAAAGCTTTTGAGAGCATTGTACATTAACGTTTTCTCGCAAAGTATCAGTATTTGGTATCAGAGGGCCCGTTTTGTCATGGAAACGTGACTTTTTTACTGGACGTAGGCAATATGTATCTGTGAAAGGACCCTGGTCTGTTTCGTGGGAAGACATTTTAAGTGGAGTACCCCAGGGAAGCATCCTGGGACCCATATTATTCATATGTTTATAATAAATGACCCATACCCCTGAAGTTATACGTAGTATTGTGAAATTATTAGCTTATGGTACCAAACTATACAACAAAGACATTAAGATTGATATTATCCAGCACGACTTAGATGCCTTACATATAGTCAAAGTGGCTGTTGCGTTTTAATGTGAAAAATTACAGAACCATACACTTTGGAAGAGACAACCAATATTATCAGTATACTTTGAACTTTGCGGACATTGAGTATGCTAGTGAAAAGGGGGATTTAGGGGTAATCTTAGGATTAAAAAGTAAGTAGACATATAGCTGAAAAAGATAACAAATCCAACAGTGTATTATCCTTAATAATCAGAATGTATGATTACATTTCGAAAAGCTATTTCGTATTTTTGTACAAAGCACTCGTCAGGTCAATATGTTAACACTATTATAATGTATTGTGGTATATATTCTTAAAAGAAGTGTTTAAAAATTATGTAAGCCTACCAATAAGCGTCTCCTGGATTGTCAACCTTACATGTACCGAAAGATTGGTTTTCAAAAATTGCTTGGTCGTCGACGAAGTCGTGGTGATATGATACAATGTTGAAAATTATTTTAAGAAATGGAGGATATACATATAGAAAGATTTTACCTTAAAAATATTTTTCGAATTAAAAAAACATCATTAAGTTTACAACACTTTTCACAGAGAATTATAAACAACCGGATCTCACTTCAGTTTATATAGAATTAAAAAAAAAAATTGTTGATACATTTATATGCCGGATGAATTATTTTTGTAATCGAAGCTTCAATGTCATAGTCATGTGTTTGTGCACTTCATTGGATTAGAATCAAATAGTGCATACTGTTTAATGAATAATTCAGTTGAGAGGGGTCGAAATGGAATATTCTTAATAATTAGAATGACCACACAGCATCTGGAAACAAACATCTACTTGATGGGCATTTAAAATGATGTTTAAAAAAGCACTAGTAACCACTGTTCCCTCCATTTTACGGATACATTGCAGAATACGTCCCCTCATTGATTTTACGTAACGTTTCAAATACGTTGGCATTCCAACCAAAATGCACTAGGAGGTCATTATGGTATAAATTTGATGATTTGACCCGACCTTGTTATCAAATACATCCGATATGTGTTCTATGGGGCTCATGTCCGAGGATAAAACAGGCCAAGGCAGAACGTTAATGTATTTTAGCAAGAAATTGTGTGGTGATACGCGCCGTGTGATGCTTTATACATGTATTGTCAAGCTGAAAATGCCAGGCCCTTCCTTTCTTTTGCATGAATTGAATCACTTTGCTATTTAAAACATTGATGTAACGCTGAGCATTGGCATTTTATTGAATAATAACCAAGTCAATTTCCAGAGTTCTAATTTTCCCAAACCAAACCATAGCGCTGCCACTACCCATTATTTCTCTCTCAAACATATCGTTCTCCACGGTCACTCCTCCTTTTTGCGCATTGAGGCGAGCGGACGCGGCGAGATTCTCTTGCCTTCGCGGTAATGAATGTAGCGCTGTTTACAGTGAAACACCTGTATCTGCGCACGTGCAAAGTAAGGAACACGTTGGCAAGCTTAGACGCATAAAGAGACCTGGGATTTGAATAGCAAGTGTGTAATCGTTATACGCAATGAAGTCATTATAATCATGTATGTACCTTGCAACATGCGTTAAAACACAGTTATAGAAGAATTCTAGGAAGAGGATGGGGTTATAAAGAAGCAGATCCTCACGCGAGAGCCCAACAACGATTCTCAATGTATTCTCAAGGTATAATTCAGTTAAAAAAGGATGAAAAAATAATACAGCCTGCATATTTATACATGTAATAATGTTTAACAGAGGCTCGTGTTGCCCACCATACTTTGGAAAAAATAAGTAGTCCCCCATTGCAAAATAGTGTTGTCCTTGAAAATTGTCAAATATTCCATGACTTCTTCTGTTGTTATTTGAGTGGATTTCATCAGGATTTTGGTCCTACTACCTCATGTAAAGCATATTCTTCAATATAGAGGAAGGATTTGTTGAATTTCAGTACAGAAAATTTGCTGCACATTTTGGTGCAAATCCAAACATATTGTTCAAAATCAAGATACACAGTTTTCCTTTCAAATTGTAAGCTATCTCATAAGCTTGTTCATTTCACTACGAACAGTTTGATATGAAATTATGCAACATTGCTCCATAAATGACCAAAATATCACCTTTCAAAAATGCACCAAAAAACACTTTACAAGAACCTTAAATGGATTCTATTCCGTTTGAAACTTGTTTGCCGATGTGCATATACGTATTAACCGATTAAACTCAGGCGACGAGTATATTCGTCATTTACAAACAGCGTAATTGTTAAGAGTACATTTCTCCTATGTAAACAGTAAAGACCCGGATAAGAGTACTTATGATAAGCCCTCTGATCAGGGTCTGTACTATCTATCATATTTCAATGTATTACGATAACAACATCTCTTACCAAATTGGGAATCAAAGAGTTATTAGACTTAATAACGTCCATTTGGTGTTTCAGGGGTGAATGAGATAATTAGTTATATCGTAGTTGGCCATGTTAACCATATCAACGCCATGGTATCGCATATTGTTGTTTTCACATTTTATTCATCGAGTGTCTTACTAAAGGCATAAAATATCACAATGTTGCCGAAATGTGTTAACCCTTTATAACATAGCTTATTAATAAGTGTTCGCCTAAAGCAAGTTGAAAGTAAAGCAGAATGCGCATTCAGGCGTATTCTGCCTTATTTTTCTTCCTGCTTGAAGCTACCGTCTGCTAGAATATAGAAAATAATTCTTATGATATAAATTCATGACTATATAAATTGGAACTCTTCAGTGGAGGAATATATTAAAGGTGTTACAGTGGAGAATCTGTTATTCTTTCCCGTTTAAACGCAAACGTACGCAAACGCACAGCGCTAAGACGTAGAAAAGAACAACTTTTGGACAATTCTGATATTTCATGTTTATCTTGGTGGCAAACAGTTTGGAGCCTGATCAGACGCCGGGTTACCCGGCGTCTGATCTGGCTCCAAACTGTTTGAAATTGAAAAAATAGTTTTAGCATAAACGCGTTCATTGGGAAAGAATAACAGATTCTCCACTGTACAACATCCCAATATATAACCCTACAAAGTGTTTGTTTAAACTTTTGACCGCGCAATATTGCAGGACTACTTGTGATCTGAATTTCCCAACTTGTGTTGATAGTGGCCCATTTCCAAAGCTTAAAGTCCCATTGTGTTTTCAGACCTTTTCTTAATGCTTGAAATACAATAACGGTTAATAATAATGTTTGAACATTCTTATGGGCCAAACTGATCTATGAAATGATGAAGACGGACCTAAATCACCAAAAAGGGCAATTTAAAATCATAACAAACCGAAAATAGAACGTCTGACATAAACATTTCCACACGGCTTAGTATCACGTGATACAGCCGAAATCAACTTCACTGGGTGCAACCGTATCTACCTCCACCCGTCCATCCATCAGTCAGTTAGACTATCACACTTTTTTGTCCGCTCTCTAACTCAACAATTTTTTATCCGATCTTCCACAAACTTGCTGAAAATGTTCATTGATATAAAATCAAGGTTTAGTTTGATTACTACTAAAATCGCATAAGGTATTTTTGAGTTATTGCCTGTTAATTAATACAAAATGACTGTTTCAGTCATTTTTGCACTCTAAAACAAACAGCTTTTATCGGATATTCACCAAACATGCTGAAAATATCTATTTATATAAAATTTAGGTCTAGTTTGATTATTACTAAAATCGCATGTGGCATATCTGAGTTTTTGCCCTTTATGTATAAAAAATGACTGTTTTCAGCAAGTTTTGCTCTCTAACACAAATACGTTTTATTGGATCTTCACCAAACTTGCTGAAAAAGTTTATTGATATAAAATCAAGGTTTAGTTTGATTACTACTAACATCGCATAAGGCATGTTGGAGTAATAGCCCTTTAATTATTTTTTAAAATGGCTGTCACAGCCTTTTTTGCTCTGTAACACAAAGAGTTTTCATTGGATCTTCACCAAACTTGCTGACATTCTTTATTTATATAAAATCTAGGTCCAGTGTGATTATTAATAAAATCCCATAGGGATTATCTTAGTTATTGCCCTTTATGTATTTAAAAGGACTGTTTCACCATTTTTTTCTCTCTAACACAAATACTTTTTTTATTGATTTTTGCCAAACTTGCTGAAAATGTTTATTTATATAAAATCAAGGTTTGGTTTGTCTACTACTAAAATCGCAAAAGGCATGTCTGAGGTTTTGCCCTTTAAGTATTAAAAATTAATATTTCAGCATATTTTGGCCTTCTAACACATACAGTTTTTATCAGATATTCACCAAACTTGTTGAAAATGTTTATTAATATTAAATCTAGGTCAATCATCTTAACTACGAAAATCGCATAAGGCATGTTGGAGTTATTGCCCTTGAATGACTAAAAATTGACTACTTCAGGCTTGTCAGCTTTCTGACTCAAACAGTTTTAATTGGATCTTCACCAAATTTGCTGAAACTAATATTTGTATAAAATCTTGGTCCAGTTCTATAAATACCCAAATCGCCGAAGGCATGTTGGAGTTATGGTTCTTTAATTTTTAAAATTTTGCTATTTTATCCTTATTTTTGCCCTGTCCACTCTGTAAAAGGACCAGTTTTTATTCTATTTTTAGCCAAATATTTGGTCAATGGTTGCATGTGCTTCATCTTAGCCGTGTTGGTAATAAGTTAAGTAATAAATGACCACTCCATTTCTCCTTTACCTCTTGAAGGATTTTCATTCAACTGCATTTGATTTTTTCCTTGACCTAGATTTAATACCACTACTCGTTGTCAGCAAGTTTGGTGAAGATCCAATAAAAAGTGTTTGTGTTAGAGAGCAGAAAATGCTGAAACAGTCATTTTTTAATTATTCAAGGGCAATAACTCAAAAATGCCTTATGCGATTTTGCTAGTTATTGAACCTGGCCTAGATTATATACTAATAAACATTTGTAGCAAGTTTGGTGAAGATCCAAAAAGAAGTGTTGGAGTTAGAGAGCAAGCTCAAGGTATAGATTCTCCGTAGTTTTTTTAATCGTTTACCCACCGTGAATAATATTTACACGTTGTTACTGGATCTCATAGTGTTTAACCCTGTGCCTACTGGTCGTAACTTTACGGAGTTTACAAACTATTTGAATCTAAAAAGACACCGCTTAACGCGGCGTCTCATCTGGATCCAAACTGTTTGACACTCGTCTTAAGGGTTGTTTGATTAAAACAATGCATAAATCTAAACTGAACTCATTTTGCAGACGACAATTTCAAAACAGACGTCTTTGCAGCAGAATAAGGGTTAACAGGGTCATTTTCAGTGCTCCAGCTCACATGTAAGCGGGAGTAATCTGAACTAATCTAACATTTTCTCACTCATTTCAGCACCGAATGCTATGGTGTTACTACTGATTAAACCGTCTCTTCGAGACAATTTTAATGAGTATGACACCATTGGGTTTAAAAGCAGAAATAAAGATTTTAGTTTTCGAAATACTTCCATTATCTAGAGCCCTGTATTTACAGAGTTGTCCTTCTTTCCATTCACAAGGGAGGCTTTTCAATTTGTGCAGCACAAAAATATTATAAATAAAATTTAAATGCGAATTTCTTAGATAAAACCGGTTTTTGTGAAAGAATCACGTCCCACATGTTCAAATGGGACCCCAAACAACCGTTTTATGCAGGTTTCTCAAAAACACAATGCGGCTTTAAGCAATTCACCTATTGAAAATTCTGCCGAAACGAACATATTTTGTTTATATTTGTTCTCAATGTGTTTAATTCCATTTAAACAGGTAAGAATATCATCTTCTTAATTGCTTGATTTCAATTGCAACGTACTTGCGTAGTTGCTAAAGATACGCGTAGAAGGTAAATGAGCTTTTAACGCTAACACGTTCCACAACAAACAGTGTACAAGTCAAATGTGCACTTGTCCTGTGCAAAGAGCGGATACCCTAATCAGGGGGCTCTTCTAGGAGCCCTCTGATCAGGGTCAGCACTTTTTTGCCATTATTGCAATATATTACCAGTATCAAAATTAATTCTAAGTACAGTGTTCCCTCTCTACAATTAGTTCCAATGATATACACAGATTGTATGTGTTCTTCATGGGGAATGGTTATACACTGTAAACCAGTCGGATGCTGAACGGGTTCAAAAGCTGCACACAATATATTCAATGTGTTGACATCTGCGTTCAACCATTATCCTAAATCTACTGAATTTACAAGATTGCATACCAATTGTTCATATTTGATAGCATCACGAATGAAGAACGACGTTCTTCATTCGTGATAGCATACAGTATTCAAAGTTTGAACATCAGCGTTCATGGATTTGGACCCTAGTGTTCATGGGATGCAATTTAATTCCTTTATATTCGAAATTTTCAGTTTGTAAATATATTTGATAAAACTTTAGTTTTACTTCAATATCCAACGCGATTGGATGCGAACATTCAAAATCAGCACCTCCTTTGTCAGACTAGAACACTTTTTCAACGCCTACAAATGTACGTGCAACAGTTGCTCTAATTAGAAAAATATTTACGTATTAGTGGATGACGTCATTAACTGAATGACGTCACTATATTTCATGAAATATGATGTCATCGGTTTGATTTTAAAACAAGAAGTCGAGGAAACCAATTTCTTTTCGTTGATGCGACGTGAACATTTCTAAGGAACTTGCTGACTAACTACATGTATGTTTCAGACAACAGACCATAACTTGGTGTTTAGAGGATATATCGTGGATTATTAACTAGTGAATCTGTAAATGCGGAAATCGTTCACTCGCCAGGAGTACGGAGGAGAGCAGAATGTAGATTTAATATATGTTCTGGTCTTAGATGCGTGTTGTATAATTTCCACATCTTTTACTAAGAAAAAGCAAAGGTGTCATAAAAAGATTAAAGCGGGCGAAATTCACAAAGTGGAATTTTATAAGGAGGGGGAAATCTCGCTAACGCCATGAATTTGGTAGGTAGATTTCTTGTCGGATATGTAATAATGTAATTCAGATGATATTTTGCTTCAATCGCACAATTTTCGTTTGAAATTGACATGTGAATTTTAAGCGTGACGTCACAAAAGATTGACTAAAACGATAAAACTCGGATCGAATATGCGGGTCGTTTTGTAATGTCAATCGGGCCGAAAGGTGATGTTACCGATGTGACATTACCCGATCATGTTCTTAGGCACTCTCCAACGAACTGTTCATGTGTGATAGGCCTAGTCTAGATCTCCCTCGAAAAACCTGGACACCTGAATATGTTTTACGTGATTCTAACACTGAACATCTAATGTTTTACGTAGGCATTCATACATGTAGTTCAACACCTTATGTTAAAGTAGACATTTAAAATCTGAACATATGGTGTTCTGTGTGTATTCTGTCTTTTAATATTTTTTTCCTTGAACATGTTCTAGGCATGTTAACCGCCAGATTTGATTGACTTTGCTTTTACGGCACCGCGACACATGAAATGTTCATATAAATACGAAATACTTATGGTGCCGAAATAAACCGACAGGCATGGTCGACTGGAAACGCGCTCGACTACAGTACCGGGGATCGTGAGTTCGATCCACCACCAGACCAAGTCCTTCGGATGAGACTTCATATGAAACCAAGGTCCGATGTATCAGCATTTTACACTGGGATCTGAAAGAACCAGAGAAATCTGTCGACATTTGTAAAATATTTGTTATTCTCCTGTTAAGAGAAAACGAAACGCGTCGGGGATAAAAGTTAGAAAAAATCCAGTTAACTAATGTCTTCCACTTTTTTTAATATACATGTAGTAATATAATATATTTTGCTAAGTATCAATAAACTATTGTCTATAATTTATGTACACACAACATTCATTTATAATTACATTATAGTGTTATCATCTTGGTGATCAAAACATTGACTGCTAAGGCAAGGTGACAGTAAACCCGTTCACTGCCATATGACGTAAATACCTGTCGAACACAATCGCTGCCATATTATCGTCTGCTAATATTTTCTTCTGATTTAAACCTATCAAATTTGAATGTTTATAATTTTCAAAACGTTTGACTTCAAAGCATTAATATGGGTGTCAGTTAATTGCCAGAGTTTGGTCCCTGATCAGACGCCGTGCCACGCGCTTTCTTTGCTGGATCCAAACTGTTTGCTGATATAATTGTTATAGAGCTTTGCAGCGATAGGGCCAAACGAAACCCAAACGAGTTGGAATAAAATGTAGGAAAGGACAATGTTTTGTCACTTCTGTATATTCATTCTTATCTGAGAGGCAAACCGTTTGGGTTACCCGGCGTATGATCAGGCTCCAAACTGTTTGCAATGGAAATAAGCGTTTGTTGGGAAATAATAACATCTTCTCCACTATACCATACTTTATCAGTACCACAGCTAACGAGCCATTGTTTTATTTGATAATTTTAAGTTTTTTACAATAACGGAACTCGCTCATTGACGTGGCACCGCTCTGCACATAAATGGTTTAGGTCGAATGAATTGTGCTATATCAAAGTTGCCGCCATATCTGGGGTCACAGGACACAGCATTCTCGGGTAACATCTCAAATGTCCACTTCTGTAACAGGGTAGCAACATACAGAAATATCCGGGATCTGGCAAGATTCTCTCCGGGACACCCTCTTCGCCCTTTCCCAAATGGAAACCAACTGCGACAAAGTAAAACATGACACAGATAGAGTTTAATTCGGTAATTTCTTAACATCGTCACTGCCTTACCCCGAGGACATGTACAATGGTAGTTGCAAACATGCAGTTGCGATCCAGGGGCCCGTTTCATAAAACTTCTTACGACAAATGTTGTCGTAAGTCAGATTATAAAAGTCTAAATTATTATTTATTTCTCTATCTTATCCTGTCTTGTGACATCTTTTTGGAATCGTCTTTAAAAGACGATTCCAAAAAGGTGTCACAAGACATGATTCGATAGAGAAATCGGAAATTAAATGTATTTTTAAGATTAGACTTACGATCGTTTTTGTCGTAAGATGTTTTATGAAACGGACCCCTGATCGCGTAACGCTGCGTCAACTCAGAAACCAATCTGTTTGACACTCATTATATATATAATATCACATATAAAGTTACATAAAATAGTTACAAATATCATATACTGCCAAGACTTAATGCAAGGCCGTCCAGCGGCCTATGATACACTTTATATACTTGTAGTTGCCTGAGGAATTGCAGAAAATGCTGTAAATATTACCTATACCATTGTTTGGAAAGGAGATTTAAGCCAGATGACTTAGAATGTCTGGATCGTGATCAGACACTGAGTTAATAGACATATCATTTGTATCACAACTGTTTGCAATTGTTAAACATGTCTTACTTAACAGTAAAATTGCTTAATTATTTTTGAAGGAATACTTCACATAGCATTAACTCATTCGCCCTTGACGCGTTTGATGGACAATTGCAATTTCCAATGAAGTCTAGACCAGTTGTTGAACAATATATTGCAAAATGACAAAAAGTGTAGGCCCTGATCAGAGGGCTACAGGAATCCTCTAATAAGGGTCTATACTGTTTGTACAGGCCAAGTGTAATCTTCATATATATACTGTTTGTTAATGAGGAGTGTACTCGTCGCTGGGATTGAATCTGTATATGCTTCATAGCTAAAGTTATATATAATTACTTAGTATGAACCTTTGTCTCAAAGGGTGATCATAAGGCAACAGGTCACCATTGCCATCTAACCATCTCTCCGGTCTAAACGTCCAGGGGTCTCCCCACACCTTTTCGTCATGGTGTATATACCATACATTTGGAATGACCTGTCGAATAAATTAAACAAATCTTTAATTGGCACTCTAGACAGTTTACATATGCATTGCTCTACAATGGCTCTTCCAACAATGAGTTCCTCCTAACAACAACGTCTGTCACTGTTTCCCCAAAACAATACAAACCAGATCTGGATTTAAGCTTTTTGCAAATGTAAGTCAATTCTTGATTTTTCCATTCCTACAACAACTCCCTCCTAATAACACACACAATATCTGTCTTTTTATTAAAAAACATGAAATCGTGATTTGATATTCATTTTTTGCAAATGTCCGTAGAGTAATAAAATGTACAGATACATATGATTGCCCCAGTTTTCCATTCATCGTAAATAGCTCGGAAAACGTAATCATGATATATTTCTTTTAACCCTTTCAACCCTACATCCCTCTGCAGAGACTACTGATTACATATGCAAACAGTGTAGACCCTGATCAGTGGGCTCCTATAGGATCCCTCTGATCAGGGTATGCACTGTTTGATATTTTCATTGTTGTTTGTTGTAATACTAAGCATACAGCAGTAGACTTGTTAAAAATACTTGGTACTAAAATAGTCCAAAAGGATAATAAATATCCACAAGAGAAATTTAGGGTTAAACACTTTTAATGTTTCACATGTTCATGAGTTTACAACAACCTTATAGTACTCACAAACTGTTCACAGAAATACACATTCTTGTCAGGTGTGTCGCAAGCTATGTCATTTTAAAACAGTTAGGCCAAGAACAGAGCCCGAGTTACTTCGAGTTTGATCAGGACAGAAACTGTTTGGTATCCATGCCAATATTTGATCAATAACGCAATTCAAAAATGAATTTTACATCAAATTTCAGATGACATTCGTCATACAACCAATGACATACAGTGGAGAAAAAGTTATTCTTTCCCGTTTAAACGCAAACTAAACGCAAACGCACCGCAATAAAACATAGAAAAGGGCAAATATTCGACAATTCTAAATATTTATGTTGATCTGAGTGGCAAACAGTTTGGAGCCTGATTTATTTGCACTGGAAATAATAGTTTTAGCGTAAAACGCGTTTACTGGGAAAGAATAACGTTTTCTCCACTGTAAGAGTTTAGTGATTACGTTTAACACAGGAACAATATGTCAACAATGTCCGGTCTGTCTAAAGACACCAAACCTTCCCAAACCACTTTTAAAAAAACTACTAAATTCCTTTACCCATTACTCCGTAATTACGCCTTTTGCCTTTAACGTATTCATTAACAGTAGAAAATAGCTCGAATTTATACAATATCTATCCACATATTTTTTCCGTATTCTAGCAGATTGTAGCTTAAAGCAAGCTGAAAGTAGACGAATCCACAATGCCCTTACTCTCGAATGATGAATGGGATACACCATTATCTTTACAGGACTTACACGTTTTGACACCCATTTCAATTATTTTCTCCTTTAAAAATTGCATCATATATACATGCATTTGATAGTCAATCAGGGACAATTTTAACACAGATAAAATATGATTAACATCTGTCCTCAGGTTATGACGAAAATATATGCCTACAGTTACAAAGGTGAACTTACTAATGACTTTGGAGGTATTTGGGATCCTTCAAACACAATGCCTTTTTCGCAATAGTGAGGAAACAGCAAAGGTATTGGAGTTAAGTAGCGCAATGTTTCTAGAACAACCGCCTCTATGAACACACACTCACGTCTGTCGGAGAACGATGGAAGTCTCTCTGTGCCGACAACCCTGTCCAGTTCAGCTTGAATCTTGGCTTGATATTCGGGATAGTTTAGCAAACACAGCAGTAATGACGAAATACTTGACAAGGATGTCAAAATACCTGCAGTAGTGATACAATTACAGTGTTCCCTCCCTACAACGGCCCTCCAAACAACGACTTCTTCCATACAACGACCCTTGCCGCAGTTCCAACGATTTTACTGCTGCAATATTGCCTGCTTAAGATTGTCGTCTGCTGTTGTTTTAAATTTCTTTCCCTATAAAGACTCCCTCTGAACAACACATGCATTATGTGGCTCCCACTGGGTGTCGTTGTAGAGAGGGAGCACTTTACAATTACTGCAATAACTGTTTCATTGTCATTACGATGTGCAATAATCCGCCTGATGCATCTGCTGCCATACTTGTCGTCTACTTTAACTTTTAAATGATGGAATTATATGCGTTTTTTACTAAAACAACATTGATATGAGTGGCAAACAGTTTTGACGCTGATCAGAATCCGCATTTCGCGGCGGCTAATCAGGATCCAAAATGTCTGCGCATGTTAGATTGGTAACGAAAAGGTTAAATGGGTTAATTTAGAAAAAATATATACTTGACCTCAGTCTGAAAGTCATTTACAGTCAGGTCAGGCTGTTTGCCCTCTAACTCATTGTACAAAATTTTAATGCTCTTATTTGTTTTCACCATTATCCCTTTACCCAATAACCCGTATTTAACATTAAATACAAGTGATCATTTAAAGCAGGTTGAAAGTAAAGCAGAATTTGCATTAAGGCACATTCTGCTTTACTTTCAGCCTGCTTTAAACAACCATCTGCTAGGCTATATAAAATATTTGTTATGGTAATTGTTCATGAGGGTATAAACTGGAACTATTTTTTCAGCGGAGGAATAAATGAGATACGCTAAAAGTCGCTTTTATGGGGTAAAGGATAACACTGGAGGCCAACTATGTATATCCATCAAACTGTATTGCTACGACAACCTATATGGGTATTATAACAGATTTGTATTGGTACGAAGTCCGTGTATATAGTGAGAAATGTTTGTCTACGAAAACAAAGTTGCCTTCGTAGTAATACAAATCTGTTATAATACCCATATAGATTGTCGTAGAGACACATTTCATCGTAATACCTAGTTAGCCCCCAGTGGTTATACACTTTCGCAATCACTGTCGACACTGTCGAATTTATAGTACATAGTTGTCCCTCTATATAACAACACCCAAAGGGAGACACATATTATGTGTGTTTCCTCGGAGGGAGTCGTTATAGGGAGGGGAAATTAAGAATTGGCTTCAATCTGCATACAACCTGAATCCAGATCAGACGCCGCGTAACTTTTGTCACTCGTTATTATATTTCTTCTATCAAAATGTCCACTTACATACAACTTTGAGAAAAAACAACGTCAGGCGACAATTTTAAGTAGACGATATTGCAGCAGTAAAAGCATTAGACATACATGTCTTGTTAAGGGAACCAAGGCAAGGGTCGTTATAAGGGGGAGTCATTGTTGGGAGGGCTTTTTAGGGAGGGAACACTGTACTGGCAAATACAATCAAAAAGCACAATGTATAGAACATAATTGAGGCAAGGGTCGTTATAAGGGGGAGTCATTGTTTGGAGGGCTTTTTAGGGAGGGAACACTGTACTGGCAAATACAATCAAAAAGCACAATGTTTAGAACATAATTGAGGCAAGGGTCGTTATAAGGGGGAGTCATTGTTGGGGGGGGCTTTTTAGGGAGAGAACACTGTACTGGCAAATATAATTAAAAAGCACAATGTATAGAACATAATTGTCAGACATAATTAGGATAAAGATACACATGTATGTAGATGATAATATGTGTATAATGAAGACAAAAACGTCAGCATAATTTTATGATAGAAAGCCAAGCGAGCTGTTAGTTTTCTAGATTGTTTTTTATGAAAATAAAATATTTTCATAAAAAACAATCTAGAAAACTAACAGCTCGCTTGGCTTTCTATCATAAAATTAAATAATGTAGATCTACACTACCAGCTCCAACAGTTTCCAAAGTTAAAGCCATGATTCTTTCGTCTGTATAGAAGACGTCTCGGCCTTCATTCTGTTCCCTCAGTTGTTCGCCAATGAAGAAATCCACAAAACCCCTCACTTCTCCTGGCTTGTATGTAGCCTGTATGAAGTATAGACAATGGTTTGCTATTAATAATTGTTTTCTGCTATATATTGTCAAATAACTAACAGTGGATACCCAGATCAGAGGACTCATTTATGATCATTCTGATCTAGGACTACACTGGTTTGCATCCTGTTGGACAAATGTTCTCTTCACAGCTAATCACAGGTGCTCTGTTTGTAAATTACTAGTAGTATATTCGTACCTAGGGTTCAATGTGTTAACTCTTGTCCCGCATATAGGCGTGCTTTTCAAACAGTGTACATGTGAATAGTACACATGTCCTATGCAAACAGTGAAGACCCAGATCAGAGGGCTCCGAAAGGAGCCCTCTGATCAGGGTCTTCACTGTTTGTCACAATGCCAAACATTGACCAAAAAAACCCTTAAAAGTCAGAAATGGACTTGTCTAAAATGGAAACTGGCATTGTCCATTTAAAGCCGCATTGTGTTTTTGGGAAACCTGCATAAAACGGTTGTTTGGGATCCCATTAGAACTACACGGGACGTGATTCTTTCATAAAAAGCGGCTTTATCTAAGAAATTCGCTTTTAAATTTTTATTTATAATTTTTTTGTGCTAGCACAATTTAAAGAGCCTCCTTGTGAATGGAAAGAAGGACAACTCTGTAAATACAGGGCTCCAGATAACGGAAGTATTTCGATTACTAAACTCTTTATTTCTGCTTTTAAACCCAATGGTGTCATACTCATTAGAATCGTCTCGAAGAGACAGTTTAATCAGTAGTAACACCGTAGCATTCGGTGCTGAAATGAGTGAGAACATGTTGGATTTGTTCAGTTTATTCCTCTTATCTGAAGCCGGATGAAATGAAGAATTTAACCCTTATTCTGCTGCTAAGACGTCTGCTTTGACATTGTCGTGTGCAATATTTGTTCAGTTTAGATTTATGCATATTTTTGATTAAACAAACCTTAAGACGAGTGTCAAACAGTTTGGATCCAGATGAGACGCCGCGTTACGCGGTGTCTGTTTTAGAGTCAAACAGTTGCGACCAGTAGGCACAGGATTAAACTATGAGATAAGGTCCCCACGTGTAAATAATTAATCACGGTGGTAAGCGTGTACAATCCAATACGGGGGATCTTGCTGAAAATGACTGTTTCAGCCTTGTCTTCTCTCTAACTCAACCACCTATTTTTGGATCTTCACCAAACTTGCTATAAATGTTTATTAGTATAGAATCTAGCTCAATTTTGATAACTATTAAAGTCGCATGAGGCATGTCTGAGTTATTGCCCTTGAATAATTAAAAAAAATGACTGTTTCAGCCTTTTCTGCTCTCTAACACAAACACTTTTTATTGGATCTTCACCAAACTTGCTGGCATTGTGTATTTGTTTTAAATATAGATCAAGACAAAAATCGAATACAGCTGACTGAAAATCCTTCAAGAGGTAAAGGAGGTATGGAGTAGTCATTTATTACTTTACTTATTACCAACACGGCCAAGATGAAGCACATGCAACTATTGACCAAATAGTTGGTTTAAATAGAATAAAAACAGTTCCGGTTACAGAGTTGACAGGGCTAAAATAAGGATTAAATAGCAAATTTTAAATAATTAAAGAACCGTAACTCCAACATGCCTTCGGCGATTTGGGTATTCATAGAACTGGACTAAGTTTTTATCCAATATTATTTTCAGCAAATTTGGTGAAGATCCAATTAAAACCGTTTGAGTCAGAAAGCTGACAAGCCTGAAGTATGCAATCTATAATCATTCAAGGGCAATAACTTCAACATGCCTTGTGCGATTTTGGTAGTTAAGATTATGAACTTGATTTTATATTAATAAACATTTTCAACAAGTTTGGTGAAAATCACAAAAAAGTTATTTGTGTTGAGAGCAAAAAATGGTGAAACAGGTATTTCTAAATACATAAAGGACAATAACTCAGACATGCCTAATGCGATTTAAGTAATAATCAAACTGAACCTAGATTTTGTATAAATAAAGAATTTCAGCAAGGTTTTGTTAAGATCCGAAAAGAAATGTTTGTGATAGAAAGCAAAAAATGCTGAAACATTAATTTTTAATAACTAAAGGGCAAAAAACTCAGACATGCCTTATGCGATATAAGTACTATTCGAACTGGAGATATATTTTATATTTATAAACATGTTCAGCAAGTTTGGTGAATATCCGATAAAAACTGTATGTGTTAGAGTGCAAAAAGACCCTGAAACAGTAATATTTTAATAATTAAAGGACAATAACTCAGATATACATTATGCGATTTTAGTAATATTCAAACTTAACCTTGATTTTATATTAATAAACATTTTCAGCAAATTGGGTGAAAATCAATAAAAAGCATTTATGTTAGAGAGCAAAAAATGGTGAAACAGTCCTTTTTAATACATTAAGGGCAATAACTCAGACAATCATTATGGGATTTTAGTAATAATCAAACTGGACCTAGATTTTATATAAATAAAGAATTTCAGCAAGTTTGTAGAAGATCCGATGAAAACTCTTTGTGTTAGAGAGCAAAAAAGGCTGAAACAGTCATTTCTAATAATTCAAGAGCAATTACTCCGACATTCCTTATGCGATTTTACTAGTATTCAAATTTAACCATGATTTAATATCAATGAAAATTTTCAGCAAGTTTGGTGAAAACTCAATAAAAATAATTTGTGTTAGAGATAAAAACTGGCTGAAAACAGTCATTTTAATACATAAAGGGCAAACAAAACTTAGATATGCCTCATACGATTTTAGTAGTTATCAAACTAAACCTAGATTTTATACTAATGAACATTTTCAGCAAGTTTTGTGAAGATCCAATAAATGTATTTGTGAAAGAGAGCAATAATTGCTGAATCACTCATTTTTAATACAAAAATGGCAAAAACGCAAACATGCCACATGCGATTTTAGTAGTAATCAAACTGGACCAAGATTTTATAATAATAAACAATTTCAGTAAGTTTGGTGAAGATCAACTAAAAAATGCTTGTTTTAGAGAGCAAAAAATGCTGAAACAGTCAACTTTTAATACATAAAGGGCAAAACGTCTTACATGCCTTATTCGATTTAAGTAGAAATTTAACTGTACCTAGATTTTATATAAAAGAACATTTAATGCAAGTTTGGTGAAGATTCGATAAAAACTCTTTGTGTTAGAGAGCAAAAAGGGCTGAAACACCGTTGTGACGAAATGTGACTCATTTTATAGCAATCGTTCGCACCCGGTGATATTGAACCCAGCTGTTCCACGTGCCACTAATCCGTGTGGTAATATTTATGTCAGACGATCTACTTTCGGTTTGTTATGGTTTTAAATCGCTTTGTTGGTGATTTAGGTCTGTCTTCAACATTTCATAGATCAGTTTGGCCCATTAGAATGTTCAAGCATTATTATTAACCGTTATTGTATTTCGCACATTAAAAAAAGGTCTGAAAACACAATGGGACTTTAAAGTTTCAGGGAGGAAAGAGTTAAAGAATAAATGTGGTCCATTTTCTCCAATAAAGCACTTTTTGAAGCCATCAACTATGCCTGATGGAAACAGTGTTCGTATCTGTTTATATTATTTACCTAATTAACGGTGCTAAGCTGCAATCTGTAATGAACAGATCATGGTATTTTAAAGAATTGTCGTAACACTGTAATTGAACTGTAATTATTAGAATAAGCATATTGGCGTACTTTTGAATTCTACGGGATTCAAATCTCTTCGACTGGACTTTCTATTTATGAAATCGTATAAAGATGAATGTAAACCCTAATAAGCCTTATTTCTGATTAGATTTTGTTCTTAGATTATGATATTTCAAAGCTTGCTGCATGAACGAACTAATTAATTCAGTGTCATATCAATATAGTTTCTTTCCTTAAAGAGACTGGTCTGTATAATATGATTTAGTGAATTTATCAGTACGACGTATACTGGTACTGAATTATTTGGGTTTTTTGTACATTTACGCACTCGTTGATCGAGTAATCGTTTACATAAAAGTAATACATGTACATGTAGTTTCAGCGCCATATAAACATTAGTTGTGTGCTCCAGTAAGACAACGAAGGGGTGGTACCATTTAAACAGGTTCTTACTGATTCGGTCTGAGAAACATGTGTGGATATTTTAAAAACTGAATATAAAAAGTATCCGATATACGAAGTTTGAGAAATTGGTGAAAACAGTAACAGGTGATTTAGCCCTTCTACCCAATGTACAGTGGAAAAGACGCCGTCTTTTACGTTTAAACGCAAAACGAAACGTAAACGCAATGCAATGAAATATAGATAAATACATGTACATAGATTTTAAACCTCTAAAGATAATATAGAAAAATACATGTACATAGATTTTAAACCTCTAAAGATAATATAGATAAATACATGTACATAGATTTTAAACCTCTAAAGATTTATTTCATCTGAGTGGCAGACGACGGGTTACCTGACATGTTGTCTGTCTCGAAACTGTTTGAAATTTTAATTCTCAACTGTTTTAGTATACGACTGGCAAACATGATAAAGAGCATTTTAAAATGAAGTGTAAGATACATTTTAAATAATGAATATTACCTTTTTCTCGTGAAAGTAGCGCCTTAAGATGCGCTGCTTAGCAGACTCGTTCTTTTCAAAGACAGTCTTATAGGCCCCAGGTACAAATCGTAGAAACGGAAATGACGTCAATAATAAATTGACCTCCGGGCCAAGTAAATAAATAGACGTTTCGTCAAAGTCCCAGAACATGTTTAGATCTTCGTCGGCATCGTTAAGGCTATGACCTCCGAGCTAAAAACATAAATATCAATACCCAAAAGTGATGTAAACTAAATTTTCAAACATTTGCCAGTTGATAATATCATTACATAGATTATGTGTATCTTGTTTTCATTTCTTTCTTTTTTAAATAAAATATTATGCAGTCGAAAATCCATACTTCAAACTCGCGTTAGTTCGAACATTCAAAAATTTCAAAATTAAAACGTGGATTAGCCACGATTTATCTTGCATTTACGATTATATTCGACTTGAGTTAGATCAGCTTATCGAAGTTGAACTTAGGAAATACTGGTACGAGCGATTTAAGCGGGTTCGTCTTTCATCTTTTACGGTCACCCTACTTTAAACAGTCATCTGTCGTAAACACCTAATAGTTATTACGATTTCATGGCTGTAACAGAGAGGTTTACTGTGTTAATCAAACTTTTCCTTCAAGGTACAGCGCTGATACTTACTATGATTGATATGACGTTCGCCAATGATCGCCTTAGTAAAGCAAGCATGTCAAACTCTTTGCCCTGAAACTGCTCGATTCTCTCAACTAGATTTACAAGCTCTGATGCAATATTGTCCTCAAACACATGTTTTCCTTCTCCGTAAACATTTAGAACTTGGGCAAAACCTTTTCGTATTTTTCCATGTTCTGGTTCATTCGCCTTCAGGATGAAAGTGATAGCTTGATTATCGAATAAGACATATTTTCCGACGAATAATGAAACTCTATCATTGATGAACTTCTTGTACTCATCACCACTGAATGCTTTTCGGATCAGCTGTGCACTATTAAGCACAATTATACTTTGGCCGAACACATTCAGTTTAAACATATCCCCATATTGTTCGGCCAAATCAGAAAATGTTTTGTACTCTCCTCCCTTCTTTATGTACGGTGCATACCCTACAAGAGGCCATCCTGTGGGTCCAGGTATTGGTTTGTATTTTTCTGAGTTCCACTTGAGAACCAAATACAGTATGATCAATCCGAGAACAATATACAAGGCCACGTCCATCGCCGCAGATGTCGTCCTTCATATTCACATATATTGCAATGTCTTCATATATGTATACACTACTTGTACTTGATGGATCGTCGATTTTTTGCACGGTAAGTTGCACAAATAACCTTTACAATGCTGAAGTTATAACATACAATGGAACCCTTCCAAGCCGGAACCTCTTTATACCGGAATTAACTCGTCACTGCAAGAGTGATATCATCACTAGTGATGATATCAACTATGACGCATATGTAATTTATCTAACTGAGAAATCTCTATAAATCATCGATAGGTATATAATAAATGCCATTAATCAGTCTTAAGTAGCCCTTTACCTTCATTTTCATGGATATATAATTATGCAAGGCAAACATGTATGTTTAAAACATACTAAAAATCATTATCCCATTTTGGAAATTAACTAAGAGTTGTCCCCATGCTTAGTTATGTTGAGAAACATTGCTATCTTTCTTAGATTTGTTCATTCGTCAAGATAAATTCCTGCCCCAACATGGTTGCCATATGACTATGGTATTTCTGGCTAAAATATAGTAACCGATTTTTATTTCATTAATTCATGCATAAATCTGATATATCTGAATCCTTTACAGGTCATTAATACATAAAACTCTAGCGACAAGTATACTCGTCATTTACAAAAAGTATACCTGAGATGATTACACTTGTCCCATGCAAACAGTGTTAACCCTGATCAGAGGGCTCCTTAAGGAACCCTCTGGTCAGGGCCTGTACTGTTTATCATTTTGAAACATATTGTTAAAATCAACCCTATAAAGTTAAAAAATGGACTAGACTTTTTTTTAAAAGTTTCAGTGGTGAATGAGTGAAGTATATTTACAATTAATTCAGTGCACGTCACAATGTGCTAAAACAATTTTGATCCCGGTTGATACTGTTGTTTTTAACTGTTACGGTGGAGAATCTGTTATTCTTTCCCGTTTTAACGCAAACGTACGCAAACGCAAAACACTAAAACGTAGAAAAGAACAAATTTTGGACAATTCTGATAATTCTTGTTTATCTTGGTGGTAAACAGTTTGGAGCCTGATCAGACGCCGGGTTAGCCGGCGTCTGATCTGGCTCCAAACTGTTTGCACTGCAAATAATAGTTTTAGCGTAAACGCGTTTATTGGGAAAGAATAACAGATTCTCCACTGTAGTTACACAAAATCAAATAATCGGAAAATCTGTGTAACTTATAAAACGAGACTCAACCAGGTATTGTGACGCCCTTAGAAAGACAGCTAACTGTAATTTGGGGGTTTTAGCATGGTATAAGTAAATATACAGTGGGGAAAACGTTATTCTTTCCCATTTAAAAACAAACGAAACGCAACGCAATAAAACGGAGAAAATTACATTATTTGATAATTTAACTATTTATTTTAATCGGAGTGGTAAATAGTTTACGGTTATCCGGCGTCTGATCTGGCTCCAAACTGTTTGCATTGGAAATAATAGTTTTAACGTAAACGCGTTTATTGGGAAAGAATAACGGTTTCTCCACTGTAGCTAAATTCTTCATTAACCATTTGTAAATTTATTTTACCCTTTACTCCAAAGTCAATCTCTAGTTTTGAGACATGTTATCACTTAAGCTTAAAGCATTTTGAAAGTAAAGCAGAATATGCTTTACGACGCTTTAGGTATGCTTTGCTTTAAGCCTGATGTACAAGCTGCTATAATAAAACAATATTTCTTGTTATATATACATTTTATGACTGTATTAATTGGAACTGTTTTCTTCAGTGGAGAAACAAATAAAAAGGGTATCTAAGGTGTAATTGGTTTTAAACACAACTGTGAAACAGGGTTCGGTATTTAATCTACTTGGCCTGAAAAATATAACAATTTATAATATATACATTTGATATATGCATCGTACCAAAACGTATTTACAATAAATGTAATTGGTTTTTTTCGTCACACATGAACATATCACCACATATTTTTTTTAATGTCTACATATCTTGATGATACATACAATCCGTTTTAAACTCTAGCACGTTATTTAATGCCGTATGCTACAGTTCTCTGGGATGATGTAAGAAAATCTCAGACGAATGTCGATCAGTTTGGATACAGGTGAGACGCACAGAGAGAGGAAGAGAACGAGAAATACAGCGCTCATTCTCTACAACGACAACCAATGGAAGACAAACAGTGTGTGCGTTGTTCTAAGGGAGTCGTTGTAATAATCAGTTTGTCACAAATTATGTGTTTTTTACTAGATCTACAGCGCTCCCTGCCACAACGGACACCCAATGGGAGACACAAATTGTTTTCGTTGTTCGGAGGGAGTCGTTTTAGGGAGGAAAATTAGTTAACAATTGTAAACGGCTTGAATCCAGATCAGACGCCGCGTAATGCTGTTTGTCACTCGTCATTAAGTCTTGTTTTCTGTCAAAATGTCAAATATGTAACTTTGAGAAAAACAACAGACGACAATTTTAAGCAGACGATATTACAACAGTAAAAGCGTTAGACATAATTGTCTTGTTTAGGGAACAGAGGCAAACACATTGCATTGAAATTATTATTTTTATTATTTTTTTTATTATTATTATTGTTGTTGTTATTATTATTATTATTATTATACTAGATTTATATAGCGCTCTTTTCACATAGGGGTTATTATTATTATTATACTAGATTTATATAGCGCTCTTTTCACATAGGGGTTGTGCGTTCAAAAGCGCTTCACATAAAAATTACACAAATGTACCTACATGTACAAAGCGAGAAAATACTTATAACTACATTTAGATCTAAAAATAAATATGATACATTATGGATTTACATGGAAACAAATTCCGAACAAGCAAAATTCTTTAAATGTAATTACCAAGATTAAATAAAATAATTTATCAATGGTTTGTAAAATCAACTCTGAAATGAGTCAAATATTTAAAAGATCAATGGCATGATTAAAAATGGTGAAAGCTGTCCAAGAATTATACCACAGACCCCTGCCAGCTGGTTTCAAAAGAGATCAGAGTCGTATCAGAGTCGCACAATTTTTCGGTGTGGGGAAGTGTGTTGATTCTAGGTAAATGAAATACATATTGCATTTAAAGCCGTCTGGTTTTATTGACTTGTAAGAAATAAAGAACACAGAGGTCAATGGACAGGTTATTTCAAGTATTCGACGGATGTGTACAGTGCAGAAGGCGTTATTCTTTCCGCCAATAAGAATGTTTATGCTAAAACTATTTTATTCATTGAAAACAGCTTGGAGCCATATCCGACGCCGGGTCACCCGACGTTTGACCTAGCTCTACACTGCCATTCAGATTAAAATTAATCGAATGAACCAAAAAAAAGTATTTTTCTACATTTTATTGCATTGCGTTTGTATGCTGTTTGCGTTTAAACCGACATGCATGGTAACGCGCCAGACTACAGAACCGGGGGTCGTAAGTTCGATCCACCGCCAGACAAGGTCTTCGGATGAGACTTTATATGAAAACGAGGTCCAATGTATCCGTGTTTTACACTGGGATCTGAAAGAACTAGAGAAATCTGTCAACTTATATATCTTATCGTTTATAGTCAATATAGTTACGGCTATTGTTTATAAAATATTTGCTATTCTCCTGTTAAAAGAAAATGTAACGCGTCGGGAACAAAAGTTAGAAACAATCCAGTTAATGTCTTTCACTTTTTAATATACATGTGGTAATATAATATATTTACATTCGCCCCCATTCAATTCCATTGAAAAACATGCCGTTCATTTCGTATAAACACCATTTCTCGCGAGGGCGGGACTTGAGGATAAGTTTCAAGGAGGCGGCGGGGCATATGCAGTTTTCATTCGCAAATTATTCTTTGGAACTTTGACAGCAAACACAACCGATCTATGCCTTCCTTTTAGTGAAAACCATGATGCCCGACTAAAAGTTTTCTTTATTAATGAGATTACTTGCAAAACAATTGACATACCTTATAAACAGCTGCTATCGGCGTTAATTTTTGACAAAAAAAAAGATATATTTATCCTACTTTAAAAATGACGTCACTTCCTAACGACGTTGAATCGGCATTTCGCGCCAAACTGTCAAAGTTGTTGACCTTAGAATGTAAACAATGGAATTTATGTTTTTGCTTTCGAATGTTTACAGCTTCAGTAATTCGGTCATGGCTGTTCCTTATTGGGTACACATCATTCGTGTTATCAACCCCCAATACGGATTAAACATACATGTGTACAAACATAATGTTAATCTAGTATTAGAAATCACAGCAAAAACATTGTAAATAAAAGAAATGAACTGATTTTTTCGGCGTTCAAGCGAAATAAACGACAGAAAATTATCGGCAAATTTACCATGAATCGCTAGCATTAAATATGTTGCTAAGTATCAATAAACTATTGTCTATTGTGTATATACACACACATCATTCATCTATACAGTGTATAATTACTTTATAGTGTTACTATCTCGGTGATCAAGACATTGTCTGGTAAAGCTGGCAAGATGAAAGTAAAGCATGATATTAACGCGTTCACTGTCATATGAAGTTGTCTAACACAGTCGCTGCCATATCGTCTGTTAATATTGTTCTTCTGCTTAACCTATCACAATTTGAAAGTTTATCATTTCCAAAACGTTTGACATAAAAGCATTAATATGTGGGTGTCAGTTTATTGCCGAAGAAGTTGGATCCTGATCAGACGCCGTGGCACGCGGCGTCTGAGCTGGATCCAAAATGTTTGCTTATATAATTGTTATAGAGCTTTACAGCGATAGGGCCAAACGAAACCCAAACGAGTAAGAATAAAATGTAGGAAAGGACAATGTTTTGAAACTTCTGACTATACATTCTAACCTGAGAGACAACAGTTTGGAGTCTGATCATACGCCGGGTTACCCGGCGTATGATCAGGCTCCAATCTGTTTGCAATGGAAATAATAGTTAGCATAAAAGCGTTGTTGGGAAAGAATAACATCTTCTCCACTATACCATACTTTATCAGTACCACAGCTAACGAGCCATTGTTTTATTTGATAATTTTAAGTTTTTTACAATAATGGAACTCGCTCATTGACGTGGCACCGCTCTGCACATGAACGGTTTAGGTCGAATGAATTGAGCTATATCAAAATGACCAAGTCTTGGATCACAGGACACAGCATTCTCGGGTAACATCTCGAAGGCCCATTTCTGTAATAGGGTAGCAACATACAGAAACACCCGGGATCTGGCTAGACTCTCTCCGGGACATTGTCTCCGCCCTTTGCCAAATGAAAACCAACTGCGACAAAGTAAAATATGACACAGTTAGAGTTGTATTAGGTAATTACTTAAAGCACCTTCACTGCCTATCCCAAGTACAATGGTAGTTGCAAACAGTTTCGATCCTGATCGCGTAACGCGGCGTCCGATCAGAAATCAATCTGTTGGACACTCATTTCACATTTAAATTTGATAAATAAAGCAGAGAACAATTGTTTGATTGACGTCATTGCAGTGAAGAGGTTAAAAGAATGTACATGTATATATGTATATAGCCTTAGGATGAAAAGTAGCAAGGTGTTTGATTTTAACGATGTATTAGAAAATGACAAACCGTGTAGACCCTGATCAGATGATTTATTCAGGAGCCCATTGATCAAGGTCTACACCGTATGCATAGGACTTGGGTACTTTTCACAATTTACCTTAAACTTGTATTGAGTGATAAAAGCACACGACCATTGTGTTAAGAATTCATACTTGCACACTGCAAGAGGTTGTTTGTTGTTTGTGAGTAGTTATGTTAAGGCCAAATAAAAAAGTACCTGTTTTTGTCCATTACATGCCCAAAACAATTAGGGACGGACACATTTTAAACACATGTATACAATAATACATTTAACTTTGATGAAGTATTATATATGAAAATATATAAATGTGTTTTATTGTGCAGAGCCCTGGGCCATACATAAAAACCTTATAAATAATTTTATATATTCAAATTGTTGATTTTATTGATTGGTACCATTACCAAAATTATCTTAAAAATCTAAACCGGTACGATTGTTTATAATATTGATATACCAAGACGGCTAAGTATATCTAATGACTTATATATGGCAGATGAAATTATTTTTTGACATGACATTGTGTTGTATGCATGTCAAATGTGTCATTAAAATGTGCTGTCTGCATGTTGAATGTGTCAGTGGTTAACTAGCATATCAGTTCTTCAAGGAAGCTACTTTATGACAGATTTAGAGCAAATTTCACTTCGATATTTGCTAAATCTTATTTTAAAATCCATTTTAAAACACTTAACCCTTTCCCCAATAGAAGCGACTTTTAGCGCATTTAATTTATTCCTCCGCTGAAGAAAATAGTCCCAATTTATACAGTCATGAATAGAATTCATAAGAATTATTTTCAGTTTCCTTGCAGATTATAGCTTAAAGCAGGCTGAAAGTAAAGCAGAATGTGCCTTATGGCACATTCTGCTTTACTTTCAACCTGCTTTAAGTAGCCACATATCTTAAAAACTAGAAACATGCTATGGGGTAAAGGGTTAAACGTCTATAAAAAAGCTTTTTAAACAATTAAATGAGGAATATCTTCTTTTAACGTTCCTCAAAAAGCGATTGTCGCAAAAGTGACCGACATTTGCCAATATATTTTTCGAAAAGTGGGAAAAAAAAGTTTAGAGTCGGTGGAAAAAACTATGGTCGGTCGGGTTACCGGAAACACAGGTACTTTTTTATTTGGCCTAAGACAAAGATGTCATGGCCGTGATGGGTTAATATTTAAGATATTGTCTAACTTCAAGGTGCAGCCTTGTTTACCATTCCATTGCATATTCATACTATCTTGATCAGCCCTTTTAAGCCCTAGTATACGCCCGGATTCATACTATCTTGATCAGCCCTTTTAAGCCCTAGTATACGCCCGGATTCTATAACGTGTTACCAGTAACAGTGATATCATGGCCGTGATGGGTTAATATTTAAGATATTGTCTAACTTCAAGGTGCAGCCTTGTTTACCATTCCATTGCATATTCATACTATTTTGATCAGCCCTTTTAAGCCCTAGTATACGCCCGGATTCATACTATCTTGATCAGCCCTTTTAAGCCCTAGTATACGCCCGGATTCTATAACGTGTTACCAGTAACAGTGATATCATGGCCGTGATGGGTTAATATTTAAGATATTGTCTAACTTCAAGGTGCAGCCTTGTTTACCATTCCATTGCATATTCATACTATCTTGATCAGCCCTTTTAAGCCCTAGTATACGCCCGGATTCATACTATCTTGATCAGCCCTTTTAAGCCCTAGTATACGCCCGGATTCTATAACGTGTTACCAGTAACAGTGATATCATGGCCGTGATGGGTTAATATTTAAGATATTGTCTAACTTCAAGGTGCAGCCTTGTTTACCATTCCATTGCATATTCATACTATTTTGATCAGCCCTTTTAAGCCCTAGCATACGCCCGGATTCTATAACGTGTTACCAGTAACAGTGATATCATGGCCGTGATGGGTTAATATTTAAGATATTGTCTAACTTCAAGGTGCAGCCTTGTTTACCATTCCATTGCATATTCATACTATCTTGATCAGCCCTTTTAAGCCCTAGCATACGCCCGGATTCTATAACGTGTTACCAGTAACAGTTTATATCTTATTATTTTATCATAATATCACATATAAAGTTACATAAAATAGTTATAGATATCATATACTGTCAAGACTTAATACAAGGCCGTCCAGCGGCCTATGATACACTTTATATACTTGTAGTTGCCTGAAGAATTACAGAAAATGCTGTAAATATTACCTATACCATTGTTTGGAAAGGAGATTTAAGCCATCATAACTTAGAATGTCTGGATCGTGATCAGACACTGAGTTAATAGGCATCTCATTTGTATCACGGCAGTTTGCAATTGTTAAACATATGGAATTGCTCAATTATTATTTGAAGGAACACAATGCATAGCATTAAATCATCCACCCTGATACTTTTCATGGACAATTTCGAGCTCTAATTAAGACTAGTCTATTTCTGACTATTTAGGGTTGGTTTGACGAGATAGTTCAAAATGACAAACAATACAGATCCCGATCAGATGGCTCCGACAGTAAATCCCTTATTAGCGTCTACACTGTTTACATAGTACAAGTGAAATCGTCATATGTACACAGATTGTTATTATCTACTCGTTGCTGGGATTGAATTGGTATAATGTATATGTTTCATAGTTAAAGTAACATATAGTATGTACCTTTGCCTCAAAATGTGGTCATAAGGCAAAAGGTCGCCACTGTCATCTAACCATCTCTCTGATCTAAACGTCCAGGGGTCTCCCCAAACCTTCTCGTCATGATGTACATGCCACACATTAGCAATCACCTGTTAATTCAATGGAGAAATAATTCTGCAAATTGGCACTCTAGACAGTTTCTATATAGCCATAACACATTGCAGACACATTGCATGGTATCACACCCATCAATTATATAAACTGACACCAACGCTTACTCCCAGCCTAGTGAGCCGTTCTAAATATTTAACCATTTATTATGCCATTTTTGTCAATTTAACCCTTACCCCATAAACTGTTTCTAGTTTTGAAGATATATGACTACTTAAAGAAGGTTGAAAGTACAGCAAATTGTGCCTTAATATCTGCTATAATATGAAAAATATTTATTATAAAACATATTCATGACTGATTAGATAACTATTTTCTTCACTGGAATTAAATGTGCTAAAAGACACTTCTACGGGGGAAAGGGTTAAAGATCAGGCTTCAGCAAAATCTATTTCTAATTTAGGTAAATATGATAAGTGTGTTTTTCATGATCTATTTCGATCCTATTTTTGTATTATACACAAACGAATATTAACAAAATCTGAATATTAACAACATCTTTATAAAGGTTTTTTCAACAGAAAATGGCTTTGCAAAAATATATTTCTAGTATTAAACGTTTTCGTATACTTTATCAGATCAAAGCTAAAAAATAAGACAATTCAAAATTTGAAACAAAATGATAGAATAATTTGAGTCATCAGAAAAAGATTAAATCTTTTTTTACAAATTTTACTAAATAGTAAGCATATTGATGATACTCAGAGCTTCATAGTTTTCATATTTGGTGCATGTTTTGTCTTAACTGAGTTTCTGTATAAACAGAAATACTACCATATACATGGAATAAACAGTGTAAATCAAAATACCGGTACAGTGTATGTTTGTATTCCTAACAAAAGTTTACTGAATCGTGTTCTTTTAATACATATAGGACAAAATATTCATATCTGCAAATGTCCTTAGAGTAAAAATTGTACAGATACATATGGTTTTCCCCAATTTGTGAAGTTCTAGTTACTTATCCAAATTAGTTTTGCCTTGGTGACATATATGTGACCTCATTGGGTTTCGCCCCTTGAAAGTCACATAAGACAGGTTTGACTGTAAATTAATTTTGATCAGTCACTAGAACTTCAAAATTGAATGTACATGTATTACTATTCTGATGAACTTTTTCGAATTGATTTTCCCAGTTTCCATTCATCGTAAATAACTCTGAAAACATAATCATGATATATTTCTTTTCAATACTTAGAATGTTTCAAATGTTCATGAGTTTACAACATCCGTAAAGTACTCATAAACTCTTCACAGAATCACAATAGCAGATGTTTCATAGAAAAGAGATGACATTCTTGTCAGATATGTCACAATCTTTGACATTTTCAAACAGTTAGGCCAAGAATAGATGCCGAGTTACTTTGAGTTTGATCAGGACATATACTGTTTGGTACCGTTGTCAATATTTCACCAATAACGCAATTTAAAAATGAAATTTAGATAAAAAAAATTCAGATGAAACTCGTTTTATAAACATTGATATAAGAGTTTAGTGATTATGTTTAACACATGAACAATATGTCAAAAATGCCTATGAGTCATGTCGATTGGCCGTTCGTTCATTTAACATTACAATACATATACCTTTCGAATGATTAGTTGAATACACCATTGTAAGAACAGGATACATGTATTTGATAGTCAATCAGGGACACTTTTAACACATACTAGTAATTAAAATCTGGTTTTGAGTAATGAGACTATACATGGACATGTACTTGACAAAGAAAACAATACTTACTAATGACTTCGGGGGTATTTGTGATCCTTCAAACACACTGCCTTTTTCGCAATAGTGAGGAAACAGCAAAGGTATTGGAGTTAAGTAGCGCAATGTTTCTAGAACAACCGCCTCTATGAACACACACTCACGTCTGTCGGAGAACGACGGTAGTCTCTCTCTGCCCACCACCCTGTCCAGTTCAGCTTGAATCTTGACTTGATACTAGGGGTAGTTTAGCAAACACACCAGTAATGACGAAATACTTGACAAGGATGTCAAAATACCTGCAGTAGTGATACAATTTCACTGATTTTTATTTTCTCTTTCATTGTCATTATTCTCAATAAATTACTCGACATCACTACAGTGGAGAATCTTTTATTCTTTCCCGTTTAAACGCAAACGTACGTAAACGCAAAGCACTAAAACGTAGAAAAGAACAACGTTTGGACAATTCTGATATTTCATGTTTATCTTGGTGGCAAACAGTTTGGAGCCTGATCAGACGCCGGGTTACCCGGCGTCTGATCTGGTTCCAAACTGTTTGTAAAAGAAAAAATAGTTTTAGCGTAAACGCGTTTATCGGGAAAGAATAACAGATGCTCCACTGTACCAGGTACGCGTGTAATATAGTAGGTATGTTTTTATTGTTTTCTTTATCATAATTATAACTTGCGGTCTAGGAGTGGCATAAATCCATTATATAAATATCGCAATCCACTAGTGAAATACATGTATTGTGTTTTAGGTTCTTCCACAAGCGCTGCATGTAGTGGGACACAAAGTGACGTCATATGCAATGACGTTACTGTAAAAAGGTCAGATTTTGGCGGACAATTTATATAGCAGAAAAACTAAAAACTACGGCTTCGATTGCTTTAATGGTTCTTTAAAATTGTTATGTGATAAACATAATCTCACATTGGTGTTCATTGACTAAAATACATATTATTTGAGTCAACTCGTTTATTAATAATGATCAATAATGAGCATTTATGTAAGATAATGTATTATGTCATGATTGTGTGACAGGCACTGTCGAATTTATTGTACTGGCAAGTATACCTAAATATCACAATGTATAAAAATTAGTCAGAGTAAGGATTAAGATATGTGATAATATACGAATAAAGAAGAAGAAACGTCCGCACAATTTTATGATAGAATGCTAAGCGAGATGTTGTTTTCTAAAATGTCTTTTTTAATGGAAGCGATGTATACTACCAGCTCCAACGGTTTCCAAAGTTAAAGCCATGATTCTTTCGTCTGTATAGAACACGTCTCGTCCTTCATTCTGTTCTCTCAGTTGTTCGCCAATGAAGAAATAGGGTTAGGGTTAGGGTTAGGGTTAGGGTTAGGGTTAGGGTTAGGGTTAGGGTTAGGGTTAGGGTTAGGGTTAGGGTTAGGGTTAGGGTTAGGGTTAGGGGTTAGGGTTAGGGTTAGGGTTAGGGTTAGGGTTAGGGTTAGGGTTAGGGTTAGGGTTAGGGTTATGGTTGGGGGACCATAAATCCTGGACTACAAGGTCCCCATGGTCTAAGTGGTCCCCCGACAAAATGGTCTAAGTGGTCCCCCATGGATTACAAAGTCCCCCGAATGGACTTTGAGTCCCCGGACGAAATGGACTATGGGTCCCCTATTAGAATAAAGAAGGAATTTAAATGTGATATAGTATTTTTTTTGAGAGTATCTGTGAGCTTTAAAGCTGTATGTTTCATTTAAGCTCTATGTTCTGAACATTATTTGTTCTTTGACTTTATTAAAAATAAGGCTCAAAACTTTTATATCCAACTTAGAAATTTGAGCCATGGACTATGGGTCCCCCATTAGAATAAAGAAGGAAACTAGGGTCAGTATAGTATTTTTTTTTAGAGTATCTGAGAGCTTTAAATCTGTATGTTTCATTTAAACTCTATGTTCTGAACATTATTTGTTCTTTGACTTTATTAAAAATATGGCTCAAAACTTTTATATCCCACTTAGGAATTTTAGGCTATGGACTATAAGTCCCCCGTTAGAATAAAGAAGGAATTTAAAGGCGATATAGTCTTTTTTCTGAGAGTAGGGTTAAGCTTAAAACCTACATGGTTAGCCTTATCTGGATGTTCTGAACAACATTTGTTCTTTGACCTATTTAAAAAAACCGGCCTAAAGGGTTTATATTCACACCATGATTAGAGACTAAAGTTCGAGTCCGTGTTCAACTCGGTTAGTGGGTTCTAAAAATCTAGGCCTGTGATATATTGTAAAGTTGGGTGTTCTGAACAACTTTTGTTCTTGGACCTTATTAAAAATATGGCTCTGAGTCGCATTAATCTTGTCCAAAAAGAACACCCCTAAACCAGTTATTTTAACGTATAGGGGTACCTAAGTCCGATCCCCAGTAGGACCCTTAGGGGTTGTTGAATACCGCTCAAATGTTCAGGGGGTGTGTATAAATGATTTATTTAGGTGACTTTATGCCTTAAAAATAAAAAAAAATACTTCGGGGTTTATGGTCCAACCTTATCAGAGACCAAGGTTTGAGTCCCTGTAAAGACCCGGTCGGTGGGTTCAAAGTACCCAGGCCTCAGATATGTTGTTGAACTGGGTGTTCTAAACACATTTTGTTCTTTGACCTTATTAAAAATGTGGCTGTGAGTCTCATTATTCTTGTCCCAAAAGACCACCCCTAAACCAGTACTTTAACGTTATAGGGTGACCTAAGTCCGATCCCCAGTAGGACCCTTAGGGTTGTTGGATACCGCTCAAATGTTCAGGGGGTGTGTATAAATGATTTATCTAGGTGACTCTATGCCTAAAAAAGAAAAAAAATACTTAGGGGTTTATGGTCTAACCTTGATCAGAGACCAAAGTTCGAGTCTCTGTAAGAACCGGTCGATGGGTTCTAAGTACCCTGGCCTCTGATATGTTGTAGAGTTGGATGTTCTGAACAACTTTTATTCTTTGACCTTATTAAAAATGTGGCTGTGAGTCACATTATTCTTGTCCCCAAAGCCCTTCTGATGTTTTCCTATATAAAGTAGACTGAAAGTAAAGCAAAAGGCGCCTTAAGGAACAGACAGTTTGCTTTAAAGGTGTTTTTTAGGGTTACTGGGCCTATATGAACTTCTATCAAACGAAAGAAACTGTTAGAAAAACTTTGATTTTTTTCAAGAAAACTCTAAGGGGTACCCCTTAGACTTAAAAAAAATAAAAAAAGAAAAGTCGTTAGAATGACCCGGTTTTCGACTATAATGTAGAGTTTGACTCTCTGAACAACATTTGTTCTTTGATTTAACTAGAAATGTGGCCGGAAAGTACTTTAAACTTGTTCCAATGATCCAAATGTTATGGGGTGACCTCAGTCCGATCCCCAGTAGGACCCTAAGGGGTTGTTGGATACCGCTCAAATTTTTAGAGTTGGTGTATAAATGATTTATGTAGGTGTCTTTAGGCCTTAAAAATAAAAAAAAAGACTTTGGGGTTTATGGTCCCACTATGATCAAAGACCAAGATTCGAGCCCGTGCAAGACCCGGTCGGTGGGTTCTAAGTACCCGGGCCTCAGATATGTTGTAGGGCTCGATGTTCTGAACAACTTTTATTCTTTGACCTTATTAAAAATATGGCTGTGAGTCTCAGTAGTCTTGTCCCAAAAGCCCCACCCCCTCTTATTTGACTGTTTTCATAGAATAACCTAAGTCTTTATGAAAAACAGAGGGGGTGGTGTGTTTCGGGCAGGTATAGCCTGTCCTAGAGCAATATTTCTATATAATTGTAAGAGCAAAGGTTGTTCAGAAGGGTCCGGGCTACAAGGAAATGCATAGTTTATTTAGATATTAGCAAACAGTGTAGCTCCAGATCGTCTCATAACATAAATATAGCATTTTGGACTTCAGGTCCCCCTAACCCTAACCCTAACCCTGGGTGGAGGTAGGGGTGACCTTTTTGAAAAATTAAAAAAGTATATTTCTAGGCACCTTAGAGCTCTAATATAAGCGCTAGGCTGCTCAAAAATGTCTATTCTAGCCTCAGCAAGTCTCACTTATATCGAGATGTTCCATTTAACGAAGTTATGTAAGCCGAAACTCTATAGTTAGGGTTAAATTAGGGTTAATTTGACCCTGTTTTGAGTTCGACATAACAGAGTGGCCAAGCACGTTCTTAAATATGGATTTTCTAACCACATATGAGTACATATAAGCCTTATTTTCAGTTCTTCTGAGCCTGAGCTCAGAGAAGCTTTAAACAGAGCTAAAAAAAAAATTCAAAGTAGGTAGGGGTCAAGGAGTCATTTTTTGTCACTTTTTGGTCATTTTCGGAGGTCAAGCTAGGTGCTTAAAACGCCGAGTTCCCATGAGCTACTACCTGTATATTGAGTTTAGAGTTCCGTTTCCAGAAATATGAACTCAGATTATGGAATTTCCACCTAGTTCAAAAGATATGAGTATCCATATTAGGTAGGGGTCTATGGACTACGACTTTTTGAAAATCGAGTTTAATCTTAATTTATTTTCTTTATTTGAGGGACTACGATTAAAGTAAAACAATACGTATACCCTAACTTTTTACGCTCTTTATTGTTATTATGGTTTCAACGCAATAAAACGCCAAACAATGACATATTTTAGACATTTTATCGCTAACCCTGGAGTCCCCCTGGGGACTTTGTAGTCCACAAAACTTTTTGCCTAAGTTTAGCACTTTTAAATAGCACTAGCACTGATCTTTAAACGGGGTTAGTTGTTATTTTCGCCTAATTTCATTCTAGCAAAAGGTTTTCCCTTATCTCACAAGAATAAAAAAGTTGACCCTAACCCCAGGTAATACTGAAATTCATGTTAGGGTTAGCTAGGGTTACACCTATACCCCATTTTTTGACCTAACTTTCTAACTTTTTCTAGGGAAACTAGATATCAAAAAAACGAAAAAAACGTCTAGAGATACGTATATCTAACAACGAACGTAATACTACACAACGCTAACCCTGGTTTTAGATCTCCATAGGGTTAAATTAAAGATTTTCAAAAATCATTTTAACCCTATGACCAAATTAAGCCAGGGTTAATAACAGACTGTTTTGCGCTCGTTGTTAGATATAAAACCCTACTTGATATCTAAAAACCCTCCTTAACCCTATGCTAGAAGTACCCCTAGGGTATCGGGGGACCAAAAGTCCACCAGGGTTAGGGTTACAACCGTAATTAGGGTTAGGGTTAGGGTTAGGGTTAGGGTTAGGGTTAGGGTTAGGGTTAGTGGGTTAGGGTTAGGGTTAGGGTTAGGGTTATGGTTGGGGGACCATAAATCCTGGACTACAAGGTCCCCATGGTCTAAGTGGTCCCCCGACAAAATGGTCTAAGTGGTCCCCCATGGATTACAAAGTCCCCCGAATGGACTTTGAGTCCCCGGACGAAATGGACTATGGGTCCCCTATTAGAATAAAGAAGGAATTTAAATGTGATATAGTATTTTTTTTGAGAGTATCTGTGAGCTTTAAAGCTGTATGTTTCATTTAAGCTCTATGTTCTGAACATTATTTGTTCTTTGACTTTATTAAAAATAAGGCTCAAAACTTTTATATCCAACTTAGAAATTTGAGCCATGGACTATGGGTCCCCCATTAGAATAAAGAAGGAAACTAGGGTCAGTATAGTATTTTTTTTTAGAGTATCTGAGAGCTTTAAATCTGTATGTTTCATTTAAACTCTATGTTCTGAACATTATTTGTTCTTTGACTTTATTAAAAATATGGCTCAAAACTTTTATATCCCACTTAGGAATTTTAGGCTATGGACTATAAGTCCCCCGTTAGAATAAAGAAGGAATTTAAAGGCGATATAGTCTTTTTTCTGAGAGTAGGGTTAAGCTTAAAACCTACATGGTTAGCCTTATCTGGATGTTCTGAACAACATTTGTTCTTTGACCTATTTAAAAAAACCGGCCTAAAGGGTTTATATTCACACCATGATTAGAGACTAAAGTTCGAGTCCGTGTTCAACTCGGTTAGTGGGTTCTAAAAATCTAGGCCTGTGATATATTGTAAAGTTGGGTGTTCTGAACAACTTTTGTTCTTGGACCTTATTAAAAATATGGCTCTGAGTCGCATTAATCTTGTCCAAAAAGAACACCCCTAAACCAGTTATTTTAACGTATAGGGGTACCTAAGTCCGATCCCCAGTAGGACCCTTAGGGGTTGTTGAATACCGCTCAAATGTTCAGGGGGTGTGTATAAATGATTTATTTAGGTGACTTTATGCCTTAAAAATAAAAAAAAATACTTCGGGGTTTATGGTCCAACCTTATCAGAGACCAAGGTTTGAGTCCCTGTAAAGACCCGGTCGGTGGGTTCAAAGTACCCAGGCCTCAGATATGTTGTTGAACTGGGTGTTCTAAACACATTTTGTTCTTTGACCTTATTAAAAATGTGGCTGTGAGTCTCATTATTCTTGTCCCAAAAGACCACCCCTAAACCAGTACTTTAACGTTATAGGGTGACCTAAGTCCGATCCCCAGTAGGACCCTTAGGGTTGTTGGATACCGCTCAAATGTTCAGGGGGTGTGTATAAATGATTTATCTAGGTGACTCTATGCCTAAAAAAGAAAAAAAATACTTAGGGGTTTATGGTCTAACCTTGATCAGAGACCAAAGTTCGAGTCTCTGTAAGAACCGGTCGATGGGTTCTAAGTACCCTGGCCTCTGATATGTTGTAGAGTTGGATGTTCTGAACAACTTTTATTCTTTGACCTTATTAAAAATGTGGCTGTGAGTCACATTATTCTTGTCCCCAAAGCCCTTCTGATGTTTTCCTATATAAAGTAGACTGAAAGTAAAGCAAAAGGCGCCTTAAGGAACAGACAGTTTGCTTTAAAGGTGTTTTTTAGGGTTACTGGGCCTATATGAACTTCTATCAAACGAAAGAAACTGTTAGAAAAACTTTGATTTTTTTCAAGAAAACTCTAAGGGGTACCCCTTAGACTTAAAAAAAATAAAAAAAGAAAAGTCGTTAGAATGACCCGGTTTTCGACTATAATGTAGAGTTTGACTCTCTGAACAACATTTGTTCTTTGATTTAACTAGAAATGTGGCCGGAAAGTACTTTAAACTTGTTCCAATGATCCAAATGTTATGGGGTGACCTCAGTCCGATCCCCAGTAGGACCCTAAGGGGTTGTTGGATACCGCTCAAATTTTTAGAGTTGGTGTATAAATGATTTATGTAGGTGTCTTTAGGCCTTAAAAATAAAAAAAAAGACTTTGGGGTTTATGGTCCCACTATGATCAAAGACCAAGATTCGAGCCCGTGCAAGACCCGGTCGGTGGGTTCTAAGTACCCGGGCCTCAGATATGTTGTAGGGCTCGATGTTCTGAACAACTTTTATTCTTTGACCTTATTAAAAATATGGCTGTGAGTCTCAGTAGTCTTGTCCCAAAAGCCCCACCCCCTCTTATTTGACTGTTTTCATAGAATAACCTAAGTCTTTATGAAAAACAGAGGGGGTGGTGTGTTTCGGGCAGGTATAGCCTGTCCTAGAGCAATATTTCTATATAATTGTAAGAGCAAAGGTTGTTCAGAAGGGTCCGGGCTACAAGGAAATGCATAGTTTATTTAGATATTAGCAAACAGTGTAGCTCCAGATCGTCTCATAACATAAATATAGCATTTTGGACTTCAGGTCCCCCTAACCCTAACCCTAACCCTGGGTGGAGGTAGGGGTGACCTTTTTGAAAAATTAAAAAAGTATATTTCTAGGCACCTTAGAGCTCTAATATAAGCGCTAGGCTGCTCAAAAATGTCTATTCTAGCCTCAGCAAGTCTCACTTATATCGAGATGTTCCATTTAACGAAGTTATGTAAGCCGAAACTCTATAGTTAGGGTTAAATTAGGGTTAATTTGACCCTGTTTTGAGTTCGACATAACAGAGTGGCCAAGCACGTTCTTAAATATGGATTTTCTAACCACATATGAGTACATATAAGCCTTATTTTCAGTTCTTCTGAGCCTGAGCTCAGAGAAGCTTTAAACAGAGCTAAAAAAAAAATTCAAAGTAGGTAGGGGTCAAGGAGTCATTTTTTGTCACTTTTTGGTCATTTTCGGAGGTCAAGCTAGGTGCTTAAAACGCCGAGTTCCCATGAGCTACTACCTGTATATTGAGTTTAGAGTTCCGTTTCCAGAAATATGAACTCAGATTATGGAATTTCCACCTAGTTCAAAAGATATGAGTATCCATATTAGGTAGGGGTCTATGGACTACGACTTTTTGAAAATCGAGTTTAATCTTAATTTATTTTCTTTATTTGAGGGACTACGATTAAAGTAAAACAATACGTATACCCTAACTTTTTACGCTCTTTATTGTTATTATGGTTTCAACGCAATAAAACGCCAAACAATGACATATTTTAGACATTTTATCGCTAACCCTGGAGTCCCCCTGGGGACTTTGTAGTCCACAAAACTTTTTGCCTAAGTTTAGCACTTTTAAATAGCACTAGCACTGATCTTTAAACGGGGTTAGTTGTTATTTTCGCCTAATTTCATTCTAGCAAAAGGTTTTCCCTTATCTCACAAGAATAAAAAAGTTGACCCTAACCCCAGGTAATACTGAAATTCATGTTAGGGTTAGCTAGGGTTACACCTATACCCCATTTTTTGACCTAACTTTCTAACTTTTTCTAGGGAAACTAGATATCAAAAAAACGAAAAAAACGTCTAGAGATACGTATATCTAACAACGAACGTAATACTACACAACGCTAACCCTGGTTTTAGATCTCCATAGGGTTAAATTAAAGATTTTCAAAAATCATTTTAACCCTATGACCAAATTAAGCCAGGGTTAATAACAGACTGTTTTGCGCTCGTTGTTAGATATAAAACCCTACTTGATATCTAAAAACCCTCCTTAACCCTATGCTAGAAGTACCCCTAGGGTATCGGGGGACCAAAAGTCCACCAGGGTTAGGGTTACAACCGTAATTAGGGTTAGGGTTAGGGTTAGGGTTAGGGTTAGGGTTAGGGTTAGGGTTAGGGTTAGGGTTAGGGTTAGGGTTAGGGTTAGGGTTAGGGTTAGGGTTAGGGTTAGGGTTAGGGTTAGGGTTAGGGTTAGGGTTAGGGTTAGGGTTAGGGTTAGGGTTAGGGTTAGGGTTAGGGTTAGGGTTAGGGTTAGGGTTAGGGTTAGGGTTAGGGTTAGTGGCGTTTTCGGGGACCCAAATATGGTCTATCTGGGGACACGGTCTAGGTCGGGGACCCAAGAAATGGTCTAGGCGGGGGACCCTGGTCTATAGGGGGACCCAGCCCTGGTCTATTGGGGGACCCATTAGAATAAAGAAGGAATTTTAAAGTGATATAGTATTTTTATTGAGAGTATCTGTGAGCTTTAAACCTGTATGTTTCTTTTAAGCTGGGTGTTCTGAACATGTTTTGTTCTTAGATCTAATTAAAAAAGTGGCTCCTTAACTTATTATCCAACTTTGTAGTTTTTGGTATGGTCTATTGGGGGACCCATTAAAATAAAGAAGGAATTTTAATGTGATCTAGTATTTTTTTGGAGAGTATCTGAGAGCTTTAAACCTGTATGTTTCTTTTAAGCTGGGTGTTCTGAACATGTTTTGTTCTTAGACTTAATTAAAAAAGTGGCTCCTTATACTTATATCCAACTTAGTAGTTTTATGGTATGGTCTATTGGGGGACCCGTTAAAATAAAGAAGGAATTTAAAGGCGATATAGTATTTTTTCTGAGAGTATCTGAAAGCTTAAAACCTACATGGTTAGCCTTATCTGGATGTTCTGAACAACATTTGTTCTTTGACCTATTTAAAAAAACCGGCCTAAAGGGTTATATTCACACCATGATTAGAGACCAAAGTTCGAGTCCGTGTTCAACTCGGTTAGTGGGTTCTAAAAATCTAGGCCTGTGATATGTTGTAGAGTTGGATGTTCTGAACAACATTTATTCTTAGACCTTATTAAAAATGTGGCTCTGAGTCACATTAATCTTGTCCCAAAAGAACACCCCTAAACCATTTACTTTAACGTTATAGGGTGACCTAAGTCCGATCCCCAGTAGGACCCTTAGGGTTGTTGGATACCGCTCAAATGTTCAGGGGATGTGTATAAATGATTTATCTAGGTAACTCTATGCCTAAAAAATAAAAAAATATACTTCGGGGTTTATGGTCCAACCTTGTCAGAGACCAAGGTTTGAGTCCCTGTAAAGACCCGGTCGGTGGGTTCTAAGTACCTAGGCCTCAGATATGTTGTAAAGATGGGTGTTCTAAACATCTTTTATTCTTTGACATTATTTAAAATGTGGCTGTGAGTCTCATTATTATTGTCCCAAAAGACCACCCCTAAACCAGTACTTTAACGTTATAGGGTGACCTAAGTCCGATCCCCAGTAGGACCCTAAGGGTTGTTGGATACCGCTCAAATTTTCAGGGGATGTGTATAAATGATTTATTTAGGTGACTCTATGCCTAAAAAATACAAAAAAATACTTAGGGGTTTATGGTCCAACCATGATCAGAGACCAAAGTTCGAGTCTCTGTAGGACCCGGTCGGTGGGTTCTAAGTACCTTGGCCTCAGATATGTTGTAGAGCTGGATGTTCTGAACATCTTTTATTCTTTGACTTTATTAAAAATGTGGCTGTGGGTCACATTATTTTTGTCCCCAAAGCCCTTCTGATTTTTCCTATATAAAGTAGACTGAAAGTAAAGCAAAAGGCGCCTTAAGGAATAGACAGTT